>JALRMH010000021.1:0-392708 GCA_026119935.1 Endothia cerciana
CCCCCCCCCCCGCCCCCCCCCCCCCGCCCCCCCGGGCCCCCCCCCCGCCCCCCCCCGCCGCCCCCCCCCCCCCCCCCCCCCCGGATTGGCAAGCGAATGAAGATCTGGTTGATGATGGACCCTCATTTCCCGACCTGGGGCAGAGGGGGACCACGGGCATCTTATACGGACGTACAGGTATCAGATCGTCACGCATGTCGCCGACGAAGGGGGGGGGGGTGGGGGCATGCCGCGATCTGGTCGACCGCACCGCTGGCCTCGGAGATCCGAGCCATGTGGTTGTCTCCCTGAAGCCATAGACAACACGTCATTACCTATTCCGACCGGGCTTCCCACTCGTGTTCCCATAGCACCACGCGTCAGGCGCAGTGGCGGTGGAGCGGGACCAGGCTGTGATGCCATGGGGACGAGGCCAGGGGGACAAGGGAAATAGACTTTTCTCTGGCCCTGGACCCGCCACAGCCTGCGGGCTGCCGGGGCCAGAAGGGCTGGGGCTTCACGCCGACGAGCCAAATAAAGGAGGGGGGGGGGGGCGCCCGCAAGGCTCACAGGCCGGGCATCCGGCGGCGCTCCGAGCCACTCTCCCGAACATGATCCTGTCCGGGTGTGGACAGCGTAAGGACATGTCCTGTTCATCTTCCGCGACCGCTGCTTGTTTCTTTTTTCCTCTTCTTTCCCCCAAATCTCGCCAGGGCCCCTGGGCAGGCCGGCCGTGCGGTTTACACAAGGTTATTATCACGCCAATCTCTCTCCCGACGCCACGGTGCGATCCGCACGGAATGCGTATAAACACATTGAAACAAAGGTTCGGCCGAGCCTTTTTAGACGGGGCCTAGAAATAGGAGCACCCCCGTTTCTTGGAAGGGGGGGGGTTTTTGGTTTTTTTTTTTTTTTCTTTTTTTTTTTCTTTCCCCCTCCCCATGGTCATATCCATAAACGAGGCTACCCTGTGTGCCCCCTGGTGGGCTGGCAGCTGCGTCCTTAATCACGGTCAGGACCTGGGACCTGTCCTCCTCAAGTTTCATCCGAACGATAGCCTCGGCGATGTGGGCTGCATACTATAGCAGCAAGCACTATGGTTCATACGTCTCGGGGGCCCTGCGGTGTTCATCCACTCGTTCGCAGGTCATAGCAAGGGTCTTGTGGTGGTGTAGACTGTCTGTATATTCACGGCAGACCCATGCCGGAAACTCTGGTTATCATGCGCGCCTGCGCCACTATAGCGTATACAACCCTGTCTGGCATGTCTATTCATAACTCTTACTCCTCATGTGCATCATCATCATTTCACCGCCGAGCACCAGATGCCGCCCCCCCCCCCCGGCGCCCCGCCGCCTAGAGGAAAAAGAAAGAAAAAAAAAAGGGTGGGCCGGCCGCCCTTTCAGTTGACGACCCAGGTGACAGCTATCTTCCCCAGGCTCTCGTCCCCGAACTTGGTGAACACGGCGGGCGACACGTCGATGTCCTCGGCCCCGCAGCCCGCGCACCTGTCCCTGATGTCTGCCGTGACCGACTTCCCGCCGTAGGTGATGGTCACCTTCTTCTGGCAGGCGGCCGACGGGTTGGGGTTGGCATAGGTCCCGTACACCGCGGCCGGGACGGCCACGATCATGTCGGACTCGGTGTTGGTGGCGCCGCACGCGCCCACGCCCGGCGTGTAGTAGGTCATCTTGCCCGAGTTGGAACGCGTTTCGAGTGGGATGGCGTAGGCGAGGGTGGCGGCGGTGAGGACTGTGAGGATGGTGAACCTCATCTTGGCGGCCTTTTTTTCCTTTTTTTTTTTTCTTTTTTGAGAAACTGGCGGGCCTCGAAGTGTCTTAAAGAAAGGACTTGGTGTGGTAGGGTCAAGGTGAGATGTGAGGGAGTGTAACGGCGCTGCCGGTATGGGTCAAGTCTTGCTCGGCGGAGGGCACAAGTGTGTCTAGTTGATGGGGGTACTCTATAATTGATGATGTTTCTCTTCACCTCGAGTGACTTGAGGCTGGCTAAACGTGTCTTCCATGGTCGAGACTGGGGCAGTGGAACCGCCGGCCTTTTATATTTTATGCTCAGGCGCCTGCTAACGGCGGTCGGCCGCCGTGATGGTATTGGAGATTCATGTTTTCTTGCAGACCTACACACGACAGGCCGCATCTAGACGCAGATATTGAGAGGAGGTCTCCAGCGTGGACAAGCTAGTCCTTCCGAGACCCGAGGGAGGCTCGACAACAAATGTCTCGGAGCACCATACTGAGGGCTACCTGGTGTAAGGGGCAGCCAGAGAAGGCTGCCATAGTCATCGGGCTAAGCCCAGCGGCGTCCGCCTCCCGACTCGAGACTGCGGGTGGGTCTTCTTCCCCTCGACGAGGCTACGATGGACAATATTCCGGAAAGAGACAGGGAAACAGGGCCAGGCCGCCATGCTGAAGATGCCAAGTACCTACCTATATGCCCTAGGACTTTTTGTTCCTGACACTGGCAGAACTAGGCGTTACAGGCTGGGTGATGCCGCACCGGCTGTCCCCCAGGACACAGGGCTGGCTATACTGAGACCCGGGGCGGGAAATGGTCCTCTGGGTCCTGCACAGGTCAGAGGTGTGATAATTACATACTGCGCCGTGCCTGTACATACAGACATGACAGGCCATCCGCCATCCGCCTCGCAACCGACCTTGCACCGCAAAGCTCCCGGATCGAAGAAGCCCCGGAGATTTTCCGCCTGAGACAAAGATGAGAAAGAAAAGAAGAAGAAAAAAAAAAAAAAAAGATTCGGGAACACCTCTGACGCCAGAGGATTCTAGAAAGACTTTGGCGAAACACGCGGCCCTCTAGGCCCAAGCAGGCAGGCTGCAAGGCGCGGGATCCGCCTATGCGGGCTGTACGGCCTTAGCCCTGGCGGGAAGAATTCTCCGGCGACGGCGCCGGTGGGTGGGATTTTCGGGGGGGATTTTGTTTTTTCTTTTCTTTTTCGGTGGCCCACAGACCTTGTCTTAGATCTGGACCGGGAAGTGGTGGGCCTACCTGACTGAGGTGGTACTGCACAACGGTCACTATCCGCGGAGGATAGTTTTCTCTATCCCACAGCAGAGACGCGACAGGTCTGAGTCTCGAGGCTGCCGACAGTTCATGGATCGGCCTCCACAGGTTGGCCCGGAAGATCCAGAGGTCCTGGGCGGGACGGTCCTCGGTCAAGTCGATTTGTGGTCACTTGACTGACCCCATCGTAGGATGCTAGAGCGAGTCCCTCCCTCACCCATGTGTACCGATATACATAGTATGTTTGTCCAGACTCTCACACCGGCGACAGCCGAGCCTCCTAGTTTATCTGCTCTGCCAACACTAGCATCCACCCCCCAAGCGTACGGTAAACCGCGCCCTAGCCCCCCCCCCCTCTCCTCGCCCCGATCGCGACCTCGTCGCTGTCCCTGCTATGGCCCAATGGCTCGGCCAGTCCTGCGGCAAGCGTTGGGACCGCACGCTGTGGCGGTGAGGATGGGGGGAGTTTCTCGGATGCGCCACCTGGGAGCCTCGAAGGCCGCGGAGGCGTGTGCGCAATTAGCCCCTGCAACGACGGCGGTGGGGGAAGGGCGATGGTCACATTTAGAATGTGCGAGTGCGGCCAAGGGTTGTTGCTCGGAATGTATATATATGTAATTAAAAACGGCTCTTCCGTTGTCGAAGCTGGGCAAGTCCGCGGCACGGTCCAGGAAGGCCTGAGCGGAGGAAGATGCTAGAGTCTTAAGATTTAAGCATGAGGTAGAGGGAGAACGATGAATGTTGTGACTGGGTCTACCTTGAGCGGACACAAGGAGAACAATCCACACTGAACTTCACCTTCACAATTGATCCTCGGTCTTGGTATCCAGTTGGATCATATCAGATCACTTTTCCAGGATTCATCTCCTGCGCTTCTGGGTTTTGTCCCAATCTAGCCATACCCTACAACCTCTCGTTCGTCTCAATCTATTTATGGGGGCAGGGGAGGAAGAAAAAATACTAAAAATTGAAGGGTTGAGGGATTTCTCAGCCTTGGTTATAAAACCATCCGCACTAATTATGATTTGATTCCCGAGTGCTCTTCAAATTTACTATAGTCAATTACATAGTGATCGTGCCCGCATGTAACTCTTAGGTTAATACACTGTTACGGGATGAGGAGAGTAGAAGGCCATGACACAATTGGATAAAGAAAGAAGGAAATTTTATTTTATTTTGTTTTTGAGAAGGGGGGTTCGGAAAGACAAGGGAAATATGAGAGGAGAAATCCCCCCTCCCCCCCAAGAAAATGATGAGCAGACAGGAAGAATAAAAACGATATTCATCCAGCACAACACCATAATACGTATACAAGAGGACAGACATATCAACGCAACAGACAATTTGATTACTACACTTGTGCGATCACACCAACAGGGGCGTGCATGCAGCCTATGTCCGAACTCTGCATAGAGGAATCGCGCCTCGCTACCGGAGATTGGGCAACCAACGACGCGGGCCCTTAAGGGCGGAGGGGACCGCGGTAGACAGACAATACGCGACAGGGGTTCGGCCGCATGCCATCGCCGTTCCGATTCTGGCATGGACTGGACAAGAAGCCAGCCATGAGAGCCACTGTGAGTTAGTAGCTTCACCTGTCGGCCCAAATCCTGCTCGGTGCGAGATGGACATACGTGTAGCCGCATTTCTTAAGTCCAGACCAGAGGGTTCCATCGCGATGATGACCACCTGTGAGGTCTTCCATAGCATGCCCGAGGAGTAGATAGATAGACAGCATATTTCCAGCAAGATGAGCCTCCAGATGAGATGAGACATACCAAGCAACGGGAGAAGCACCATCTCGGTCGCTACTGAAAGCCATCTACCGTTCCCGTACCACATCTCGCCCAGAATGAGCACCCAGATCACCATCGCCGGCAAGGCAGTCGGGCCCGTCGGCTTCGGCATGATGAGCAAGTCCTTCCCGCTGCAGTCTCGCTGCCCCTCACATGATCAAGCCGAGCTGACCCCGTTGCCAGGCCTCACATTCCCATGGAAGAATATTGAGATCCCGGCAGCAGCAAAGATGATGAAGGTGGCGCTCGAGCAGGGCGCCACCTTCTGGAACGGGGTAAGGACAAATTCTTCCCTTATCCTCTCGTCACGGATGGCTGGGTACAATACAGTCCTCGACCAACTCACCACAGGGCCTGTTCTACGGCAGTCCGGACCACAACTCACTGCACCTGCTGAAGTACTACTTCAGCCGGTACCCGGAAGACGCCGACAAGGTCGTCCTGTCCATCAAGGGCGCGTACGACGCGCCGACGCAGACGCCGACGGGCAGCCCCGAGGCCGTCCGCGCGTCGGTCGACCACGCGCTCTCGGTCCTCGACGGGTGCAAGAAGATCGACGTCTTTGAGCTGGCGCGCGTAGACCCCAAGGTCCCCGTCGAGGAGAGCGTCAAGGCGCTGGCCGAGCTGGTGGAGGAGGGTAAGATCGGGGGCGTCGGGCTGAGCGAGGTCAGCGAGAGGACGATCCGCCGGGCGGCGAGGGTGACGAAGATCGAAGCGGTGGAGGTCGAGCTGAGTCTGTTCACCACCGACCCGCTGACGAACGGCATCGTGAAGGCGTGTGAGGAACGTGAGTGTGCCCCTCTGAGACTATTCTATCTTCCAAACCCCCTCCTCAGGTTCGGTTGGGGGGGGGGGAGGGGTGGGCACTGACCCAAGATCACAGTCGACATCCCCATCGTCGCCTACAGCCCTGTCGGCCGCGGCTTTCTCACGGGACAGATCCGCAAGCGGGAGGATATGGACCCGTCCGACTGGCGCCTCCACTACGCACGGTTCCAGGCCGACGTGTTCGGCCAGAACCTCAAGCTGGTCGAGGCGGTCGAGCAGGTCGCCAAGCGGAAGGGGGCGGCGCTCGCTCCGGTGGCGATCGCATGGACGAGGCGGCAGGGGAGGAAGATCATCCCGCTCCCCGGCGCGAGCAAGGTCGAGCAGGTGGTGCAGAACTGCACGGATGTGGAACTGAGCGAGGAGGATCTGGCTGAGATCCAGAGGATACTGGACGTCCTGCCTGTTGCCGGGGCTCGATATGGTGGGTCCTTTGAGGCCCTGCTGGACGGCTAGATTCTTTAGGTGGTGTGTCTGCTTAGTGATTATTTACCATAGCAGGACTCACAAGGAATTTTTTTTTTTTCTTCTTCTTCCTTTCTCTTGCTCTGTAGATTTCTACCCCCCTCTCAGCTCCCTTTGAGGGTGATTGCTAGTGCCTCCTCACACGCGGTGCCAACAGGGGAGAATATTGTGAAACGATGACAGCTGCGCCGGGCCCATGGCCAATGGTGCCTCCGTCCGAAGGGCGATGATGGTACGATCAGCGGATTACGGCAACTGCATGATCAGGATCGGGTTTCAGGAGAGTCATGATGCCCTCGGCTTGACGCCAGCGTGGCCATATAAGGAGGGACGGAGGGAGAGAACCTGTCGCATGTCTGAGGACTCCGAGACCGACTGCCACCAAAACCAGGTTGCATCATAGCGTGCCTGACGACGATCAACCGTCGACAATCCAAGCGCAAAGCGTCGATCCATAACCAGACACACCCCTAGAGAGAAGGGCGTCGAGCGTCGTCTGATCTCGGCTGCCGCCTTGACAAACTTTTGATGGGCCGCACTCGGGGAGTCTTGGAGGATACAGTGGTGGGCTGCCTTTGACCCTTGGATTGTTTTGGATTCGTCGAGAGTGGAATGACAGGCCTGAGCCCAAAAAAATAGACGACGCCAGGGGTCAACCCCCGGCAGACGCAAGGGCGAAGCCCCCCCTCCCTCAGGGCCAGGGCTGGGCACTCTCTACTGAGTACATAGGGCACCACCAGGGGCCAAGCCAGGAATGCGGGGCGAAGCACTCCCCGTCTGCTGCCCTAATACTACCTACACATACTAGCCTTGGAGCGTAGATTCCGCATTTCGCCAGACGCCAGAACCCCCCTGGACGCCAGAACCCAGCGGGACCCAGCAGGGAAGTGACAAGGACTACTCCAGCCTCCCGTCAGCCTCCCTAGCCTTGCTCACTGCACCCTGGACAACCCAACCCGTTGTCGCCCTTTCACCTTTTATCATTTTCTTTCTTTCTTTCTATCTTTAAACAGCCAGAAGAGAGCCTGTCGCTCGGTCCGGCACCAAAAGGCGAAAGGCGCACACCCACGACAATAATGCAATTGGCTCACGTCATGTTCTGCCCGACCACCCACTCCATGATGTGGTGAATGGACAGCGCGACGAGAACGGACAACACGAGACGGTCGGTGACGCGAACGAGGGCATTCCAACGCGCACCCCAACCAGCCACCATCAGAGACAGACCAGCCTAGACAGCCACAGTAATACGAGAGACTCAACGTCATAAGAGCACACCGCGCGGGACTACCTTCCGACCGATATCCCGCCCTCCCGGCCCAGTCCCGACCTCCCCTCAATCCATCTTCCATCCCGAACAGCCAGGACCACCGGCAGCGTTTGTCCACAACGGCCGCCCCCTCCAAGATGTCAAGCACCATCACCCTCACCATGCCGGTCCTGCCCCCACCACGGCTTAGCACGATCCCCTGCTGTCCGAAGTGCGGCAACGACCTCTCCCTCACCTTCAACCCGGCCCCCAACCCCTCCCTCCAGGCCGGCCAGGACGCCGACGGGACCGCCGCCGCCCTCCACGCGGCCCAGCGCCAGATCGACGACCTCCAGGCCCAGGTCCGCCTCCTCAACTCCAAGGCCACCGCGGCCGTCGACCGCTGGGCTGACTACGAGGACGAGCTGTCGGCGCTGCGGAGGGACCTGCAGAGGGAGCGGCAGGGCAGCATCACGCCCCAGACCCCGACGGTGAACACCCCGGTTTCGCCCCCGAGGGGCAGCGCGGGGGGCAGCCCCTCCGCCGGCGTGTCGGGCTTCGCCACCGCGGCGACCAACAGGATCTCCGCCCTGCTGAGCCGCAAGTCCACGCCCAACCTCGAGGCCGTGCCGGGCCCGGGCCACCAGCAGAGCTACAGCACGTCCAACCTGCTCCCGACCCCGCCCCCAAGCGGCGGCGGCGGTGTCGTCCTGCCGCCGCCGCAGCAGGGCCACGCCAAGGGCTACAGCACCTCGGCGCTGCTGCCGCCGCCGCCCAAGCCGCCCCTGCCCCTGCCGCTGTCGCTGTCGAGCGGGCAGACGCTTTCCTACATGCCCGGCGCCTCCCCCGCCCCCTCCGCCGACGACCTGCTGGATGCCCTGACCCGCGAGCAGGGCCTGCGGCTCGCGGCCGAGGGGAAGCTGAACGACACGAGCCGCGAGGTGGAGGAGCTGAGCGTCACGCTGTTCGAGCAGGCGAACGAGATGGTCGCCACGGAGCGGAGGGCGAGGGCCCAGCTGGAGGCGAGGGTCGATGAGCTGGAGAGGAGGGACAGGGACAAGGGGAAGCGACTGCAGAGGCTGGAGAGTGCTGTGGGGAGGATCGAGAGGGCGAGGAACCTCTTGAAGGAGGAGGTTGTCGTTGTTGTGGAGGAGGGCCGCAAGTAAGAGGCTTCCGATGGGGGAGATGTACCCCCTCATTTCATCTGCATTTCCAGCGAGCTTTGATTGGGACGAGATGCCTCTCCGACGCTGACGATTTTCACGATGTGACGAGACTGCATAAATTGAGTATCCGGGTATCAAGGCGCTGGAGTTGAAGGATCGGGAAGCGGATGACATCGCACACAATTCGATCAAGTATGTAGCAAGACGTGTATTCAGAGGTGGTTTTCAATTTTGATCCTATCCATTATCTTCAAGTAATAAGTCCCTCTTCGTGGACCACCCGACAAGACAGGGGTTATAGGATTTTTTTGGTTTGGGGGGGGGGGGGATTTCAAACGTCCGGTGAAAATTGCGGAAGATCCTCCTCGTCAGCAGGCGAATCTGACCGTCGCCGCCTATGCAGGAGCCATCGCCCGCTGTGCACCGCTGCCAGCATTCTTAGTGATCGGCGAGCGCTGCGGGCGGGGACCCTGCCTGCTTCTGGGCAATGAGCACATCGTCCAGCTCTATCTTGGAACCGCTCTCAGCATCGGCAGACGCTGCCCGTCGCGGGCTCACAATTTCATCCTCCTCCTTCTTGGGACTGCTCTCGGCCTTGGGGGGCGCTGATCGGCTGGGACTCCTAGCTTTGTCCTGCTCCTTCTTTACTGCCTCGTTCTCTTCGACCTTCTTCTGCGCCTCCTTCTCTCCGCCCTTGATGCCGCCAGGCTGGTTCCACCGCCGTAGCATGTCCTGGAGTTTCGGGCTCCACACCCCTTCGCCCCTCGCAAGGTCATCGTACTCGAGGCAGTTCTCTGTTCCCAGCACGAAATCGCCTTGCCGACCGCGCACCAGCTCGGCCATCAGGCCGGCCGACCCAAGCTTCTCGCCTAGGTCGTGCGCGAAGGACCGAACATAAAAGCCAGAGGTGCCAGTCATGCGTATCTTGACAGCCGGAGGGCCCTTGTCCTTCCACGGGGGTGGCGTACCGGGCGTGACGGGCGGGACAAGATCAGAGCCCTTGCCCTTGGGTGGTAAGTCGCCTAGCGCGCCGGACATGACGGGCGATGTGGCCTCGCCGTTGGCTTGTTGTCTTTGCTGCCTGCTCTTCTGCTTCTTCGACTGGCGCTCCACGACCAGCTCGTCCTGCCTCTCCTCGAACTTCCGCTTCAGATCGTTATGCTCCGCTATCGCCTGGCTGTCCGCCTCTTCCTCCTCCTCTGTCATCTTCTTCCCCCCCTCCACCTGCTGCTTCTCGACGCGCCACAGCTGCTCGGCATACTGCTTCTCCGCGGCGGTGGCCTCCTGCGTAGGCCAGTGGTGTTCATGTGTCCCGGGCTCGTACCATTCGAGTATCTCGACGTCCGTGACCGTGACCTCCCTTGTCTGTATCTCCCGCGGGATCGGCTTGCCCTCGCGCGCATACTCGTACAGCGGCTTGCCTTCCATCTTGAGGGCCGAGAACAGGGGCGGCATCTGCTGGTACGTCCCCCGGAAGGAGTCGAGGGCCTCCTCCACCTTCTCCCGCGTGATGTGGTCGTATGGTCTCTTCTTCAGCAAGTGTCCACACCGGTCGTACGAGTCGGACGACGCGCCGAAGACCACCACCGTCTCGTACGTCTTGGTGCAGCCCAGGAAGCCGTGCAGGGCCTTGGTGCCCTTCCCGACGCCCAGGATCAGCACGCCGGTGGCCATGGGGTCGAGGGTGCCGCCATGGCCCATCTTGACCTCGATGGCCTGCTTGACCTTCCGGCGGCGCCTCTGCTGGAACTGGTCCTCCCTTGCGCGGTCGGCGCGCATCTGCTCGAGCATGGGCCTGAAGAGGGCGGAGGGGTTGAAGTAGGTCTTGCAGTCGCGGATGACCTGGGCCGAGGACATCCCGTAGGGCTTGTTGATGGCTGTTTCAGAGATGCCTGGATCAGTTCTGGGCCCGCCTGCTTCAATTGGTGTTGAATGTGAAGGTGGGAGAGGGTGAGGAGGAGCAGCCGGTCCCTCTAGAGCTGGGGCTTACCGAAAACGCCGTCGAGGACCCTTTCTGTCGCCATCTCGAAGAGCCGGTGTGCCTTCATAAGGCTCAGCCTACCCTTCTTGGAGAGGAGGGATAAAGGGAGGACCAGAGGGAGAGAAAGGTGGTGTTCCTAAAGAGGAATTGGGGGGGGGGGGGTTGGTGGACGTTGGTTGCTGACCTGCAGCAGAGTGCAGTCTTGCGCCCGGATTTTCTTTTGCGGGGGGATCTGGATTGCAGGGGCGAGCTGGACAGGAACACTGCTTATCGATTGGGACCCGTCTTTAAGTCGGGATTGACCGCATTTAAGAGTAGCTATGGAGGTGGGGATCCAGATCAGGTAGCGAGGACTTACACAACGTGGGGTTCGATGCTATTGTCCAGGCTAATCCCAGAGCCCACCCCGGTACTCAGTACATAGCAGCACAATAGGTTTACACAGTACTGCAGCAGCAGCCCACGTTACGGCCTCCCATCGCCGCCGTCGCGTCCCTCCGTTCCATCTTCCTGACCACCCCCACACATTCACACATTCACACATCCACACATCCACACATCACATCTCCGTCCCATACGGCTTTCCCTCCTCACCCCAGGCGCCGCCTACCTGACGCCTCCGGACCGTTCCCTCGGATCCACCTCCACTCCACCCGCCCTCTATCACCTGCCCTCCAGTCCTGCACCGTCTCGGCACCTTGTCCTCTCACAACGCGCATCCATCCGTCATGGGCCGTCCTCCGGGAAGGCCGCGGGGCCCAGGTCTTCCGGTCGGTGGTGGTCGCCCCCGAGGCTGTCCGAGAAGAGACTCGAATTCCACTATCGCCTCGGTTGATATCAGCTACATCCAATACCTCCCCGAGACGAGTGTGCTCAAGCCCGTTAAGGTTGGGCAGCATTCCGACAGCTGGATCTGCTTTGTGTTGAAGGAGGCCGTCGTCTACCATAAAACCGAGACTGGCCAGCTTCACATTGCTAATGTCTGCAATGTCGACCTGGAGGGCCCCTTTGTCATAGGAGGGAAGCTCGACGTTGACATGTCGGACCCGGAGCAGAAGCAGTGCTGTGAGTGCCCGATCTGGCGACACTGGGCCCTTCTCCTTCGGTTTGGATATTGCTAATCGCAGTCTCCCCTTCCAGTGCGGAATTTCGCCCTCAAGGACTCCTATATCGAGATCTCTT
Source organism: Endothia cerciana (assembly GCA_026119935.1). NCBI lineage: Eukaryota > Fungi > Ascomycota > Sordariomycetes > Diaporthales > Cryphonectriaceae > Endothia > Endothia cerciana. The sequence goes on from JALRMH010000021.1 coordinate 11,680, forward strand.
ACAGCGCCATGTACGCCATCGGCGACGGGCCTACGAGCATATGGGCTGCTGGCAAGACGGGCTGGTTCGAGATCCAACCCGGCCCGGAGTACGAGTCCATGTACGAGACCGCCTGCGAGGGCATCGATCTTTACTACTCGGTGCTGCTTGCCTATGAAGACGCGGAGGAGAAAGCACCTAAGGGCAGGCGGGCCGCATGGCAGCAGATGCCAGTCGAGGAGTTACTATTTCAGGTGCGCAACCTCTAGATTCGGCAAACTATCGGTATCCTAACCTTAAGAGAAGTACGCGGTCAGGATCGGCGACGGGGTGACACTGTCAGAGGCCAAAGACCGTTGTCGAAAGCATGCGCCGTTCCTTCTCGGTCACTTCTCCAAGGCCTTGGATTTCGTCTGGAATGGAACGTCCTTTATGAAATGGATGATGAGCGAAAACAGGGTACAAGCGCTGCCCTCGCACTTTGACTGTGGCATGACTGACTTCTGTACCATCAGGACTGGGTGAAGAAGCTAGCTGATGCGGCTAAGAAGAAGGCGCTCAAGCCGCCTGCTCAGCAGCCGAGCCGCTCACCAGAGCCCGTCGTGACAAAGCAGGAGCATCAGGATGACACCCACCAGCTGTCTTTACGAACATCGCCGGTAGACTCAGACCGCAGTCGGAGAAGCAAGTCTCGTGCGAGCAGGCAGAGTCAAGAAGCCGACATCAAGGTGAAAGATGCACAGCCGCTGCCCCCACCTCCTCGGACCGAAACGCCTATCCACCCGCCACTGCCAGCGCGGGTACCATTCACCCCTGCTGCGCCGCCGCCCGTTCCTGCAGCGGCAAGTCCCGGTCCATCCATGGTTGAAAAGATTGACGAGTCCTCCGATCAGCCGCAAGATCCCTTGCACAAGCTCATGGACCTTCTGGAGGAGATATTAGTAGATGTTGGTGGCGACGTGACGAAAGTCAAGGAGGCCACTGTACACTCGAAGCTGTACTTCAAGTGTAGCATGCAGTACGGTATGGCCAGCGAGGTGACACATTTCTACGCCGGACAACTTGTTGCCAGTCTTCCCTCCAAGTGGTATGGTAGCCCCTTTTTCCTATGGCTTAAGGAGCAGCGCAACAAGCCCTGGAAGCCTGAACATGTAACCGCAGAGACGGTGGCATCTAAGGTTGTCCGGCGCAAAAAGAGCAAACACGCAGGCCTCCCTAGGGCTCGTGTGCCGCACGCCGAATTTTCGCCGTCTCGCGCTGGCAAGCACTATCCTGGAACACCTCGAATCTCAGGTCTTCGGCCTACCAGTAGTGTCAAGAGGCCGATTGTTTACGAGGATGACGAGGATGACGAAGACGGCCGGCCCCACAAGCAGAGCAAGACCTCACATAGCTCTGACACTGACGACAAGGACGAGGACGAAGACGACGAGGACGGAGTCATCGACATTACCGATGGAGAAGTAGATATGCCGAACGCAACCACGACCACGCGTTCGCCGCTCCCGGTTCCCAGAGAGACTATGAAAATCGTCGTCCGTGCCGAGAGAATACCGTCCATGTCGCCCAGTGGCCCCAACGGCACCTGGAAGTGCGAAGAAGACGGCTGCAATCACATTGTCCGTTCTGCCGAGGACGTAGAGGGCAAGGAGCTGATTGCCAAGCACTTCAAAGATCACGAAGATCGCGCCGAGAAGGTAAGCCTCGCCCTCACTGAGGGAACCCGAGGCCACCTGCCTATCGAGTACGTATACTTTCCTCCTTCTTTCTTAGTCCTCGTTCAGTTGGCTGGCAGCTAGATTTTACGGGCTAGCTCCTTCCTACCCTTGAAAAGCAGTGTCCTATAAAGCATCTTATATGCAGTGCTGAATTAGAACCTTTCTATAAACGATGCATCTCCTCTGGCATATCTAAAAGCTTTGCTAGACTGTATCAGAGGCGTCCTGAGCTAAAACACTGGCTCCTCCTCCTTTTTTTTTTTGTTTTTTTCTTTTCTTTTCTTATTTGGTGGCTATCAAGCCGAAGGAACATATACCTGAACTAATGCTACGTCTATAGTCATCTGCTCGATAAGATCCGCAGTCTTGGCGAGTCCTCTCAAAGGAAAGAGCAGGGGCCCCAAGACGGCATAGAGTTTCCCAAGCCCATCAAGCAGCGGTTGATGCTATAACGGGCACATCTTGTACGCCAAGGACACCTTACCTCCCCCCCCCCCTAGATTTTTATGCACGGGGAGCGAGTAGCCTATGGGTACAGGCCTGTCGAGGACGACGTGTTATTGCGTGGTAGCTGTGTTTCTTGAGGGATAGGGCACTTAGCAAGCCTTTTTTATATCATTACGATAGGGATTAGGTGCATTAGGAAGGGGGCCAATCTGCGTGTGCCTGTGTGCCATACATAGGCTTGTTCTGGAAGGAAGGCATTGGCTTGAAATGTTTTGATACCCATATATGCACCATCACTGTAGCATATATTCCTTGACAGGGTCTTCTGATCTATACAGTGAGCTGTAGCCTAGTGAATGGCGGTGGCATCTCGGCTGGGGGGGCACAAAGAACAGAACATGGTTGAGGATCATCTTCAAACCCCCTTTTTATTTAATCTGGCTCTGCTGCTGCCGCCGCCACCATCTCAAGCACATGCTCCACCGCGAGCTCGTCCCTTGGGCCAGCAATACGCCTCGAGACTGGTCTGTCAAGCAGACTCCGCAGTCGCTAGCAAGTCTCGAGCTTTCAACATCAAAATCGACACACCGTCTGCTCGCTGGTAGACTCCCAAGTTTTGGAAGTTTCAGTAGGTAGGTAGGCTGTGCCTTGCCAACAAATAATTCATCTCCCTCGACCGCTTCATCCTCTTGGTTCGTGCCCTCGCCAGGGGCTCTTAGCCTTCGCTGCTGGCCTGTTTGCCCCATTCCGTCACCGACGCCTTGAACAATTCCGGGCGTCCGCTGTATCCAGGGATGCGTGGGCACGGATTCCGCATGGGCCATACTAGAGCTTCCGGACGCTCTGCTCAAGTAGCTGCTCCAGGTATATGTCCAGCGTACCCGCCAGGCGAGGCCTCTACGCCAGTTTCTGGAGGTACTCGTTGGCCTCGGTCCAGGTGGCCTGGGTGCCCATCTCCTTGTGGTCCAAGGTCTTGATGCCGGTCACAAGAGCATCAAAGAAGTCGCGGAAAATCCCGATATCTTCTTTGAAGTTGGTCGCCTTGGGGAAGTAGGCCGTCGAGATTGTGTCGATGTCGCGATATTCGCCCTCTTCATTTGCCTTCTGTTCGAGGTAAGTCCTGACCGCAACACCCATGGCGGCACTGTAGTTCCTGTTGACGAAGGGGAGCCTGCGGGCAGATGTCAGTGTTCGTGGGAGCCAGCAACCATGGTAGCAATCAGTCAGGACTGGGTCACAACTTACGCATTGCCAATGTCGAAGTACTCCATCGGCTGTCGGAGTCTCTCCGACTTGTTGTTGAGGAGCAGGTGGGCAACGATGGCATCCACCAAGTCCCGGTCTGCCTCTCGGACCGCGGATATCTGCGACAGGTACGCGAGCATGTCCTTTCTCAAGGGTCCCGTGTAGCCGATAGCCTGGTGTCTAAGCTTGAGCAGGAGAGCGCATCGGCTGACGAGCACCACAGGCCCTTCAACATCGCCGTTCGCCACTTCATCCTCGCGTGGCCTGGCATTGAGCTGGTCAAACCTGACGAGCTCAAATGCAAGCAGGAGCGCCTCGTACAGCCCCGTTACCTTGGGATTCTTCTTCACGGTCGCCTCGAGCTCAGTCATGGCCGTGGCCAGGGCCTTACCCCACGATGTGAGCTCGTGCGAGTCATTGACATACTCCCTGAGATGCAGAAAGCGCCAGATGACCGATGATACGAGATGGTGTGCTGAGTCCGTCCTCGCTTTTCTGCCAGGCTTTCCGATGGTGTTCTTCGCAAATTCAGGTTTCTGGAGTGACAAGACCTCGAATGCCAGTGAACCAGCCCGGTCCTTAGCGGCTAGCGCTGTGAGGCCCCATGAAGGGAATTGCTGAAGCACCACCTTCTCCTCAATGTCCCAGGTGGCGACTCTGGGGTTGGCAGACCGGAAGGTGCTGTTCCGTATGGTCGTCGGTTGCGCATCTGCGAACCAAGCCTTCACCTCGATATCCTTGTAATGCAGTCCCCGGTTCAATCTAGGCACCACAAGTCCTAATGCCTGCTCCTTTACGGGTAAAAGTCGGCTGAGCACAAGATCTCTGTACTCGGGCGATGCAATCCCATCAATGGTCGGCAGGACTGTCGTCTGGCTGTGGATGATCCAGCTGGGAAGGTGTGGCCCAACAAGGCCGAATTCGAGGTAGTGCAGAAGCTCCTCCGGGAGCCTGATGCCCAGGTATTCGTGCGAATCCGCGGTCAGCGCATCATAGTTCTCTACCTCTACCGCGCCGTTTTCCGCGATATAGACGAAGTGCTTCACTATCATGCGCGCCTTGCAGAACTTTTCGAACCAGTCAGGCTGGTCCTTCAGCAGGACGTCGTCGAAGGAGCTGCAGAGCTGCTTGACGTGTTTTGCATTCGCCCTGAGCATGTTGACAGCATCACGCACGGTATTAGAGGGCTGCTGGGGCTGGGCCCGGGCTGGAAAGGGAGGGAGGAAGGAAGATCCAGTGATGAGAAGCGCGTCGACGAATATTGACTCGTCGACGCCCAGCTGGCTCATCAGCACATCCCTGGAGACAGCACTAAACTTGTTAGTGTCCCAATCGATGTCCTGTATCACAGGGTCCTTGATTGGGTAGAGCAGAAGCTCGCGGGGACCCATTATGGCGCCACACATGATCTCGTTCTTGGAAAAGTATGCGATCTACCAATGGTCAGAAGGGATGGTTTGCGAGCCGATAGTCCAGGCGGGGTCCCTACCTGTGCAACGGCCTTGAATGGTACCACCATGAAATGGAGATCGCGCCTCCTCAGGATGGACTGGAGGAGAGGATAGAGGGACTGTAGGGGGTATGCACCTGACGCCGACGTCAGCAAGTGTACTGGGATAGGGGCGACGGGTCTTCGTACTGGACCAGAAGCCAAAGCCTTCGACGGCCGGTTGTGCCTCCCCATTGGAATAGAGCGCCCAGGCAGCCTCGGCGCCTGCGTTGGCCTCACGCCCGACCCTCACCGACTGCTCATACTCGCCCTTGACAGGACAGCCGTCGAATATGAAAAAGGGCGTCGTCTCGTTGGCCTTCCAGCGGTCCAGGTCCTCGCTGATGTTCTGTTCCGCAGCCAAGAGGCCTCCCAGGGCAGTAACAAGCGGCTCCTTTTCGCGAATGCGGGCGAGGTAGTAGGTCGCGTCGACGGCGATGACATTGTCTCTCAGCTGGGAGACGTCACCCGACCTGAGCACAGCAGCCGAGTGTCAGCAAGACGATGTCAAGAGCAGGACAGGATGCGTCCCCGTCAGGGGACAACAGGGGATACGAACGCGACGAATTGGTTGATGAAGGCATCGTTATTCTTCGCAAGGCCTGCGAATCCAGTCAGCCCCGAGTTTCGTAGCAACAATGCGGGCGTCTGCCCGGGATCAGACGAGATCGCGGGAGATTCCATGGCGGCGGAAGGGCCTGCTTGGTGTCGCCAACGCAGGCGGTAGTCGACCGACTCAGGACGGTGGAGGGAGGAGGAGATTGTTGTCCAGGGTAGGTAGGTATGCAACGTCCAGCTGCAGTGGCGACACAAGAGGGCAACTCGGGGATGGGGGCTTACCAGACATGTCTGCCACCTAGGAGTGTCGAATAGCTCTGGGCCCGAGAGAAACGGGACGGGCAGTCCCAGTGTAGATGTGGAGGTAACAGAGACCGCTGCGACCAGGTGTGCTCTGCGCTCTGCAGGGTTGGCCGACGAAGGCACTCGGGATCCCCGGGTCGTGATGCGCACGCAAGACACACTCCCAGTCAGGTGAGCGCGTGACGATGGGATGTATGCTATGTCGGGACAAATTGTCGCGTCGGGCGCGGGGCTTATTGGTGCCTGGGGTCGGTCTTGGAAGCTGTCCAGCTGGAGCGGGCTCGTGTACGGTTCGCGATGTCGGAGGGGGGAGGGATGTTTCGAAGGCTGGCGCTGATCGCACAAGGTCGGTGAACCCAACGAGGGCGAGGAGAAGAAGAATCAGGGGGTCGTAGAAGGAACGATTCGAGCTTGTCCTAGCGGGCCTCTGCCGCAGTGGAAGCCCAGATCTGTCACCCGCGCAAACACCGCCAATCGCCCGGACGAAGAAAAGAAGGGCAGACGGCAGCTGGTCGGGGCGTTCGATGACGTGTTGGTGGGCGGCAGGAAGGAGGAGGGAGAGGAGGAGGAGGAGGAGGAGGAGGAGGAGGAGGACAGTCAGAGCTGCCCGTGTTGGCGTGTGTGTGGTTGGCGTCTCTCAAGTCGTCCTGCCCTTGTCCTTTCTGAGATTGTCGTGTCGTTGGGCCGAGCTAAGCTGTGCCGTAGGGGGCCGTACTATGCATGTACAGTAGTGTTTCTCTGCTCTGCTCTGCTCTGCTCTGCTGTGCTGCTGCTGTCTTGTACCTGACGCTGGCGGCTACCAGTAGAGGCAACTTTCCGCCTGCAACCTCTGGAAGCTCCTAGCCTAGCCCTGTTTCTGTTTCTGGTGGGCGGGTGCCGGGTAGGCTGGCTTTGGCAGGGTTCGGTTGGGGCTGGCTGCAGAGAACAAACAGGGGACAGGGTTTATTCGACGCCCGTTGGGCCCCCCGGCCTAGCGCCCGCTAGAGGGCAGCCACCCCTGCAGCACATCCACCGACGTCTCGTCTCCTCTGGAACGGATCATCTGCCTGGCCGACCTCCTTCATCCCCGCCCATCCCGCCTTCGTTACACTCCATACTGCCGCTCCCCCACCTTGAGCCCCGGAGGCCCTACCCGCGCAGCGAACCGGGACTCAGCTGAGACGGGCGGGGGCTTTCTTTGTGGCCCGGAACTTGAACATCAAGCACAGTACGTCGCGGCGCTGGCCTGCCACCTGTTCCCACTTCCAGGCCCCCGGAGGGTGTGGAGTATGTCCAGTCAGGGAGATTGCACCTATCCCAAGTCCCATAGGCTCGGAGAGGACCGAGGACGATCGCTCCAGTGGAAAGCGGTAACCGTGGGGGTAATATCATGTGCTTCCATTCCGGGTCAGCCCATCCCACTGCCCGGTACAGTACTCCGGGCTCAGACGCAGGGACAGACTTTGAAGAGGATATGTGGAAAAGCAGCTGGGATTCCAGCGGGCACGCTAAAGTCGGACACGAGCGTATTGATCGGGTCTACCTTATACACGCGAGCGATCTGGACTGCTCACAGTATTTGATCCATCCTTCCCACTCTCCCAAACACCTTGAGCAACCTCGAGACAGGTGCGTCGTTGATATGATTGCCTGGACTCGCATATAATGTATTAAACCATGACTTTGACATGTCTCCTAGACTTGAGCAACGGTTTGCCATGCTGAAAGGCCACAGTCGCACAAGTCCACAGTCCTAGAGGCCGTATCCTCGATGAAGCAGGATGGCAAAGGTCAATTTCTGGCCCTTCACCACACTTAGTCCTCGCGTTTCTTCGCCAATAGGCACCACTGATCTGTCGCCCGAGCGGCCCTGAAATAGTTGCACAGTACCCGCCCGATCCACCGCTTCGCCTCCCAGCTTGAAACCTCGTCTCTAGACAGGGGCCAATCTTTACAGAATATCGAAGAGTCAGGCACTCCATGGAAGACGCTCTGCGAAGGGCTCACCTCGGAAGTCGTCTACCCTCTTATCTCGAAAGATGAGATCGTCTCAAAACATCGCCTAGGCCGCCAGCTGTATCAACGGCGCGCAGAATTGTGCTTGCTGTATGCCGGAGGCGCGCTCCACACTGATGGCGGCGGTGGAGGATACGAAACTGGATCACCCTGCACCCACTGCTGCACATCCACTGCTCCTCTATATGGCTGGGGGGGGCCGTATACTGAGGGCGGCCATGACGTCCCTGTCGACCATGATGGCGGCTGCGCGCGTGTCGACTGGGGTGGTGAGGCGGGCTCGCCCATGTTGTGACGGGTTGGAGATTCTCGTGGACTCGCGAAGCGCACTGGCCCATGGTGTCGTTTGTGAGGTTGGCCGCCGTCTCAATCCTGGTTGGGGATGCCCTGGGCGCAATTACCGTGCGGCTGGGAGTGGTCTTCCTTCTGACGGCGGGAGGGGTGAGTTTGCCTGTGTCGGGGCCAGTTGCCGTCGCCGGAACCCCAGCGAGAGACAAGCTCGAAGATGGGGTGCACCCGAGAGGCGAATTGACCCATATGGAGGGAGACGCGAAGTGTCAGCGCAAATGTGGTCGTGAGAAGCTAGCTCGGCGGTAGAAAGAGCATGACCGACTCGAGAAGTCAACTCTGATGATAGTCAACTCGGATGGTCCTTCTCAGATATTTCCCAGGTAGAAAGAATTCGGGCTTTTCAAATGCTGTCTGCTCGATGAGGAGGCTACGAAGGTTTTTGACATTAGATGTTTGATTGTTTGTTCACGACACAATAGAACGACAGAGTCACACGTAAATGTGCGCCTACAGGTGGTCTGGATCTGTTGATGGGGCTTTCACTCGGTCGCGGCCAAGGGCAGCTGTCTTTTGAAGATAGTTGAAGGCCTTCTGGAAGGTTAGACCAGGCATTCTTGAATAACTTCATCTCTTCCTGATTTGAACTGTGATTGGTGGAGGAAGAATTGCGTGCCGTCTGAGTATACGCGGAAATTAGTAGATTAGGCATCTAGATAGGTGAACAGAATATAAGAAATCCATCCAGCCCTATAAGAAATTTCTCATGGTAGAGGTCTGTATTCGCTCGATCACCGTTTGCCAAGATGAGCGATGGTCTCGATGCAGCAAAGTGATGTTACCACGAATAGAACTTTTGCAATCCACTATCACAATAGAGGAACACAACCACTGGACAGAATACATCATGCTGGGGCTAGTTTTGAACAACTAATCCTCATTTCTGCCCTTCAGCACTAGATTTCTGTGAGGCTTCCTAGGCCCGAAGTTTTGGCTGCATTTTATCCTCCTTCTCAACATCAGATAGCATTTGACGCCAAATAATTTTTCAATATTGTTCCAATAAAAGAGGTTCGTTCCATAACCCTCACAAAGCGTACGAAATACTACCTTTTTATAGATTTGTTTTAATGTTCGAGAAGTGGGGGGATCACCATGCCTGCTAGCCTTGCCTATATAATATCGTCCTTGGACCGCTGTTCTGAATTCAGCTTTCTACACACGGCAACCAACCTACACTCTTCTGTTCCTGGTATTTCTTCCAAAGCAAGAGTCGGTGTCTTCTGAACCTGCCATCTAAATCCACCATCCTCCTTCGAGCTCACTCGCATCCACTGTGGCTTGCCATAACCATCTTTACCAATTCCATCGCCTTATCAGGATCGAGGGCCGGTCAGGACCAAAAGCTCAACACGTTATCACAGACAGGGGATCACACAAAAGCACATCACCCTTGTCATCATCGAGGCCGTCCTATATCATTGGTGGCGACGACCTCAAGATGCCTCGCTATATCCCCTGCGCATCGCCTACCGCCCACACATACCTTGCCGTCGACGTTGGGACGCCTGCATCCTCCACCTAACCGGCACAGAGATCGTAACAGAGAGATGAGGGAATTTTTGGCAAGAGTGTCCCCGTATGAAAGCTCTCTCGGGGCGCCTACGTATCAGGCAGCAGGTAGTCCACCTGACGGTCTAGAAGGGTTGGTCGCAAAGTGAAAATTGGCTTTCCTCCGCCCACCCGGGGGGGTGGGGGGGTGTTATTGACCATCTCAGCCACTGACTTACTTTTTCCCTAACATGCTTCTGCCTCACCTCCCACCGCGCAGGTAGTGATCGCAATGACGATGCTGTCAGCCATTCATGTTCCCCATCGTTCAGCCCTAACCAACTGCCCTTACCCCTCTCGCCGACATAAGCGAGGACGTTGCAGGTCACACAGCCTATTGCAGATGCAGGCTGTGACTGCACCACAGCCAACAGATGGAGACAGCAGAGCCTTATCCACCCTGAATCTCATACAAAAGCGACATATCTGCTGATAGGAGCACGCGTTCCCTTCGAGCACCAAAACTTGAAGCCGATGCTCCCTTCCGAACTTCCCGACCATCAGGTGGTGGTGCGTCTGCAGGCCCGTAATCCCCCCCCCCCCCCGAAAACGGAAACACAACCCCCCTTAAAAAAAATTTAAAAAAAAATTTAAAAAAAATTTAAAAAAAATTTAAAAAAAAAACCCAGGCTGATCACCGCGGCTCCATGGCCGAGGCGAACTGCCCTCTGCTCGCCTGCCTCCGGGCGGAGCCGGATTTCTTCGCGCCCGAGAACGACGTGAGCGGGTTGCTAGCACACGCCCCACGGCTGCTCGTGCCGCCGCTCAACGTGTTGCGCCGCTGCGCTTCCGCGGGGTGCGACCTGTGCACCGTCATGACCTTTCAGTCTACGAGGGACTGTCGGGCGGCGAACCTGCCGCCGCAAGAGCTCGAGGGGGAGCCCCTCCTCCTGTCGCGGGCTATGATCAGCTACCACCAGAGTATTGGGCTTTATATGGGGATCACGGATCTGCTGCCTCCGAAGCACTTCTTTCGGATACCCCGTCCATGGAGTAAGCAACCGCACGAGACAGTTTCTGATCCAAGAGTGAAAGAAGAAAAAAGAGGCTCAGAAGCGATATAAACAGGAGATGTAATGACACCGGCGAGCTTCGATGAGGTGCCCGGGCAGCACGAGCTCATCGCCTGCTGGATGTACAACTGCATTACAAACCATCCCAAGTGCCGGGCGGCTCAGCGCGGGTTCAGGCCCACGAGGCTCCTGGAGACAGGCCGCTTCCCGGACAGCAGAGACGTCAGGCTCGTCGAGTGCCATGATGCCAGACCAGAGCTCGTCCCGTACGTCGCGCTCAGCCACTGCTGGGGGCCGCCCTCCAAGTGGCCCATCCGAACTGTGGCAGGAAACATCGAGGCGCACAGGGACAGGATACGGTATGACGATCTGTCCAAAACATTCCGGGATGCCGTCGACATCGTCCGACAGCTGGGCGTCTCGTACCTGTGGATCGACTCGCTCTGCATCGTCCAGGACGACCAGCAAGACTGGCAGCGGGAGGCGGTACAGATGGCCGACGTGTATCGCGAGGCGTACTGTACCATCTGCGCCCTCAGCTCCGAGGATGGCGACGGCGGCTGCAGGGTCAACGCCTCCGTGACGGGGGCCCAGGCCCCGAGGTATGTCGACCTGGACATCGGGGAGCGGCGGATACGATTCCTAGAGGCGGGACCGGACAGCTCGCAGACGTCGGCGCTGACGTGGGACGTGGAGTATGGAGACAACCTCTTTAAGTCCCGACCATGGGGCCGCAACCCGCTGCGCACCCGCGCCTGGACCTTCCAGGAGCGCGAACTGTCCGTCAGGGCGATACACTACTCGAAGTCGACTCTGCTGTGGGAGTGTCGAGAGATGCGGGGCTCCACAGAGATCCCTCACGATGTGATAATGCGCTACGACGAGTTTCTCCCTGACCCGCTACGTATCTCCTCGACGGAGGGGATGAGTGCTGCTGTGGAGAGGGACCGCTGGTATGGAAAGGTCGAGGATTTCTCCTCACGATTTCTGACCAAGGAGTCGGACAAGCTGGTCGCCGTCGCCGGGTTCGCCAAGAACTTCCGCCGGGAGACGTTGCAGGACGACACGTATCTCGCCGGGCTGTGGCGGGAGCACTTCCCCGGCTGTCTAATGTGGAGGGTAAGGCGGGAACGGTGGGGGCCCGGCGAGAAACATTACTTTGCGGCGTTCGAACCGCGGCGACCGATGGCGCACCGGGCGCCGAGCTGGTCGTGGGTATCACTCGATGGTGAGGTTAGCTATGCAAGCCAGAGGATCCAAAGAGGGGAAGAAGACACCAGTATGCTCGTGTCTAGGGTTGTACTGCAGGGGGCAGACCTCGATTGGACGGAACGCGGCTTGTCGCAGGTGCCTCAGGACGCCTCAATCACGGTACACGGCCAAGTCGTACAGGCCGGTTTCGAGTATGATGTGACTGGGATAGATGATGCTTGGGAGTGCAAAAGACTGTTGTACGATGAAGATGGTGAAGCCATAGGCTACTTCTATCCCGACATCATGCTGGAGGTTAAGGGCCTCACACGGGTCTCTTGCTTGGGAGTCTGCGAAGAAGTTTATGATTCGGTGGATCTACCCTCAGACCTAAAGCCCAACGAGGCGGAGACGTTTCGCGAAAGGCTGATGGGAATAGCAATTTCCCCAGTACCGGGAAGGACAGATGTATCCAGGAGAATCGGGTTGATACGCTGGATGAAGAAGTCCGCATTTGAGGGTATCGACTCAGCTGCTATCAAGATAATTTGACTGCTTTTGCCTTAGGCACGCGATACAGCTACGGATGACCGGACAATTGACCACACGAGCCGAGCCCTGAACGATTCTTGGTGCTGTCCTCTACGTAGTCTCAAGATGTCAAGCTTGACATGGACGTCGTTAATGAGAAGCTGAAAGGTCCCGAGTACATAGATAGGGAGCCGACCGAAGCCGTTTCAAGGTGCTATGTGCTGCACTCGATGTCATATAATGCATGCTGTACCTGCTCGGCCCTCTACCTGGAAGTCTGCTCAATTTCCCCGTCTCAGGGCCGTGCCGCACCTCCGAAGCTCTAGCATTGTATTAGGACAAGCCCACTAAGACCCCCCCCCCCCTCCGACCGTGTATCGTTCTGGTGTCGTAACCCGAAGCGCGGGCCCGAGGCAGTCCCATGGTTCCTCTCCACCTCCTGCAGAATATCTGTAGATATATGGCCGACTCCGTTCAACACAGACGAGAAGCTAGAGGGAGCTTGGACCGAGAGGGCTATTCCGAGTCAGAAGCGACCTCCTTCCGCCCAAGCATCGTAAGCTCCAAGTCGTCCAGGTCCTCATCCTCACCGTCGCCGTCGCCGTCGCCGTCGCCGTCGCCGTCGCCGTCGCCGTCGTCGTTGTCGTTGTCGTTGTCATTCTCGCGGTCACTAGCCAGACCTAGAAGTTCTTTATCTACCTCATTCAAGTCTTCGGCATCCTCCATGGTGACATCGCCGTTCGAGCTTGCCGCAACCCCATTAGACTTGTTACGAGATCTCAACCTGGACGCTTCAGGAACCAGCATGCTGTCGTCCATCATGGAGTATTGCGCGGCGTCTGCGTCACGGTCCATTTCCTCTTCAGTCTCGTCGGGGTCTCTCTCCCCATTCGATGCCCCCTGCCTGGCCTTCTTGACAGGTGCAATGGGACCCACATCAGGCCCGTCTTGACCTTCCCATCGGTTGAGGCGGCGGACTGCCCGGCGAAGGGAGGCATTGTACGCGACGAATTCCTCACCGAAGTCGTCTATCTCTGAGACCATCGGTACTAGACCGCCGAACCCTCGCTCCCGGAAAGACAACTTCTTGCCTGTCATCGGATCGGTGCCGGCAGGATAGGCGGATGGACCAACGAGGGCATGGTGTTTGAGCGCATTTACATTATCCTCGCCTTCGCTGTCGTCGAAAGGATCCTCCATGTGTTTCAGCCGTGCTACCGCTCGAACCACGGCACCGTTCATCTTCCGAGCACGACGTGCCTTTCGATGAGCCTTTCTGATGCCACGGTCGAGGATGTACTCCACCCGCTGGGATCGATTCCGCTCTACAGCAAGCTGATGAGCGGTTGGCGGCCTTGGCTTCCTCGTCACGATGCCCTCGATGATCTGCTGGCCGCTGGGGGAGCTGCCCTCGAAGATCTGGTACTTCAGGGGTGCGCCAGTGCGACGGTTAGAGCTGCCAAGGGCATCCTTGTGCCTGGCAAGGGCTCGTGGCGGAGGGGTCGAACGGGTGCTGTCCATGTCGGACTCGTGCTTCGATGGCCTGATCCTGGGTAGCACACCCATGGTAGAGCCCTCATCGCCGGCCGGGAACATGCGAGCCCTGGACCCACGTTTGGAATTGTTCTCGAGGGCATACTGCTGATCTGCCTCGATGATCTTCTTCCTCATGGCCTGCTTGGCCCGCCCAAACTCGATCTCTTCCTGCGTGTCGATGTTCTCCTCGGCCTCTTCCTCCTTGGTCAGCTCCTCGAGGACGGGGACGCCCTGGTTGGCGACGTCCACGCCGTAGTCCACGCCCTCGCCGAAGGGGTTTTCGATGCAGCCCTCCTCGGTGAAGTCAGACTCGAGGTAGAACCACATGACCCACAGGAAGGCGCGAGCCCGAGACTTGCTGCTGAGATTCGTCTTCATGATGAGGTCGTGGAATTCCCGTCCCGGTGGGAAATGCAGCTCCGCAATCTTGGAGGCCGAGGCGCAGATGACGAACAGGAGGTTGACCGGGTTGGTACGTGGTATGTTCATGACCTTGATGGCATCCAGCGACTGTGGCTCCGGGCGATCCTCCAAGCCCCCCTTCAGTATAGACTTCAGCCTAGGGGCGTCCTGCAGTTGTTTGTAGGAGTTGGGATCTTGTCGGGCCTGGAGGGAAGGAATGGCGTGGTACGTCCGCAGTTGCGCCCTCATCTCGGGGAAGACTGCAGGAGAGCGGGTCAGCAAGAGAATAGGCGATAGATAGGCAGCCGGCCGTGGGGATCAGCGCTCACAGTTGAGGGTGGTGTTCATGCGGCCGATGTTCACGAGGAGACAGACCATAGCCATGTTCTTGGCAGCCTCCCGGTCACTGAGCAGTTTGTCGCGGAGGACCTTGCTGGTCTTTGAGCTCCTGGACATGGTGTCGATGTAGAGGTCGGCGAAGTTCTGCTTGGGCTTGTGTGGCTCCCAGCTGTTGGTGAAGACGAGCATGTCGTCGTCGAAGACGGCCTTGAGGAAGTCGTACTGGATGTCGACACGCCAGAGGGGCTCGCCATCATCCTTCTTCAGGTGCCTAATCTTACCGATGGCGTTCTGGTTGCCAGCGTTAAGGCCCCTCCGGCGTCGCGATGGACCAGGCTCTGGCGTGCCCATCTTGGATCGATCCTCGTCCTCGGTGACGTTGGTCATGAAGGACTTCTCGTTGTGGTGATTGCTGCGGGGGGCAGGAGAGCTCGGGGGTTCGAGGTCAGGCGTGCCCGCCGCGGAAGAAGGTGAGGCGGCCATCGCGGCCAAGGCAAGGCGAGGCAGGGAGAGATCGGTGCGCCGTTGTGGCGCGTTACGGGGTGATTGATGGTTGGCTGCGGTTCACTGCCGCTGCTGATTGTGCTGATGGTGCGTTAGGCCTGACGGTAACGTAATCGGGGTCGCGACGAAGAGACAGGGCCTGGTTCGACTGCGATTGTGATAGGGATTGTGATTGGGATCGGGATGGGGCGGATGACGAACCAGACAGGAATGCGAGACGATGCAAGGCAAGGCAAGGCTTGACAGTCGGGGGGGGGGGGACAGGTTGCATGGGGGGTTTGGAATCTGTCGAGACTTGATGATGAAATTCCAACAAGACTGTGACCGGCGAGTATCGTGAGAGGCAGACGGACTGGTAAGCACCCTGATGGCCCTGATGTGGGTGAATGAGTGGAGTGAGATGGTCAACGAGAGTCCATCTTGGGAAAAGGAAACGGGAACGCGAGCGCCATGCCAGCCTGCCACACGCTCAGCAAGTTGGGATGGAGACGCCCGGTCGCGAAGGTTACTAAATTGATTTGGCGGATCGTCACCACTGCACGGAGCTTAAGCACGAGCCATGTGCAGGGGGTGCGGAGGGACCAGGCCAGGCCAGGCAAGGCCCAGGGCCTGAGGTGCTCAGCACGCTTAAGCCGCAGGGGTTGACGTGCACTCTGCGCGTGTGCATGCGTAAGCACCCAATGCCCTCCAGGCGAACATTTTAAATATATATATATCCTGGAGGCGCATTCCGCCGTTCTTGTCGTGGGGGAAAGAAGAATTGTATGTCTTCCATTCCTTCTTCCTTTTTTTTAATTTTTTACAAGAACATTTGGCGAGTTGGGAGTAACAGAGGATCAAAGATATCGCAATCCTTCGTGTCAGTTGAGATTAGTCCTGGCTGGAAAAAAGCAACAAAGTACGCCGTAGCGAGATGGCGCGTTGCCAGCAGGTGAGGCTGTAAGTTGGGGTGCTGCGATTATGTAATGAGGGCCTCACTAACTGTGCTTTGGCGCTACTCACGACTTATCTCGAAGGTCACTTGGGCGCCCTATCTACCCGGCAAATAAATCGAACCATATGACAAGTTCACATATATCACGCCCGGGCCTCAGAAGGAGCCTCTCCTATACCTTGACCATCTCAGGTCGCCACAGCAAGCGCCATGTCGTCAGCCGCAAAGATACCTGTTATCGACATCTCCGCCGCCGGCGAGGAGGAGCAGGCCGAGGTAGCCAGGGAGCTGGTGGAAGCGGCCATCGAACACGGCTTCGTCTATATCCGGAACAGAGGGGATGATATTCCCGTGGATGCCGTAGAAAATGCATTCCAGTTGGTAAAGATCATTGTCCGCGATCCGTACTGGTGGGAGGCTGTGTCTTACTGAACCACGGCAAACCACAGGGCAACAAGATCTTCAGTGCGCCCGTGGAGGAAAAGCAGAAGTGCACCATCCAAAAGAACAATCGGGGTTGGTCGAGCATGAATTATGAGACACTGGATCCCAAGAACCAGAGAGCATGTGTTGTCTCCCCTAGATCTGTGAGGACGCCATATGCTAATTTGTCTAGGTTGGCGACTTCAAGGAGTGAGTCCGCTCGGTTGAGCATCCATCCCACCGGATCCTCCCCGCACCGGTGACTGACGGATGACTGCCATGACAGAGCATTCAACTTCGGAGAGTTCGTGGATGGGAAAGCCCAGCAGCCCCTGCCAGAGAGCTTCATCCCATATGAAAGCCAAATTGGTGCCTTCTGTGCGTGAAGTCTCATTCCACATTCGTCGTTGCAACCCTCCCCCTCCCCCCACAAAAAAAAAAAGAGACAATAGGCTTTGCAGAAGAGGCAATGTCACTCTTTCGGACATTGTTCTGCGATGATGGGCTGCGAGGGCAGGGAGTTCTTGATCCGGTCATCCCCCCAAGCGGTCATGCCACTGTCTCGTCTCATTCCACCGTGGCAGGGAGCTGAAACAAGACATCACATCTCGGTATCTCGGAGGAGTGATCCAGCTACTATCCACGGTGGAACGGTCTCCAGTGGGAAACTGCTAGTATTTTGAGCCACTCGAAGACCGCAGGAATTATCCTTCACTTCTTCGCCCCTGGTCTGCTTCAGAACTCATTTGGCCCCCCGGCTCACACCAGAACCCCTTCCCAGATGACCACTGCTACAACCTCTCCCTCAAGATAAACCACCTCCTCGGCATCGGCCTCGCCGTCTCCCCAGCCACCTTCTTCCGCGACCGCCACCTCCGCGAGGGCGGCCCCTCGGGAAACATCCTGCGCCTGCTCTACTACCCGCCCCTGTCCTCCCTCTCCTCCTCCGCTGCCGCCGCCGCCGACAGCCTCAACCCGACGACCGAGGACGTGAGGGCGGGCGCGCACTCGGACTACGGGAGCATCACCCTCCTCTTCCGGCTCCGGGGCCAGGCGGGGCTGGAGATCGACGCCGGCGCTGGGATATGGGCGCCCGTCCCCGTGTGCCCGCCGGGTACGGAGGACGACCCCGCACCGCCTATCCTCGTGAACATCGGCGACTTGTTGTCCTACTGGACGAACGGGCTGCTTCGGAGCACCGTGCACCGCGTCGTATTCCCCGCTCCCGGAAGTGGCAACGGGGTCGCCGGTGAGAGTGGCGATGAGCCGCGGTACAGCATCGCCTTCTTCTGTCATCCCGTCGGAACCACGCCGCTGGAGGCTGTGCCGAGTGAGCGCGTGAGGAATCACAAGCCAGAAAATGGGTTTGAGAGGGGAGGAAATCCAGATGCAGAGAGGAAGGCGATCACGGCGGATGAGCATTTGCAGATGAGGTTGCGGGCGAGTTATCTGCAGATGTATGAGGAGGACGGGAAGAAATGAGGCGCCTTGAATCGTGGGCATCGCCAAATGGGACAGAAAGACGCTGCAGGATCTGCCCACGTTCCGAAAATTCCAATGCCCCATGCTGTATCCCTCGCCTAGTACTGGCCCGTGCAGATACTCAACATAAGGTAGGTAAAGAAAACGCAGTACTCGTAAATGCTATGTGGAGCGCCCTTTCCGCCACGCTTTCGCCTGCCAATGCAATGCCCCAATATGCTTCTCTGAAACATGAAATCGAGTCCAGATGAGCAAACTCCTCAGCACAACCCGATGTAATGCTTCCTCCATAGTTCCTGCGCATGCGCACCAGCGCCACTTCTCTGGTGTGTACCGCGCCCACCACTCTTCTTCTGTTGAGCTTCCTCCTCACTAGTGATAGCTTCCAGCAGCCGCCAGTCGTAAGCAATCACGACTTCTGGCTGCCCAATCCAGCCTTTCAATGGCTGAGACTGCAGTCTAGTGAGAAATTCCCTCGTGTCCCCTGCCCTGTGCCGTTCCACGAGCACCACTCTCCGCTGCCTACGGTGCGAGCTGGCCAAGGAAGTCGAGGCGAGCCACGAAGGAATGTCTTTAAAGACTACCGCAACGCCGTGGCTTGGGAGTAGATCCTCGGTGAGCCACGGAATGTTAGCAACGCACGGCGCAAGCAGGACGAAGTGGTCGACTAGAGCACACGTTTTGCCTACGTGACGACAAGATGGCCTCGCGCTCGCTATTTCCCGTACATCCATTTTTGAGGTTCTCGACGATGACGTCCTGTTCCACGCTTTCGATGGACTAGAGAAACCTGCTGCTGAGTGGAAAGACGCTGCAAAGGAAAGACATGGCAGCGGAGTGTTTGGATTCGTGGTGCCAGGCTCCTCGTGGAAGGTTTGAGCCCGAGATAAGCGCGGTACAGTAGTTGGAAGAGCATTACCTTGGGATGAGGGGGTGGACGTGACGTCTCCCAAAGGTTGGCGTAGATTTTGCTGGCTGCTTTGTGGAGATGTAGACATGACTGAGTAGCTCGGGGCGTCTCTCTTCTGCTTAACCAAGCGGGGTGACACTATGATTACTTCGCTCCGTCGCTTGCGAGTTGGTCGCTCACTCAGCGCACCGGGCCTCGAGGAAGTCTGCTCAGATCGCTGGGCAGAAGACGGGGTTGGTGGCGCTATGATACCAACCACAGCATCTGTCCCTGCGAGACGAGCGGCTAAAGGCCCAGTGAACGACTTCATGATGGTATGCTGTGGAAAAGTCTCCCAAGTAGTGTCCGTGCCCTCTGTGGCATCTGTGGATTGGCTGGCTTGGACAGCAGCTTTCCGTCTTCGCTTTGGATCCGCATCTTTGAGTGTCTCTATCCATCGAGCAAGTTCCTGGCTGTCCTTCTGCTCAGGACAATTGCGGTCTGTTTCCGCAAGATTTTGCAGCTCATCGAACCCAAGGCAGTCTTTCCATGACCTATCTGTATGAATCTTAGAGACGTACGGAAATCGCGGGCTCCAAAAATTAGTATTGGTCTCCTTGTGAAAAGCGAAGCAGGTGATGTCGAAGACAGCGGGTTCAAGAAACACCGCACACATCCGCCTGCCCTGCATGATCCCAGCTGGTAACTCCAGGTCGATTTTGTCGTTTTCATCCGGCGGCACTGACCTTGTAAAAACGTAGCGCCTAAAAAATTCCATCATTGCAGCGCTTAGTCCAACCTCGGCCACGACGATGAAGTTAGGCCTGGCCTCTTCGAAGCGCGTGACCTCCTCCTTGTTGTTGATACAGCCAAGGTAGAAATGAGTGTACCTCACGTTCGGCAGCCCCAGCACTTTGGCACTTGTCGGATCATAGCGGGCACCGACGACTGCAAAGTCGCCTACATCGCCCAGATTCTTGATGAACGCCTTCTTCAACTTGAGGCAGCAGGACGCATAAGGGCGCTTGTCCATCTCAAAGCTGAAGTAAGGCTCGTCGGGTTTCAAGACCAGACCCTCCTCTTTTTCGAGGATGCAGGTCGCGAATGCCTCGCGCAGTTCCTTCGCGGCCAAGCGGGACGAGAAGTTGATGACCTCTCTCTCCACTAAGGCGGCGCGGCCCTCCTCACAGTACACTAATGTGGACAGACGCCGGCGGCGGTCGGAATGCCTTACGTTAAGCATGGACTCGTCGTCCACTAATAACAAGTCGAAATAAACGACCATAAGACGTTCTGACGCCGGGTGTGGGCTATCCTCGTCTGTGCCCATGAAGCGCCCGGAACGGTTCACGTGCCTTGGTATGCTCTCGAAGCCGAGGATCCGCTTCTCCTGGTCACTCCAAACGACCAGCTCTGCCTCTAAGATGCATTGTTTCCTGAATCTGCAAGCTGCTGCACCGAGACCAAGGGACGATCTGATTGCACCATGTAGTTTGATGCGGTCCGTGGTGCTATCCTTTCCGGACTTGGAGAAGATCTGAATACAGTTATTGCCTTTCGATAGGTCGACATGAACCTGACAATACTCTCCGTCCATCTTTTTCTCGCAACTCATCACGCCACGGCCCATATCAAGGCAGTGTTGTATGCTTCGCGCCTTGAGCCAGGTCTGCCGACCAACCTTGGTGCCGACCTGCGGCTTGATGAGACGTGGTATATCGGCCTCCTCAAGATCGATTCCAATGAGCTGACTATTGCGAATCTGTTGCTCAAGAAGAGTAACCGCGACAGCGAACTCGTCATGAATCTTCAGCAGTACGGGAAGCAGCGGGTGACACTGAGAATATACCAGATACTCTGGCACAACAACCGGGAGGAAGGTCTTCAGAACTAAGCGACACAGCCATTTGGCGTCCCTCGGCGCGAGTTGCCTGAAGAGATCCGCAAGAGGGTGCTGGTTGTCCCTCGGGCCAGCAGAGCTCGAACTTTTTGGTAGTCGAGACGACGTCACGGTGGGGGAGCTGAAGCCAACTCTTGCTGCCAGCTGATGCAGCACGTTATCGACCTCCTCAACCGTCACATCGCGCTCGGCGCCATTGGGCGCATCCCTCAGGATGTTCTCCACGCACTCGGCCAAGTCTACACCAGAGCCCTGTTCGCGCCACCTGGCCAGCTCGTGCCGGCGACTCTTGCCAAGGCCACAAGCTTTGCTGATGATGTGCTCGAGGCGGTTATGCTTTATATTGAAGACCCTGTCGGTGCGCCTCTCAGGGAGTAGCGTTGATAGGACAGCCGTCCTGTCAACATCACCCTTGCTGAATTCCTCTCGATGTTTTGCGAACCAGTCGATCACGATTATGTTGCTTCCCTTCTGACGCCTCTTGCGACTGAGGTCGGTTTCGAGGCTCTGGAGGAGGTCACAAACGGCACCGAAAGAGAAGGGCATCGCTCAAGGCAACCAGAGCAACTTGCTGAAAGAAGAGGCAGCGAGGTGGAGGGGAGGCCACCGGTGTGAGAAGAGGAGATGTGACAAAGGAGAAGGAGGTTGCAAGCTCGAGAGGACGTAGGCAGCCATCTGACAAGAGTGTCGAAAGGAGGGTCTGCACTCTGTAAAGAGAAATTGTACTGGCTCAACGGAGTCCTGCTTGTTAGGCAGTGCTTGGTGATACCTTCACTTCGCTCTTTCTTGCTGGGTGCGTGATTTGTGGCCCTGCAGGATGCTGTGATAGGGATGACGCGCCGAGGTCGCATGCCTTCCCAATGACTCGGGTCTGCAATTGACCCTGCTACTGAGTAGTACTGTACTGTAATCTGTGCAGTGCCTACTGGTAGTGGTCCGGCAGGCGCTGTGTTGTGTCCTTTATCTTATCGGGACGTCCGGGGCGTGAATCGACGTCACTGAACAGTTCCTCAGAAAGCTGTTCTACAGACTTCATTCCGACCATTGTCGGAGGATGCTGGAGGGGGAAGAAAAAGGAGGAAGAAGGGGAAAAGTTGGACTGGTTTCGCTGCATCATTGGTGTCAGGACACCTACATAATAATATGCGATCTCTGGTGGTCCGAGGGTCTGGCCGTCTGGCCACACCATGCCATATCATGATAATGCTGGCACCATTCTTCCTTCTCTCTTTTTTTTTGGGGGGGGGGGGGTGAAGGGGGTTGGGGCCTCGTGAAGAATTTATTTCAAGAATACAAGGACGTGAAAGTATCGCACGAGCCTTGACTCGTAGTGGCAAGTAGTTCTAACAATCTTGGGTTGATTGTCACTTCAGCAGCACGATGGTAACTGTCAGCCCTGGAGCCGGGTTGTCAGGGGTGAGTTCTCAGGTACCTAGGTACCGTACCGGGCGGGTGAACGGCGGCCCGGCCTCGCCGATGTTAGGAGTTCAGTTCAATGTCCTCTTCTGCGGGCTGTCTGACGCTATCTGTAGATGGCCCAAGGACCTCCTGACCTTGCGCATCACTGCCCATAGTACAGATGACTGACCTGGGCTCCTCACCGTCTTTATCCTCACCACAACACTAAACGGATTCACTTTCCTCGGTGACAATCGCTTGTCCCCTACGCCCCTCCTGTCTGGCGGTTTCGAGTCCCTTCGACCCGGATTCACTGTGATTCCACTCTGACTAACAGCCTGTCTCGTGCCCCGGTGGTTCCCTTGTCTTGCCCCTCTAATTGTTCTGCCTGCAACTTCTGTTCAAACAGTCGCAACTCGAGCATTGTCTGCTCTACCTACTGCGACGACTACTCTCTACATCAGGGTCAGGCCTGCTACTTAGCCGCGCACCCTCCAGACTCGCAACTTGAGTTTACCGTGCTGGACGTCCCTGTGGCAGCCACAGCAGTTGTTTGCCCCTGGGCCCCAACCTCGACGAACACGCATCTACCACTGATCTCGACGACCCCTCGACCTCAGCCGACGACACCACCACATCTTGATCCCCGCTTTCTCCCCGTGTCCCCAACCCAGACACTACTAGCAGTCATGGCTGCTGCTGCAAAGCAACGGATCCTGACAGACCTGAAGTCTCTGCAGAAGGAGAAGTGGGTGCGGATTGATGTAAGATCCAAGGCCCAGGCCACACCGTCACCATGGCTCGGCGGCCTGCTGTCAAGAGGTTACCTAGTCTGACTGACCCACGCCAACAGACTGACGACAACAACATCTTCCGCTGGCACCTTGCCCTCATGGTTGTCAACTCTGACAGTGTCTTCAATGGTGGTTACCTTAAGGTACGTGGATGCTGCAGCCACAGTTGAGCCCTCATGTCCGTCTCATCGTGATCCATCGGGCTTATATCTACGTCAGGCCGAGATGACCTTCCCAAACGACTACCCATACTCGCCCCCGAAGTTCCGTTTCATCAGGCCCATCTGGCACCCCAACATCTATCCCGACGGCCAGCTCTGCATCTCCATCCTGCACCAGGCTGGGGAGGACATGATGTCCGGCGAGGATGCTGGCGAGCGTTGGTCCCCCCTCCAAGGCGCCGAGTCCGTCCTCCGATCGATCCTGCTCCTCCTTGACGACCCCGAGATCAACTCTCCGGCCAATGTCGATGCCAGCGTCATGTACCGAGACAGGAAGGGCGAATACAAGGAGAAGGCCAAGGCGGCTGTCGAAGCCTCCAAGAAAGATATTCCTGAGGGCTTTACCGTACCTACTAGCTTCGAGCCCGAGGTTGCCCCCAAGATCGACTATGACGACGACTTCTATGCCCCCAGCGGGGATGAGGAGTTTGACTTTGATGAGGGGAGCGAGTCTGACGAGGCCATGGAGGATGCTGACGATGATGAGGACGCTAGCGATGAGGAGACCTCGTCACGAACATAGTCAGGCCCCTGACCACCTCTTTGAGGGCGTAATTTGGCCATCTCGCCGTGCTGAGTGGCGGACAGGGATGTTCGAGTGCTACGGCACTCGACAATCCTGTCACAGCACAACACGAGTCTGTTTATCTGCATAGCGTGCGACGAATGATGGTTGGCAGGCGTTTTGGAAATACATAGGATCCAGGGCTGGCTACATGCTACACCTCGTCCAGATTTCTTTAGGAGGAGGGTTCCGGCGGGAGACACCAACAAACAACCTTGTCCCACTGGAGGGATGTTTCTTCAGCCCACAGGACAAGAGGTCGAGACAGCAATGATGAGGCAATGTCCCGGGAATAAGTGGCCAGTCGGGGCCATGAGCCATCTCTTTAGGGCGTCAGAAGGAAATTTGGGTTCACATGGGGGTTGTCTCCTTCCTGCATCAAAGGCATAGCATCCGGCTCTTGGGAATCAGAGCAGTACTTGACATAGAGGGGATGCATACAGCACATCAATAAGGACCAACCAATTCGTATGTACGGATGTGCTGAAAGGGAGGTAAAGGACATGTGATTAGGACCTCGTGTCAAAGCTGACACCTAACACAAAGTATCAGAACACATACCCGAAGAGTGCTTAATCCGGAGGACACGGCTATGTGCATGTGTAAAATTGCGTGGGCTACAGGATTTAGCTATGCAAGCTCTTCTGGGCAGCCCCCCCCCCCCCCCCAGATCACCCCCACCTTTGTGGTGTCTGTATGGGGGGTGGGCTTGCCACGGGCTAAGCTTGTGCAAGGGTTTCAGGCACTTGGAAAGGCTGCAGATTACGTAGCGACTGATGAGCCTGGCACATACCATGGTAAACCACCCGCCGCCGCATCCTGCTGCAACTTCTTCTGCAGCTATACAACGAGGCAACCCATCTCCTCAACAAAACCGACCTTTCCTTTCGACGGACGAAGCCTCTAGTATTCCGTTCTGCAATCATCAGGGCCTACGACTCTTGCATTTTCTTCTAGAGGTGAGGTGGAAGGCGGCAGAAGTGAAGCAGGGACTGAGGCCGCTGGATTCGGTTGCCTGAGTTGGGCCCCCGACCACGTCTTTCGACTCTACTGCGACTGCGACAACGAGCACAACAAGCACGACTGCCTGCTCTCCCCTGCGCCCTCGCCCTCGTCGATCACCTCTCCTCTAGGTGGCACATATCGTCAGCAACGACAGAATATCCTCCCTTGTCCTCCTTCATGGCCTTCCGCTAGGCAACGAGCCCATCCTCTCGACACCTCCCGAGGGTTACCTGGGGAGCTCTCTCTCTCTCCCACCGGCACATCCACAACGACAGCTCTCTTGGGGGCTCAAGAAGCAAACATCATGGCGAACACAGCAGATGAGGCGGCTGTACAAAATGTGGTGGAAGTAACATCCCGTAATTCTGATGAGGATAGATTATTGTTTCGCGAAGCATTGAAAGTGAGCTCCGTCTAGTCTTCCCAAGCGAGGGACATACGTGCTGACAATTGTCTCACTGCAGGTTCACAACAACAATGTGCAGGCAGCTCTTGGTGAATACTTCAGTGGAGATTGGGATTCTGTATGGCACCCCACCCCATGCACGGGAAAGGGCTCTAAACTGACCGGTTGAAGTTCAAACAAAAATACGCCTTGTGGAACGAGGGACATTTCGTAGCCGACAGAGACGGCTCGACAAACCCCAGTTGGTCTCTCTCGCCCATCGAGTTGCGGATATCTTTCTGACATTGCTCCTCTCTCTCTCTCTCTCTCCACGCAGCCTTTCGTGTCCAAGGACCAGACCAACTTTCAAATGAGGACTCGTGGTTGAGAGGCGGCAGCACCAACCTAACTGCACCTTCAAGACCACCATCAAGAGCGCACAACAGGTCTCCTCTGGACAAGGTGACAGACTGGACGATGCAGAACACACTTGGTACTACACTTGCGTCCTCCTTGCCCTGTGACCATTAACCCGATCTCCCACGAAAGCTGGTGCTCAGCTACAGACCTGGGATGGAAGGCTGACTCTCCTGTAGATGCCCCCACAACACAAGAGCAAGAAAATGAGCAGCTCAGGATCGCTATGCAAGAATCAATGATGCAGCACACATCTGGGGTGGCAACACCCCAGGAGAGCGGCATCATGGCCGGGGATGCCCCCCTGCAGCAGTTTGGACCAGCAAATCGTCCTCACTATGAGCAAAACGAGTGGGCTGTGGTTCTGGCCAACAGGAAGTCGGAAGACCCACCGGCGCTGACGAGGAAACGCGACCCTAACGTCCCCGTCTTCCTCGCATGCCGATCCCAGCAGCCTGCACAGAAGCACCGTCTTGGTCCACTCATGATGATGATGCATGAGATACCTACCGCCCGGAACTTTCTCCTGCTGCTCGAGGGAGCATCACAATCCTACGGTAACAACAAGGACTGGTGGAAGGGTACGAACATTCTCGATCCTAGCGCGAACATTCAAGGCTGGAGCAACGAATATCAGGACGTCAACCTTGTCGATGAGCTGCAGCGTCTGATAGCCTTCCTCGATGAGACCGATCGCGCCTACGGCACGGCTGATTCCCTTTGTGCAAGCAATCTGATCAAGGCTGCATGGGGAGACCCGACTGTCAAATTCTACGAGAGCCTGTACAACTGCTCCAACTCTCAAGAACTCATCCGGATGTGGACCAAGGTCAAGCTGGAGGATTCGGCCTCTAACGAGTCGCGGCCGCAGGAATTTGCGATCTTGGAGTTTAGGATCTCCAATGAGACGCCAGAAGTTTTCTGCAATTTGTACAGTCAGTGGGACTGCTTGTTCTGGCTTCAGCAAGAGAACAGTTGGGCAGACCATCAGAACGATAGCCTGAGCCAGATCGCCTCTATACAGGTGCCTGCGCAGGTTATGACCATGCGAATCAGTACCGATGGCCTGTCCATTGAGGTCCCAGAGATTCTTTATATCGATAGGTACCTCGAGAGCAATGTGGAGGCTGCACGCGTTATGCAAGAAAAGATATCCCGTCTGTGGAGATCCATCGACCTGGCGAGGGACACGGAAATGCGGCATACCTGTTGGACCAATCCCCAGACCGGACAGGCTGTGGACAGGGCTAGGCTCACCAAGGCCGTGATCGACAAGAGCGAGGTTCAGATCTGGCGTATACGCGCGAACGCCTTGTGGAGAATGCATGAGAAGTCTGTTGGCACCGAAGAGGAGATACCGTATCTGCCAGATGAGCTGAGCCATCTTGCTGAGCTGGACGAGGATGAGGAGAAGGCGGTCAGACACCTTGAGGCTGAGATTGCCCTAGCCAAGTTGACTATGGCGGAGGTCGACCAGAAACTAGCTCGTACGCGCAAGGATTTCCTGCTTCAGACGAACAGTGCTGACATATTCACAGGCGTCAGAGCGGAAAGAGACGCCTGCCGTGCCCTACTTCAACAGCTCAGTAAGGCCTGGACAACCCCGAGCGAGGACCCCGAGTCCGACCCCACACACAAGTACTCGCTCCGGGGAGTCATCACGTCGCCCGACGTGGTTTATATGTGCCGACGAGACCGGTCCGAGCCTTTTGAGAACGCAGGCCAAGTGGTAGATCGGTGGTACCGGGTGGCCTGGCTCCCTGATAATGACATCCGTGTGAAGCAAGAGGTACACAAGCCACGGGTTGCAGCATGATCTGTGTAATACAATGTGTACGCTAACGACTGCTTATCTGGACAGTTAACGACCATCGAGAAGGTCAGGGAAGCCATGTTCACCGACCGTAACGCAGACGGCAACATAGCTCCAATCCTTGTGTATGCGACGGAAGAAGCCTTGCACAACCCAATCGTTCCTCTCTCTAGCGCGCTCCAGGTATGCCCACATGCTCGAGACTCGACGTCCGCGGACTTGCTCGCGTACTAATGCGTCTCAGACCTTTGTCAAATTTGATAATCGTCTCTTCAAGCAGGATCAGCTCGAGGATAACTCACCACGCGACAAGAAGCAGGTCGCCATACGCTCCCCGCAGTCTCCACCGAAACGACAACGGAGTGATAGCGCCGATTCGATGGCGTCCAATCGGGCCTCTATTGGAGGCTTCAGTAACAGCGAGGAACGGGCAGCCTTGCTAGCCGACCAATACGGGCACTTTGGGGGTGGCGACGGGACTATGGACACCGAGATGGCCGATATGCGGGCGATCTCCGAGGACGAGATCGCGGCTCACATGGTGCCGCCGCTTACACCTCCTTTGTCAGGCGACGACGCTAGTGACCAAGACTCGCCTTGTCTGCGCAGGTCCTCCGAGAAGTTGGCCGAGTTGTCTCTGGACGACGAAGTCGCACCAAACGGACAACAGCAGGAGGCGGGAGCGAAGGCTCCCGAGATGGAGGAGCTCAAGCAGCCCTTCATCGTCCGTCGGCCTGGCAGCGCCCTAGACAACCGTGTCTCTATTGTTGAGAGGCCCATGGAGGTCGATACCGATCTGGAGATTCCTGGCGTGAGCCCTGAGGAATACTACCACCAGCCTTGCTAGGAAGCAGGCGGTCATGTGGTCTGGAAGGACGACATGATGGTGGTTGTGCACTGAGACCTGTGCAGCAGGGACGAGAAAGGGGTCTTGTCTGGCGCTTCGAGGAGCAGGCAGAGCAAGCATACTCACATGGAAAGCGTGTTCGACGCCATAATCTATCGAGACATTGCTTACGAGACCCACCCGGAGATCAAGATGAAAAAAGAATCTTGGATCTGGGAGCAGGTCGACGGGGCATGCATGCATGGACTGGACATTTGCAAATGGCGTTTTGCATTAGATGGGAACTGCGTTCATGGGCACAAGGACAGTGATCAGGTTGATGATGGCGTACCATCATCATTTCAAAAGCATGAAAAGGCGGGGAGAAGTGGAGGGTACAGAATCGCGGCGGAGTCGGGCGGACGAGCTGAGGATACCAGGGAAAGGTCACATGAAGAACATCTCCTGTGGCCTCCTCGGCTGGAAGGATAGTTTTGCAAGACACACTTTAGGCGTAAGATGGGAAGCATAGCATGATGAGAAATAGATACCCTTGATCAGGCCAGGTGGTCTTTCCCCTGCAACGACATGGGCTCCTCCTTGAAGATTTTGGTCTGGAGGAATGGCGGAAGAGTACATATCAAGGATGTCGCGGCAAAGGGAGCCGCGAGGGATCCCCTACCCAAAAGAAGCAAGCAAGTAGGCAGGTCGAGCTTCTTCTCACTCCGATGCCACTCACGACGCCCCGGCCTTTGCACCACGCTCAATCACCTTCATAAACAGCTTTGCTTAGCACTATTCGTTCTTTCGTACGAGTCTAGACACAACATCCGCTCGCTAGTCTTGAATTCAACATGCTTGCTACGTCTTCACACTCGACGCAACCATCATGGATAGAAACAGCAAAATCGATCCTCAACCTGACGACAGGTCGGGAGGCGGCAGCGGACGGCAGGTCAGCGCTGCTGCCAAGGTCATAAGCTGTCGTGTCGCAATGATCGACAAGACTTCAAGGACGGAGGACTAGTTCTCAAAACAAGCCCCCAGAAGTATTGATCGAGACATGGCAACAGAGCTGGGGGTTGAAGTTCCCCGTCGAGAGCCGGCCCCGGACCCTCCAGGACTGACGGCCCGCCCCAAGTCGAGTCCCCCAGACATATGGAGACGCGGCTGCAGGTCCTAAGGGAGAGACTGAACGTTGCCGTTGAGCCGTGCGGAGATCTTGAAAGCCACGAAGGAGCGACTGCGCCAGTTCAACCCTGATGCCAAACACATCCTTGTCGAAGGGGCGTTGATACCAACGGAGCAGGAAGATCTGTTCGTCGCCAGGGTATTTGCTCTTCGATACTTTGAGATGTAGATCTGTCACTGCGTTTCCGCGCTGCACCGACCGGCACTACCGACGCAACTATCCGATGCTATCTATATAGTTTTCTTGAATTTGTTGATACCCTGGCGTCTGGAGCGGCCATTAGCGATCCCACACCAATGGAAGGAGATGATTATTTCTCAGTCAAGCACTAGTGTACCGTCGAGTTTGCTCAGCGCGGCGATGGGGAGGCAGCTTCTAGGCTGAGTGGGTCGTATTCCCTGGAGAGCAAGCTGGAGATCACTCTGCCCAGAAGTTCTGACGAGATGCCGACCATTAGATGACCCTACTCTTACTGATCAGGAGAGCCGCTGTGGTGGTTTTCGAGACTGGAGCCTTGGCTTTGAGCGCAGAAGATGGCGGTCGTGTTTTATCGTGCTGGATGAGACAGTTGGCCCGAAGAGCGAATTCTTTTGCCGATGCTTGAGACTTCTGATTTCCGAATGTTACAGACCATTAAAATACATGACTACAGCTCATGTAAGGATTTCTGCAGTAGGTGATACCACCTCTCGTCGCGATACGCCCTTGAATTGACCAGCGAAGAGCACCCGTCCATGCCCAGGAGCATCAGCGGGAAGTGATGGACCTCAGACCAGAACGATATAAAGACTGGAATACACTCCCCATGTCTGCTGAAGATGTTCCCAAGTCTCCGGGTCAGATGTCCTCTTTATGCCACCCAGTGAACCATTACGGTGCTGCTGGTGGGTGTGCTTTCGGACAAAAGCCTCGTTTGCACCGCACGTTGTCCCCTCCAATATCATACGGGAATAGAATAACAATTGCCACACGTTCCAGTGTCGAAATTGAGTCACGAAGGACGATATGTCCGGCCCAACGTCGACCTCGATCTGTTGAGACGTCGTAAACAATGTCGAACCCTAACCCTTCCTTGTGTGATGTTTACAAGAAGCCTCAAGCCAGCATGACGTTTGGGGACCACAATTCAGCTACGCACGTTCTGTTCCCAAATTCACATCGAGGGCTCGCTCTCTTGTTTGACAACGCCCTCATCCCCGACACCCACTTCTCTTACAAGAGCTGGGATTGTCCAAGACAGCATGGCCGGCAAGACAGTCCTGGTGACGGGAGCCACAGGCCTCCTTGGACGTCAAGTCCTCAAGGCCTTTGTGCGGAGAGATTGGACGGCCAAGGGCACCGGCCACTCCAGAGCAGATGGCACTGATGTCCTCAAGGTCGATCTGTCCTCCGCCTCAGACGTTGCGAAGGCTCTTGACACTATCAAGTCAGTGGGTCACGGCCCGTACGCGTTCTGCCTGGATCTCGGATGCTGACGTTCCCTCCAGACCTCGGGCTGTAGTGCATTGTGCGTGACCATTCGTTATCCTCTCACGACGTTCTTCCCCACGCAGCCACTGATTTCCCTTGCCTGTATCATAGGCGCGGCCAATCGTTTTCCTGACAAGGTGGACAAGGACCCTGAGGGTACCCGCAAGCTGAACGTGGAGGCCACCCGGGAGCTCGCCAGACTTTGTGCTGAGCACAACACCTTGCTCATCTACATCTCCACCGACTACGTCTTTTCCGGGAATTCTGGCGAGGCACCCTATGAGGCAGATGCACCTACTGCCCCTACCAACCTATATGGCCAGACCAAGTTGGATGGCGAGCACGCTGTCCTTGAGACCTACAAGGCTGCTGGCAAGGAGGGTCTGGGCGTCGTACTCCGGGTCCCGGTCCTGTATGGTGATGCCGAGATGCCATCCGAGAGCGCTGTGAACGTGCTCATGGACGTCCTCTGGAAGGCTCAGAGCGGTGAAAGGGTCAAGATGGAGCACTGGGCTCTGAGGTATCCTACCAACACGGAAGATGTGGGCAGAGTCTGCCATGGTATGACATGCGCACTGGCGGCCTCGAACCTGGAGAGAGATGAGCTGACCCGTTTTGCTAGATGTGGCCGTCAAGTACCTGGCCCTTGACGACGGCGCGCGAGCCAAGATGCCCAAGATCCTGCAGTTCTCAAGTGAGGACAAGTTCACCAAATACGAGATCTGCCAGCTGTTCGGCGAGTTAATGGGCCTCAGCGTCGACAATATCGAACCAAACACAGAGGGCAATGATCCAAATACGTCCGTGCAGAGGCCGTATGACTGCCACTTGAGCACCAAGGCACTGAGGGACTTGGGCATTAACGTCTCGACCCAGGATTTCGCCGGTTGGTGGCGACGGGAGGTACGAGCCTTCAGAAAGTAACGGCACTGCAGGTACCGAAGGGCTCGAAAGACAGAGTCTGGCGCCATGACGGATGCCGAGAGACTCATCATCCCCGGCCCGACCAAGGGAGGAGTCCGATCACACCCAGAGTGCCAGCCTTTGAGATGATGATGTCTCAAATACACCAAAGTCACTTGCCTATTGGCCTGTCTCATATCTAAAATTCGCCGTGCCAGACTCCAGCCTCATATAACACCACTGCATTGACTTGTTCTACCAGAAACACGATTCAACGGCATTCCGCTGTTCGGCGCAGGGCAGTTGTCTGGAATGCAATACGCTCTCTGCTGGTCCGTACCATAACACTTGTGGTAATTGATTACCGATTGGGATTCCTAGAGATGGCAAATATTGCGAGGTGTACCCTTTTGGAGATCAAATTGCGTTCCAACGCGCTCGCAGCGGTGATGGGAGATTCTTCTGCGGACGCGCCAAGGGAGGTCGTCCATCCCTTCCTCCACTTATTGTTTCCATCCCTCACGTAAGTCCTTGTGGCCTTTCTTGGGTTCTCGTCTCCAAGTCATCTCCTTAGAATTACGTTCTATCTTTGCCAGCCAGAAGTGTGCGCAGCAACTGCCAACGAACGGAGAGCAGGCTTCGATGTGGACTTAGACTGCCTTGATGAGTGGCTCGGTGGGACAACGCCTCTGAGAATTCACGTCAGCAAGGAGAATAGCACCGTTTTACAGCAAGTTGAGAATTGAGATTATATGGGGACTGTCGCGATGTCTACGGTTTCAGCGAAAGGCTTTCGGTTTGGCAAGCCCCGAGGCGAAAGTCTTTCCGAACAACGAGGAGTCATGGCCCATGACCTCAACCAACAGGCGAATGGCACCAGTCCCTCTGCCTTGAGGGCGTCGTTTGGCTCGCCCGTATGGAGGAAACGTGCGAGGACTCAAGGCACCGTCGACAGAGCAGACTCGCCCGATACCAGCCCCCATTTCCCCCTGTCGCTCGTTCCGCCATTACCACCACCCTCACATAAGGGGCACGACAACACAACACGACCAAAGGCGGCCGTGATGCCACCGGCTCCCGTATTCGTGGTACCAGCGTCTCCGATACCACTTGCAAGTCGCCCGTCTTCCCGCACAGCCTCTTCGCCGTTCAGTTCTTCCACAACCATCGTGGTCATGCAGGACGGCGCCTTGAACAACGCAAGGGCCGGGGAGAATGACCCAGAGAAGCGGAACAGACCTGAGGACCATGAGGCGCAGAAACATCCGTCGATCACAGAGCAACATCCTCTCAGCGAAGCACAAGCGAAGACAGATCTTATTCTGGCCGAACAAAGGAGCATGTCTATGGCGAGGCTGC
This sequence comes from Endothia cerciana, assembly GCA_026119935.1. Taxonomy (NCBI): domain Eukaryota; kingdom Fungi; phylum Ascomycota; class Sordariomycetes; order Diaporthales; family Cryphonectriaceae; genus Endothia; species Endothia cerciana. Next base: position 44,805 of record JALRMH010000021.1, read on the forward strand.
AACGGCAGCTGATTGCTACGCAGTCAGCAGCCTCATTCGCCTCCACCACATGTAACACGCCTGTGAAAACCCCGGTGCTGGAGAAGATTGGCTTGTTCTATCGAGGGAGGAGGGGGCCGGCTACGCCCTCCCCGGCATCTTCGACGGCTGCCTCGGTCGATTCCAGTCGCGCTCAGAGCTTGGCATCTTTCTGGTCGCCGATGCCCGTCGTGGAGCCTAGCTCGCAGCTTCTGACGCCCCCGTCCTCTCCAATGTCCTCAGCCTGTGTTCACGATGGAGTGAGTATTTACAATGATCCTTCGTGACAGATTGCCCCAACTGACATTGGTCAACTTCAGTACGTCAAGGTTCGCTATCGAGGCGAATCCGCAAAGATCCGCGTGGCGGACACCACAGACACGGTAGACATGCTTCGCCAGGCCGCGGAGGTGATAAGCAGCCCGATCAATACCGCTGCCAGCGTTATGTTCGAGTGTTATGCACCCTTTGGGCTGGAGCGCCGCCTTCGTCGTTACGAATGCATTCGAGACGTGGTCGACTCGTGGCCACACGATACTCAGAACTCGCTGCTCATCCGTCACGCTCGGGGCCCCGAGAACGATAAGGACCTGGACATCTCATCTGTGCAGGTCTCTGAGGCCCCGACGACTTTCGTCCTGCAGCTTTACCACTGTTTGCGCCCGGGCAAGTGGCAAAGGCGCTGGATCACACTGCTTGGGGACGGACAGATGCTGTCCTCCAGGACCCCGGACCTGAGTCTTGGGAGAGATTGTCAACGGCTGTGTGACCTGTCAGAGTACGATATTTACAACTTCATGAGCGAGCCTGCGTCACTTGCGGATGACGGACGACCGAAGAGTGCCCGGACGAGCCTTGTCAAGAATCTCAAAACTCCAAAGAGATATGCCTTGGCCGTCAAATCTCAGCAGAGGCCGACGACGTACCCAACCACTGCCAGCTACGTCCATTTCTTCTGCACTGAGGATCGGGCTGTCGCGAGGAAATTCCAGACCCTTGTGCACGCCTGGCGCAGCTGGTACATGGTCAAGGCACGTCGAGATACCCAGCGCATACGACCGATGGATACAGCTACAAGCCCAGCCCCACAGATCACTCCCGTCAAACACGTGCCACAGAAGAGCGTCAGTCACGTCAAGGTATCCCCGGGCCACAGGATGAGGCTCTCAGTCGATGAGACTCCCTACACGCTTGGCGAGTTCCAGCCGCTCGTCGACATGGAGCGCTTCAATAAGCCGGCTGATGAGTTTGGGAAAGACTGGATCGCGGACACGAAGCTTCCCATCGTGTCGCCTGCGACTCCCGGGGCTGATTCTGGCATTTCGGTGACGACGCCATCGACTGGCAAGTTTTCGAAGCTAGAGAAGGATGGCATGGATATTGACAGCCCCTCAGAGGAGCGGCGCAGGAGGCGGGACAAGAAGAGGACTCTTACATGCATAGGGCCCGGTGAGCGTTCCGGGGTTCCAGCGAACACCAACACTACTATCGCCGCCACCGAACCGCTGACGCCGTCAACGCCACGGACACAGTCGGACGCATCCTGGTACAGTGTCACAGACACGCGCCCGACCGAGCCCGAGCCGCCATCCCCGCCCGAGCCCGACCCTTCGCCCTGGCTGCCTTCGGCTGCCGAGCATACCGCCAAGGTAAGGGCCGAGCAAGCCCGCCTCGAGCGCCTCAACACTGCGCCCGCCACACCCCAGCGGCCGGCGACAAGCGCCGGTGTCGTCTGCCGCGGGCAGGGCCTGCCGGCCAACCTGAGCCGGCGGGGGGGCCGCCTCCGAGACAACAGCCAGCCCACCCTGTCCGGCAACCTCGAAGCTCACTACCGTGCCGCGTCACAGTGGGCCGAGACACACCCGGGCGCCCACTCCTCTAGGTTCCTCGAGGTCCCCGGCGGCGGCGGCGGCGGCGGCCACGGGCCCAGTCTCGCGTCCATGACCTCCATGCCGACGCTCACCGAGTTCCCCGCCTCCAACAGGCGCGGGGTGCCCGTGCCGGTCTGTCCCCATCCCCTGTGGAGGAACCAGTCCCTCTCATCCGGCCGGCCCTCCACCAGCCACGGCGACAGGGCCGGCGCCCGCAGCCAGCTCCGCGGGCGCTCCGGCTCCACCAACTCCCTGCGCCGCGGGTATGCCGGCGCGGGGGCCCCGCCGCCGGGCGAGGTCCTGCCCCCCATGCCGCCCGTGCCGCTGCACCTGAGGTCGTCGGTGAGGGAGGGCGTGAATGCCGCGGTGCGGCCGCCGGCCGTGCCCAGGGACGCGGGGAGGAACCTGGCGGTGCGGCCGCAGAGCAATGCGCAGTGGTGACTTGGCACTCGATTCGAATGCAACAACCCCACACGGCCCGTGGTCGTGGAAGCGCCGGCCTCCTAGACTGCATTTTCCATAACGAGGCTTGCATTGGGGATTTGGGGTAGACACAACACGCACAAGGTGACGACTGACAGTGGTGGATGTGGTGCGGGTGGGCGAAGGGTCCTGGCACCGCCTAGACAGGCGGCCAGTGGGTTCATGTAACATCAAGGCACGCGAGAAGGCCAGGAAGGTATGAAAACAAAAGGCAGAATGAATATACGAACACGCAAGATCGCGGTTTGTCCGGGTCGAGCCTCTTCGATTCCATGTACAGTAGAACATACGGACTGGGGCATTTCTTCGTAGCTATACGTTTGGGCTGATACTATCATCAGTCGATGAGCCTTAGCATGAAGATCATTATGGATTAAAGCCTCACATAGTCAAGGTTCTATCCAAGTGCAAGGTAAGAGCCGGCATATGTGATTTTATCAAAAGGAAGAAGACTGAATATCGTGTGCGCGAGGCACGGGCTGTTCTAGTGAAGCTATGAATATTTCTGGAAGTACGTCTCTCTTTTTTTTCCGTTTCCGTGCTCCCACTCTGCCTGTGGCAGATACCTCTCTGCCTCATGGAACACCCAAGAGACTGCCCGATAATTCAACTAGGACTCTGTCCCTCGAGTTCTAGTCTAGGCCCTTTGCCTTGCAGCAAAATGCTGGGGGAAGCAGTGTAGCCCATCCCTGAAACAGACGGTCTCGATAAAGCCAGCTCGTAATCATGAAAAGAGCGCCCCTGAATATGAAGACATCTTATCCTGCCCACTTTGACTTGCCGGTGATGCTCGCCCTGAGATCATCTCAAAGGGGTTCTGCCCGCCTGCGCATAAACTTATCGCGGTCAGAAACGATTCTGCCGGTCGGGCTTTACGCAGCAGCACCGCCATTCTCGCTGCCACTAGCAGTCTTCCCCGCCTCCAGCAAGAAAGCCTCCTCGATCGCCGACCGACGCCTTACAACACGCAACCAACGCTCGCCCCATCTTCGGACCAGTTTGTCCCGCACATCAAGGGCGGGTCCATCCAGGCTTCCATCCTCCATGAGCTCATCCTTCGAGCCAGCCGCCCAGGCCACGAGCGAATCTTCGAGGGTACGGAAGAGGTTCCGCATGCTCTTGACCTCCTGTTCTTTCGTCTCATCCGCAGACATATCGACATCGCCGGCCACGAGGGCAGCGCCCGGCGACACGACCTGCCTCACACGGCCCGTCACCTTGGCGACGGTGTTGAAGACCATCTCGTAGATGTAGCTACGGGCGAGGGCCTCACCCTTGGTGCGGCCAGCAAAGCCAGAGAGCGCCCACTGAACCACAGCCAAGGGATTCACTATGCCGTAGTTGAGAAGCTTCTCGATGATCTGCTTAGCCACGCCCGGGTGTGCGCTCCAGAACTCCATTACCGCTGTGATGATCTGGGCACGGGCTGGGTCTGAGGTGGCGCCTGCGTCGAGCAGGCGCTCCTTCGTACGCTCGATCGCGGCTAGGACGTGAGACAGAGACTTGGAGCCGATGAAGAGCACGACTGTCGTGAAAACATCGGTGCTGGTCACGAGGGGGTCCAGGCCCTGGTCGATAGCCTGGGAGTGGATCCTCTCGATGACAGCCTGGATCTCACTGTCGACTTCCTTCTTCTTTTCCTCGTCTGGGGTCTTCCGCTTCAGAAGCGATGCCAACTCACGGCCTTCTTGTGCGAAGGGAACGGCTAGGAGGTATGTCAGTACTTGGACAGGAGAACGCAGTCTACAGTCTACCCACAGTCTTTTTCAAACTTGAAAGGCGGCTCTTCCTGATCCTTCTCAGGAGGGACCAGAGGCTGATATCCGTCAGGCAAGGTCTTCCTGATACGGCCAGCAAAGCTTAATCGGATCTCCTTGTCGATAGAGCCCACGATGAAGGCCTTGTTGGGGTGCAGGTCCGGAAGAGACACATCTCCTGTCCATTCGGCCCACTTCCACGTGAAGCCGAAGTTGCTCAGATGGTGCGAGAACCAGTCGATGAACCGGTTGGTCAACTCCAGATCAAAGATGCCGGTGCTTCGGTAGAGGGACCTTATTGCTCTACCGAGGCTGGGGGCGATAGCCGCAGGAGCGATCCGGCATGCTTCAGTGAGCACCGAGTGGTAGTATACGAGCTTTTGCTCGGGGTTGGGCAGCATGAACAGCTGGGAGAAGACAGCATCGACGGCAACATCCTCGGGCTTCCATGTCGATCTGCCCGCAGGTACATCGCGAAGCTGGTCGAAGGGGGTTGCACGGCTGACAAAAGTACCGTCGGCGAAGTAGTTGTCGATATCGATCAAGCGTCTAGCAGTGACAGATCGGTTGAAGTGCAGGATGTTGATCGTATCCACCAGACTGTCGCGAACCAGGCACGAAGTGATATCCGTGACTGGGGGAACAGACCCAATGTCCTGATTGAGATAGACAGAAAGGTGGATCTCGGGGAAGAGAGGCCGCGAACCAGCGATGAGAGTCTCTGGAAAGTCGATCGCGGGCAGTGTGTGCTTTGCACAGTTTTCCAGCTTCTCCTGCTGCTCCACCTCTTCCAGTGGCATCCTCCATGGCCTGGGCAAGCAGGCCAGCTTCCAACCACTGCCAGCCTCGGACTGTAGTTGCTTCTGCAGCAGACCAATGAAGCTGAAGTCCACAACAGGGCTCTTCTCGTCGCCCTCGGGAAAGAAAGGGTCAATCAGGGTCTGAAGCGCGTGAGGCTCGGAAGCGATGATGTCCGTCTTGTCGAGGAGATCGGCGGCATTCTTCTCGTACTTGCCAGGGGCTGCAGCAATGGCGTATGGTATCGTGAGGAGGATGATTTTGACCAGCTCGGTACCAATTGTCTGTAACCCCAACGTGTTAATCAGCATGCCACCTTGCCGGTCTCGTCCCCCCTCGTGTAGGGTAACTCACGTCCTCGGAGCTAGCAGTCTGCAGCTCGACCGCACGGTCGAAAAGCGTATCCAGGATAGGGAACACGCCCTCGCCCTCCAGACAGCTCTGCAGGCACGCCAGCAGCTTCAGGTAAAGCTTGACAGTCCTCCACTCGCCGGTCTTGACCTTCTCCTCGATCCGCCCCGCAGCTTTCGCCAGCAGGTCGTCCACCACCCCGCTCGTGGACACGGGCTCCTTGGCTTGCTCCTCCCCATCCGCCATCTTCGCGTCCTCACCAGCAGCCTCGTCCCCGCCATCACGCGGCGCCGCGGGCGTAAAGGTCAGTGTGTTCAGCACCAGCACGACGGCAGCAACGAAGGGCGTCTTGAGCGGCTGCTCCACAACGAGCTGCAGCGCAAGATCCACAAACGTCTCACGCAGGCGTAGGTCATCGTAGTTGTCGGCCAGAAGATGCGCGATGCCGCGGATCTCCTCGGTGATGCCGCGTAGGGGGCTGTCGGCGATGTCGACGAGCTGTTTGCGCAGGCGAACGGGCACCGGGGGCTCATTGCGGCGGCGGTGGGGGCCACGGTGTTCGCGTTGGGGGTTGTAGTGGTCTTCGTCCTCTGAGATTGCGACGTGTTAGAGATCATATCTCGAAAGGGGGGTTTTGTGATGGATTGGACGAGTGCTCAGAGGGAAGCCAAGGGTACGAAGTCTCGTCAATTAATTAGTTCAGGGAGGCGAACCTCTGTATCGTCGCTTTTTGGGGTTGTACCCTCCTCCGCCCTGTCGACGGTCGTGATCTGCCATCTTGGCTGTTCTCAGGTTACAGCTGGTCGTGATGATGGTGAACTGATACGAAAGATGCAAGGAGACGGGACAGTAGGCAATGTTGGCGGCGTCAGCCTTCAGGTGGAGCTTTGAAGGTGGTCAGTTTAGCTGCTTGTGTCGCGCAAGCTTGCACATGTTCCAAGAGACGCGAAAAAGGGACCACCAGAGAGGTAACTAAGTTACATTGGGGGGGGGGGGCTTATGTAAGACGAGCTGCAACCAACCCGTCCCGTCCCCGTCCTTCTCCAGCCCCTCGGCCAGCTCCTCAGCCTCATCGTCGAGGTGCTGCCCCTGCCTGCAGCCTCCGGAGCAGGGAACTAACTGACTACCTGCTTCGACCTCGACCCTAAGACCACCTCCTCGTCGAAACGTTTGGCCAACCTCTCACAGGCATGAGAGATCATGCAACCATAGCCGGCGAAGTCTCCGCCCCCCCCCCCCCCAACCCAGGCCCCATCTTACTATAGTAGAGCTCCTATCCATACGTACGATACTCTGTACCTGGCTCAACTCAACGCAGGATACCACGGGTGGCTTTCGATCGAAAAGCCCTCCCCCGCTCTTCCCTTCCCCAACCGTTCCCAAACGTGCAATGATGTAGCTGCTCTGGAGATGGATACTATAATTCTCAGGTCTCAAGAGAGGTCAGGGCCTCGACGAATGCACGATGATTTACAGCAGGAGCAGGGAAGCCAGTGCAATCTGCTGTTACCTGTACGGTGTCAATGCTGAGGCGGAGCAAGGCGAAGCAAGGCGAAGCACCGAGTCAGAACTACGCAATGCTCCTTAGGCTTTGGTATATTGCAGTAGATACGGGTGGTGCGGCATGAGTGGGGGACTTCGGCACACAAGTCGTGGAGGTACTGGAAACTTCTTTATTTCTTGTAGTCGCACCAGAGCCGGCACTCACTGATCGCCTCTTTTGATATCCACGGGTTGTCTGAGCCATGTTGCCAGTCCTGATTTTCCTTTTGAGTAACCACCGGAGAGCGGTGCCTGTCCCTCTGACCTGCTTGCCGGGCTGCCCTCGGAAAGACAAAAAGAACAGTAGTTGATAGAAATCTTTTGAATCGTCAATGCCAAACCCCAGCTGCTGCAGGCCAAGTTGTCCGCCCGTCACCTGCCCGTATTTCCTAGGGACCCCGTCTACAACGGAACTTGTCCCCGTCGTGATCCCAATGCAAGTTCACTGCCGTTCGCATGAACACCCACAACCCTGTAATGGTTACCAGCCGCCTACTCCCCGTTCAAAACAATCCGTACGCAACGTCCGCTCATCCAGCAGTAGCCCATAATCTCCCCGGTGGGTCTTCATGACGCCACAGCCTCGAAAAGATACACAATGTCATGGTGCCAGCCGCAATGTGGTTGCCTGCCACAGGCTCGCAAATCTCCCAGGCGGATATGAAAACGAAACCAAGCAGAGCCAGATCTGTTCGGGTGGGGAAAGAAATCTAAGGGCTTGGTCCGGTCGGTCTTCGTCCCTGTACGGTCCACTGCCAGATGTGCCGGAATGACACATCTCTGGAGGGACAGCGAGCCGGCCCATCGCCCCTACTTACTTCACGATTCCTAGGATCTTTGCGAAGGTCTTTGCGCTTTTTCAGTGGCTACCAGCTGCAAACGCTTCATATTTCGACCTGTCGTGGATATCGTGTGTAATCGTCACCGTTTCAAGTATCCAGGAGGAATGCCAGCATAGGTGCGTGTTGGCATGAGCGTCACAAACCGCATTTACGACCATGGGCAGGTCCGACGTCGCGAGCCGAGACCTTGCGAGACGAACGTCTCTTCTAGGAGAATCGCTACTTCCAACAAAACCTGCGTAGTCGTCCACGTCGAGCACGTGTCGTGCTCAATCAAGCTTCGCCATCATCTCCTCCTTCGTTAGAGGTACGAGGTTGGCAAGGTCGAGGCCCCTGGACTTCAGCTCGTCCCTCACGTGAGGGGGAACCAGCCTGTCGTTCAGGCTGGGGTTGATGGACAGTTCTGCGGGATGTCAGTCACCGTGGGGGCCCAGGGCACACATGTTGAGGAAGACTCACCATGCTTGTTAAAGTTGAACAGTGGAGGCAGATCCTTCAGCTGCCCGGTTTGGTGTCTGGAATCAGGGAACTTGGTGCTCGGATCGCGGAGCTCATCGAAGAAGGGGTGAACCATTGCATCGATTGCGCTGAGGCGCTCGGTCGGCGTGTACTCGAGCAGCTTGCTAATCAGGTCGATCGCATTTGCGTCGGCCTTCCGGAAGACCTTGCTGAAGGGGTGGGGTTTGATCTGGGGGAACTTGTGCTCCATGTAGTTTGGATTCATGGTCCGAATCTGCTCGCGAGTGGGTGTCCCCAGAACTTTGATAATCTCCACCAACTGATCGATGCCAGACTCGCCAGGAAACAGAGGCTGACCCAACATCAACTCGGCCATGACGCACCCCGTAGACCACACGTCTAGAACATCTCGTCAGCCCAATCGAAGCCGAGCCAAATGCAGAAATCTCTTACCAATCTTGGTGGTGTAGTTGGTGGCGCCGAAAATGAGCTCAGGTGCCCGGTAGTAACGCGAGCAAATGTACGAGACATTGGGCTCGTTCTCTACCAGGATCTTTGCGCTGCCGAAATCACACAACTTCAGTATGCCGCTGTTGGGATCGAGGAGGAGATTTTGTGGCTTGATATCACGATGGCAGATGCCCTGCGAGTGGATATAGGCCAGGGCTCGGAAGAGCTGGTAGATGTATAGTTTGACTTCGAGGATCGGCATCGTGGTCTTCATCTTGTTGAAGAATCGGGAGGCTCGGTAGACAGTCTCAGGAACGAACTCCTGGACAAGGTTGAGGTACACTTCATCCTTCTGCAACCGTGTCAGAAACGAGGTGGACATATAATCGTTCTCCTAAATACGTACGCGCTCGCCATTCGAGTAGTAGAATGCCTTCAGCTGCACGATGTTGGGATGCCGAACGATGCGCATGATTTGCAGCTCACGGTTCTACAATGTGGTCAGTACGGTGACCGGCGCGAAAGCCCGCACCAGCTGCGTACCTTGAATCGCTTGTCCTGGAGAACGCGCTTGATCGCGGCGTCCTCGTTGGAGGGGGCCAGCTTGGTCTGGAAGACAACACCGAAGGACCCATTTCCCACAATCTTGCACTGGGTGTATTGGAGTTCTCTCGTCTCGCCGGTGATGCCATCCTGCACCTTCTCCTTGATGATCTCTGGAGAAGTATTAGCAAGTGACGAAGGGAGGAAGACACTACCCATGGTGGGCCGCTCACCTCCCATCCGCAGGTTGTTGAACGCTGCGGGGCGGTTCTGTGCCATCTTGATTGCCGAGCCTGGTATTGCTACCGCTTGGCGAAAACAGTGGTCTCGTAAAGAAAATCAAAGCCGAAAGAGGAACCGGCAACAGTTAGACACCTGAATCGGGCCGTGATGGGCGAGCGTCGAGGTTGCCACGGGTAGGGTGTGATCTGAGGTTGTTGGCGGGTCCAGCAACCGCTCTGGGCCCGTGTGCGAGGAGATGTATTGACGGTGCTTGAGCCAGCGTCTGGCGGAACGCGCTTCCTTGGGAGAATTGAAAGAAGAGACACAAACTTCAATCAATCGTCGCTCTATGTCGTGTCGCACTTGACCTGTCGAGAAAGAGCCTGCCAGGTAGGTTGTTGTTGTCGCGGGGAGCAGGTCGGGGTTGTGGAATGCGGTAATCAACGGGTTGCGCAGGGTCGAAGAGGGTTTCCTGTGTCAATCAATCTATGCCGACGGTCAGAACTCTGCGGGACGATCGAATTCAAGGATGGGCAAGAGTATGTCAGGATGGTGGAGCGGTGAAGTCGAAAAAAGAAAACGAAGATTGACAATGTACCACGAGATGTCTAGGAGAAAAAGGGAAAGACGATGACGGTCGAGGGTGGGGAAGGGAAGCAGCAGCTTGGAAACGGGGACCCAGTAGAAATTAGGGCGATTGGGACAAGGCAAGGTAACCGTGACCGTGACCGAGTGCCAGGAACCAGCGGCCAAGCGACCCGGCGCCAGAGGGGGGGGGGTGCAGCCCAGGTCCAAGCCAGGGACACTAAAGCTTCAACCGCCCAACTGGACTCGCTCAACCCAGCCCAGCCCAACCCAATCCAACCCAACCCAAATGTGATCCCAGGCAGGCGACTTTTCAGTAGCCTGCCTGCCTGCCTGCCTGCCTGCCTGCCTGCCTGCCTGCCTGCCTGCCTGCCTGCCCGCCTGCCCGCCCGCCTGCCTGCCTGCCCGCCTGCCTGCCCGCCCGCCTCAACGTCTGAATCCCGAGCAGCTGCCTCGCCCTGCTTTGTCTTGCATGCAGTGCAGGTAGCTGCCCAGAGACGATAGGGCGTTGGGTTGGGTTGGGAGTTGCGATGCCAGGAATAGGCCAGGCGACAACCGCACCGTCGATGCGAGCAGGCCGGTGGCAAGTATGAGAGACGGATCTGGCAGTGATATACCGGTGGTGATTGAACCGTCATACGGGACCCTGGCAGAAGGCAAGCTCGTGAGGGTAGGGCGAGAAGCCGTCGAGCTGGGAAGGGGAGCCCGACTGATCACGCTCAGATATGGCGAGCAGTGATGTGATGTTGCTGTCGCTGGTGTCCTCGCTTCGCAAGATGACTGGCCTGCCGCCGGCGGTGCGTAAAAATGCGGCCCGGGGGTGGCAAGTGATCATGCAACCGTCGCAAGGCTGTCTGGTCTGGGGAACTTCTCGCGTGCTCGACAGGCGCAGGTTTGTGATGTTATCTGGAGCGGACTTGAAGAGCGTACAGATGAGGTGCCCCAGGGTGCGGTGCCACACGTAGGCGCTGGATTGGAGCTCGGGAGGTTGACGCGCGCCCCCGGAGGGGGGGGGCCACCATCGTGACCAGCAGAGCTAGGCAAAAGGCGGGGTGACTTGACGACGCAGGTCGACACGGGATGAGGGGCACGCAGTTGGCTCCTGCGCGGGCCGCCTCGAGCTGGGCAGAGGAACGAGGGGCAAAAAAACGCGGTGACAACAAGCCTGGAGAGGGACTTACAATACTGTCAAGGTATGACCAGGAATCATTCCAGGAAGAGGTCTGCGGGCTGATGATGGGCTTCTGTTGCACTTCCGTCGATAAAAACCCCAAGGCGTTATGTCTCCTCGCTATGCTATGCCGCAGCGCAGCTGACGATGGTGGTTCGGGGCGCGGGTTGTAATGGTTACGAGTTAGCTTGCTCTGTGCCCCGTGCCTGGCCGTTGCCGGTGTGCCAAAGAACGGCTCAACGCCGAAGGTCAGATGGAGGCAGGCGAGACGAGGCTGAAGTCGAGGTGAGAATGGCTCGTGGTGGGTTCTGAAGCCGAAATAGAGAGGTTAGGCCCGGTCGGGTCAGGTATAGGAACAAAGGGAAGTAAGTAGGTAGCTGTATGGAGCAGGACTGCAGGTGCAGGGATGCTCAACGACAGATGTTACGATCGAGCTGCCGCGTCCAGGCTAGGCCTGGGTATTCTCGATGCGACAGTGGCCGTGGTATGCGTAGGGGGCCGCTTAAGAGCTGTCGGTCCAGGACGGGGGGGTAGGCGCAACGTCTCTCGCTGGGCATACCTGCTCGGGGCGGGGACAGGAAGGGCATAAAAGGGTACGGGCAAGGCCAGGGAGGGAGAGCCGCAAGACAGGGGACATGGATGGCCTCGTGAGGACGGGAATCGGGATGATACTTACCAGGGAGGCCGCTCAGGATGAGGTGAGGTGAGGTGAGGTGAGGTGAGGTGAGGTGAGGTGAGGTGAGCTTCCAGAGACGGTATCCCCAAGGGCGGCCCACTCAGGTAGATAATACAGACCGGAGGACCGTTGTTGTTGGACCAGGTCAGAGGCCGTCGAAAAAGGATGGAGGTCTCTGGGTTGGTGGCAGCCGGTCGCCGTAGGTCGCACCAGACAGGGAGGTTGTCTCAACGTCTGCTGATAAAGTAGGGCGAGGTGGTAGTGAGTTTCGCGAACCAGAAAGTCTTGCCCTCGTTGAAAAGTTTGTGGTTGGAGGGGGGGTGTGCGCGCCCCAGGGAAAAGAAAGGGCTGCTGCGGCTGTACAATGTCTCGCGGTTGCGGGCCCTGTAGGTGGCAGGCAAGGCAGGATCAGTCAGTTGGGAGGGAAGGCCGGGGGGAGAGGAAAGGATGTGGGAGATCATGAAAAAGGAAAAACTGGGGACCGAGACCGCGAGGGAGGAGGGCGAAAGTGGAATCTGATCTGAACTGAGATTGGCGCCTCGTTTTCTTTTGATCGTGTGATGCAGCGGAAACTACGGGTTACATACAGTAGGAACTCGACGGTTGTAGCTTTTGCATTTGCGGGCTCTGCCCAGCACCAGCAGACCTCGGGACCCAGCTGACCTGGTGACTTCTTGCTCCGTATCTCGACTGTCCCATCCGCCCCGAGGTGTGACGTACCCCCAGCAGCAGTGCTGGCCCTAGGGAGGGCGTCGGCGTGAGGGACCATCCCAGCACCCCTACCCCCCTGGATCTCCCCTAGCATGTACCTGAACGCTACCACCATAAGAGCACGGCGCCGTACCTCTCCTGCGGTGCCTGGCACCTGAGGATGGTGACGGGGAGGGTCTGGGTCTGCCGCTGCGGACCAAAATAGCTGGGATGGGTCATGAATAGCCTCAAGGAAACACCCGTCCTGTCAAAACCCCCCTTACTTTCGTTGTCTCCTCTCGCTGTCGCGGGGCTCACTATTGGTTCGACGTGGGCTGTTCAATCTCAATTACACCCCCGCCCCGGCCTAGACACTTATCTATCAAGATACAATAGTAGAAAGAAGGAGGGAAGAGAAGAAGGGAAAGAAAAAAAAGAGAAATTCCCCTCTGGTTCACAGCGGCTGTGGAGCCGTTGATGGGGATCTGAGATATCACCGTCCGGTCGACCTTTCTCGTCTTCCTGCGTCAGCCATTTCCACATCTCGAAACATAGCGGCCGTTTTCAGCCGCCATCTCTCTTGTAACAGCCTTGGTCTGTCACGGCAGGCCAGGTTCGGGCCAGTCTTGACCTGTCTCACCCGATATGTCGAGAGAGGGGGGTTTCCCTTTGTCAACGGTCCTCTAGATCATTGCTGGCCTACTCGATCCTGTCGCTCAGAAGGGATCTGAGCCGATAGGATGATCATCCCATTGGATGTCACCTAGCAGGACACGTCCTAGATGACATTCCAGCGGTGCTCCTTCTGTGGGGGTGGGGGGGGAGGGGGAGGAGGGGGATTCGATGCTGGCTATTGAAGGTTGTACGCTGCACGATGATACCCTTCGACATCTTCAATTGCTGTGCCTCTCCTCTTCATGCTGCGCGGTACCTGTCCGCCCAGATCGACGGCACGAACGCCCCCAGCCTGTCGTTGAGCGCATGCGCATGAACTGGACATGGCTTAGCGCGAGCGGGTCCAACCAGCTGTGCGGGAATGGAGTCCTTCGGGCCCATAGAGGTCGCGAAAAGGGTCATGTGCTCTTTTTCGATGGGCCCCATTCTCCCCGTCCGTCATTTTTCGACACCGGCCGGATACGCGCTAAAACGACCTCAGCACCCGGGCCAGGGCAGCGGAGGCTTGGTGGGCGACCCGATCCTGCAGGGTCTTGGGTCTCTGGGAGCAGAGGACCTGGCCTACTGTGTAGTATATCAAACAACGCCGGCACCACAGTCAACCCAGGGTCATTGTCGTCCGTCAAGACCAGTTCGCCTATTGAAGGTGAAGGCCGTTGATGAGCCTGGGCCGCCAGTTTGTCTAGATCTTCGAGGCGGAGCGTACGTGGCCTTTTACTCGTCTGGCTCTGTTTGAGTGAGAGTTGAAGTATTATGAAGTCAGGCACACCACTAACGCAACCCAAGAACCACTACCGACGAGGATGAACCATCTTGCAGGAGCTCCATAACAGGGCGACAGTACATAGTATTGCCCAGAGGCTTGTGCACACCAAGTCAAAATCGTACGATCGGGGCCGGATGGGACTACTGGCAGCCAGTCCCGATGGCTATCTATCAGTGACCATCTCCATAGGCTTCCTTCGAGAGGTCCACCACAAAGGCCCTGCGTGTCACTGAAGAAGGGCCAGAGGGCGGTCGTCTCTCCCAAGTCGCAGCTGCTTCGAGCTTGTTGCATACGAAGCTGCCATCTGCCGGGCTTGTGACCGAGAAGCTCGTGGATTGAGTTCCGGAACGCAACCCCTCCAAACCTACGGCATTACCTGCAGCTTTGCACGAGGCCTATCTGGTCAACCGCCAAGCAGGATCAGCCAGCCATAGACCAGACTCATACTGACGGAGATCCCTCGACTCTCTCGTCGATGAGGAGTCCCATCTCGAGGGCTTGGCGGGGCCCGTCGCTGATCTTTCTAGCGTGCATCCTCCTCCCGGAGCAGAACTGCAAGAGCCTGCCTGTGTCGAGTCCCGACGTTGACCGTCCCCTCCCGTGGTGTGCCAGTACTCTGGTAGCCCTGGAGGAAAAAGGCTGCCCTCTGCAGCAGGGGGTGTGCAGAGCCGTCCAGTCGGGGCGAAGGGGGCCTGGGAGCGTCCCCCCCCCCCAGCCGTGACATGGGGCACCCCGCCAGCACATGCAGCACATGCAGCACATGCAGCACAGTCTCTGGAGAGCTCCCCCCCCCCCCTTCTTGACGATGAAGCTCTGCGGACGGTTCCGTCATGAGGACCACCAGCCATTGAACGCCTGGCAACGAGAATTGGTACCCGGCGACTTCGACTCTACCTCGAGCAAGTACCAGGGATGACCAAGATAGACAGCCTGTCCGTCCAACCTCACGATGGCTCTTGTCCTTGAGCAGCGCCCTCTGCTGTCAGGCCCCTGTGGCCGCTCGTGTGTGTCCTCAAGAAGGTGCCCTGGAGGCGGGGCACCTGCGCCTGTGATGACAAGGGGGCGCCAGGAGGGGTTGTGCACATAGTCTGTCCCAGTGAAACGCTAGACCTTTTTCGTAGGTCTTCTTGCTTGAGCTCTGAAGGTCGGTCGCTTTTGCCGTTCCCGTCTTGGTGGGGCATGCGTCACTTCCCAAGCCAGACGACACATGACACGAATCTCATTGCAATTCTGGCAGTGGTGGGATCCTCATCGGTTGTTCAACTACTCGAACCTGTTCTCCAGCTGACAGAGACCTCCGCCTCCTATACCCTCAACCGCCCCCCGAGGTCCTATCGAGCAGACCCGGGGGTTCGGCCCGCCTCATGAACGGCCTGACAGCCAGACAGCGTCTTCGCAACCTTCGTTTCCTCCCCTACGACGTCTCTTGTTCCAGGTCGTAAGCATAAATGCCCCAGCTCCAAGGCGATGCCCACATCTGGCAGAACGACGGTCCTCTACTGCATCATACTAAATAGCGTGTATGCCCCGTGGACGAGAATAGCAACACAAAATCGTCGACAAACCCATCCATTCTCCCCATGCGGATCTCGCCTTCGGCGTAACCTCTTCAAGAAGGAAGCCCCCCCTCCCTGCTGCGGTCCGCACGCTCTGAGAGCTCGACGCTTCACATGCGTCAGAAGTCGGCCTGGAGAGGCAGGCCATTAGAAACCAATCAGCACCGCGGACGCTGCACCTCGCTACGCCGGAACCTGTGCAGTGATGTGGTAGATGCAGCCCCCTGGGCATTTCGAGCAGGCAAGCTGCACAAAGAGCTCAGGGATTAGCGTCCACTCCGGGATCCAACAGAGATCATGAGACCACCGACCCCAGAGGCGCTAATCATGCCTCTAGTTGAGGTCGGGCCCCGATCTAGCTCCAACGGCTGGCCCCTACGCGCTCGATTTTCTCGATTCTCGGGTGTCGATGTGTTCGATCCGAGGCTGATGGCATGCTTGGGCCATCTGGAGAATATGATGTGGACGAAGATCACAGGTTAGGAAATCGCCTGCGGCAGGTGATGGTTGCTGATGCATAATAGCTCGTCTTTTTCTTGTCTTGTCACTCGCTGGCGACGGGCTGTCTCTGCCAGCTAGACCTGGATTACCGCATCGCACACGCACACGCACAAGCAGCGGCCTCGTCTGAGCGCCCTAGACACATACCACCTGCGTCTGCAACTGCTGCGGAGCACGCCACCAACCACGAGCCAGGTCGTGCAAGTGCTCGCCCTACCGTCTCCTGGAGGACTGCCCGTGCCGCACCTCGTGCTTCACACAAGAACAGATGAGCCTCTTATCTCGGCGACCTTGTCTCAGACATGCCTGGCCGAGTAACCTTGTTATCGTGGTTCATAAGCAAATTTCCGGTGCAAGGTCTCAAGAAGATGCTAAGGAGATTCCATCGGCACGAGCTGTACTAGGAATCCTAGGCTCTTTCCGGGATTTTCATCCCACCTTACCTGCACACGAACCTGTCGTGTTACGCCTCGAGGCGGTGGATGCCATCATCAAGTTGCTGCATCTATGAGGTACTAGACCGCACTCTTGCATATGTGGACTCACTTCATCTCGTGGGACCCTCCCATTCGGGGGGGGTGGGGGGTGGGGGGTAGTCGTTGGTCGTCGTTATTCATCTCAACGCCTCGGTTGAGACTGATTAGTGGAAAGCCGCTCACCAAAGAAGCTTTTAGGGCAGAAGTCTAAAACATGGATCCCTCTTCTACCGAGTGCCAAAGCTGGTGGGTCATCAGCATCGAGAGGGTCTCCCTGATCTGTTGTAGTCCCTCTAATGTCGGAGAATTTGATCTAGGTGCGGCAACATCAAGCGGAAGGACCTCGAGCCTCGGGCCGTAGGGCTGAAGCCTGCGACTGATGTTGCGGCCCCTTTTCGCTCTCAGCTCTACGCCTACGCCTACGCCTACGCCTACGCCTGCCTGCTCAGCTCGGCACCATGACTCGCTCACCACGCCCGTCTGCCTCACCTTGATCGGCCGACTGTTCTCGTCCCGGCTGACCAAGACAGAGATCGGACCGGCTGAGTCTATCTCCTCGCTGCCAACCGCGCCGGAGCGATCTCCCGAGAGCCAAACTCAGCGCAACTCTGACGAAGTCTGGCCTGTCTCACGTGGAAACTCCGCATCACACCTTATGTCAGTCAACCAGGCCGAGGCTGGGTACGCCTGTCAGCATACCGGCGGGAAGAACCGAAGGGCACATGGGCAAAGTCCCATCTAGCGCTCAGGCACGGAGGCATCGTGAGCTTCGAGTAAAGTGCTACTCGCCAGCACATCCTGGCCCGGCAACACCATCCCTTGCCAGGCCACATCACATGTGGACTCTCAAAGGATGTGATTATGGTTCGATGCGCTTGAGAGTTGCTTCTGTTCCTAAGGAGATCTCGAAGTGACTGAAAAGACGTCACGTCAAAAGGCCGGGTTGTCGGGGTTTGAGTTTGGCCGCCTGAGGGGTATTGCGCGGCTGCCATGTTATGTCCCTCCTTACCTACGGAGTACCAGAGGTGTATCTTGACATCAGTTGGTGTGCATGGGGTCTCCAAGAGGCGAGTCGAGCTTCAACTCGGAACGCCGCCACTGCTATTTTCAGCGCCCGCCTCAACAGATGCCCAGAAACCTTGAGCTTTGGAGAGCTTCTGCAGGTCCTTGGGCACCTCTCCGGACTGCAAAGTTGCATGCAGCAGTGACGGCGACATCGTATGCGAAGGGTTAAGAGATCAACACGCAAAACAGTCAACCCGCCCTGGCCGATCAACAAGTGATGCGTGATGCGTGGAATTACCTATTCACCTGCCGTTCTCGAGGAGCTCGAGGAGCTCGAGGGAGCTCCCCTACAGGCATGCATGGTGATGACACTTCGAAACAGCCAGCCGACGGTTCGAGCCTTTTTCAGTGGTCCGTCATAAATGACAGGCTGGGAGTGGCGTCCCTGCAGCCGCCTTCTCGCCTGCAGAGCCGGCCTCGACTTGCGGAGGTCAAGTGGTTAGCGCCCTCCTCGTGTGCACGATGCGCCAAGGCGATCTTGATGAGCACGCCCCTCGAGCCATGGTGATAGTCGTCATCTGTCCTGCCCTTTCCGGCCCCAGCGCTCTTATCCCGCCGCGGTCCGCAGATCTATACACCTTGCAGAGAGAGACTCGTAGCCCCCTTCGATATGAACTCCCATTCACAGATGGAACTAGTTCCGCACCACCCTCAGTTTACCAGGAGGTATGTTACGCCGCATGTGTGCCCATGGGCCATAGTGGCGGTCCTCACTGGTCACGTTCAGCCGGATCGGGCGAAGTGCATAGACGCACTTCAGCAGCGCCTATAGTCATCTGCTACTGGCGCCGCGCATCGCGTGGAGCATCGTGTCATCTTCTTCGTCGGCATGCGGGTGGCGTACAGGCGATCGATGTCCGTCGTTCTCTTCCGACGATGAACACGTGCTAGGTGATGTCAGGTCCGTCGCCTAGGGGCGTTCACAAGATTGCCTGATTCGACAGCGTTTGGGGCAAAGGTCTCGCGAGATCTAGGCCCCCGGAATAGACGCCGAGTAGCCCGTCACGGCCGTCGATGTCTTCGCGGTGTCTCTTCAGGCGCTCATGTTTGATCTGACGCCCTCACCGAGCTTGATATTAGCGGGTACTCCGTCCGCCATATTGCCTCAACATATTTTCTTAATATTCAGATGGAGCACGATGGGTTGGTACACCTGTCGGAAAAGAGGCAAGCCAACATTGACGACTTGCCGAGAACCATTCTCAAGGGCACGCTGATTGTTGGGACAACCCGTGTTCCTACAAGATAAGCCCGCGGCCTAGGAGGACTGTTACAAAGGACGGCTGCCGTGAGAGAAGCACGATGGCCCTTCAGTTGCAGTGACTCATCTTCTGTGAACGGGCTATCACGCATCGACTTGACCTCCAGTGAAACCAAATTCCTCTCCCACACCCGCCAGCCCCTCTCGTACCTCCACAGCCCGAGCCCCCCAGCCGTCCCGATGTCGTCCCTCTACCCGCTCTTCACCTCCTCCAGCGCCCGTTCAACCTCAACTTCATCATCGACCTTGTTCATGATCGTATAGTGGGCCCTCCACCCCCTAGCATCCTGCTCACTCAGCCAGCCCTCCCGCTTCCAACCTTCCTGCAGCACCCGGTGGACATCTCCCGCCCGCCCGCCTCCTTCGTCCCTCACAAGAGAGATCGCGATGCCCTTCTTCAGACGGAAGGGCCTGGTGGCGCGGACTCTGAAGGGGGCTGTCTGGGCGGCCGTGCGCTGCAACGTGGGAACGACGGAAGGGCCCAGTCTGTGAGCCGGCTGGGCATGGAAGAGCGTAAGGTGGGCGCTGAGCCTGTTGGGCCGTGGCGGGAAGTACCTCCTGCGGAGGGAGGTCATCCGCGCGTGGTGGGCCTGGTCCATGAGCAGGGTGAGGACATACACGTATTCACTGGCGGGCGATGCGCGCGGGCGGTGGTGCGGCGAGGGAGGACGTCCTGTGCGGGCCCCCCGGGTGTCTTCGTCTCTTCCTGATCTTGAGTGTTGTGAGGTGGTTGGGCGCTGCTGGTCTGAGGCTGGGCAGAAGAGTGCCGCGCGGTTACGGCTGCCCAGGTCGGAGCTGCCAGTCTGGTCGTGCCCTCCATCAGTATCGGGTGCGAGCGCGAAGCCGCCGCGAGTTTACGGTGAAGACGGCTCATGAGATCACAGCGGGGCATATACCACTTGGGGCTTTCCAACTGCGACACAAAAGGAAATCGTTATTTTTCTATGAACTGAGTGGTGACGTGTGTGGCCGCCAGGTACAGCCGCGCTCTCGGGGAGTCCTTAGCGCAGCATGTCTCCAGCGGTGTGCCCTGACAGATTGGCATGAAGCCCCTTCTGTATCTCTGTGGCCAGTTACCAAAATCACAGAAGGCGGACAATACATGATACTCCTACCAATTCTCGCACTGGCTTGGTCGTCTATCCATTCTGCCGTCGGCGGTGTCTCCTGCGTGCACCTCCTGACAGTCCCCCCGCCATTGCAAGCGATGGCGGGAACGGGTTCCCGACCTCTTGGAGCTTCTGCTCGAGTTCCACTCAGAGCGAGGGCTCGGGGCGTGCGGAGGCCTTAGATCTCACCGGTGATTGGCGCCTTGGGGCATCTCCTGACGACCATATCCCCCCGGCGGTCGAGTATGGGGCAGTCCTTGTCCTCCTCTGTGGGGTTCACCCATTCCGGCGATATCGGTGACCTGGCGCTCATCTGCTGAGTCTTGGCGGGGTGCTTGGCCATTGCCTTTCCGTTCGGCTTCTTGCCCTCGTGGTGACCTCTCTTGCTCGAGGCCGTGGACGTGGTCTCGTCATCAGAGTTGAGGAGAGGCTCCTCGTTGGGAAATACTACGGGGCCGTGTCCCAGGGCGCATCGCTTGGGGAGCTCCTCGCCTCTGCGGAGGAACCCGTGGCAGTCGCTGAAGATCGACGATAGGCCAGAGGTTGTGTTCCTCTTGCTCGAGGCCGTGGACGTGGCCCTCTCTCCAAGATATTTTTCGATGTTAGGGTCTTCTCCAGGGAGGGTTTCAGGGAGGTTTTCTCCGAGGCATCGCTTGGGGAGCTCGTCGCCTCTACGGGCGATCTGGTAACACTCGAAGTTTGACGATAAGCCCGAGGTTATGCTCCTCTTGCTCGAGGCTGTAGGTGTGGCCTCGCCACCAACACCGGGGTAGATCTCAGGGCCGAGTCCGAGGAAGCACCGCTTAGGGAGCTCGCCACCTCTGCGGAGGATATTGTTACACTCGCTGAAGATCGACGATAGGCCCGAGGTTGTGCTCCTCTTGCTCGAGGCCGTGGATGTGGTCTTGTCATCGAGGCTGAAGTGAGGCCCGTTGGGAACTTCTACCGGGCCGTGTCCGAGGAAGCACCGCTTAGGGAGCTCGCCACCTCTGCGGAGGATATTGTTACACTCGCTGAAGATCGACGATATACCCGAGGACCGGGCGATCTTGTCAGTCGTGCCAGAGCCTATGGGCTTAGTGACCACCCCTCCTGAGACGGGAGAGATGTGCACTCCAGGGAGGAGGTTGAGGTCCCTGGCAATGGCCATCGACGATTCGCAGAGCATCTTTGAGGTACCAGCCGGGCACGAAGTATCCGGTATCGCACACTCGCCGAATAATGTTTCGTCGGTGTCAGCCCTGCGGTACACGCACCTCTTCGCCGCACCCGGGGCAAGATCCCTCTTCTCGGTACAGATTCCGAACTTGCTGCAGGTGTTGTCAATCTCTGACGGACACTCGGAGTGGAACTCTGTGCCGTTCTCTCTCTTGAAGACGCAGCGCTTGACATTTTCCTGCTCACACGTGTCGTCCTGACAAGGTGAGAGTTCCGGACAGACTATGGAGTAATCGAGACCATCCTCTCTCCGGACGACGCAGCGCTTGGATGCGGACGCCTCGGACGTCGTCTTGTCATCATCCAGCAGAGGCGAGATAGGGAAGTTCTCCTTGGGCAAGGTCTCATCGGGACAGCCTCGCATCTTGAGGCCTCTTCGGGCGATCATGGGACAAGCCAGGAGGGGGTTGTGGGTCAGGTTGAGGCCCTTGAGAAGGTTGTTGATCTCAAGATCCGACGCAGTGGACGAAGGTGCTGCCAAGCAGCTCTGGAGCTGCAGCAGGGCAACGCTGGCCACGGCCTGGAAACGCATGTTGGGCGGTGGAGGCGCGAGAAAGCTGGAAGGGTGTGTGTGTGTGTGTAGGTGACGCTGGCCGGCAGTATCACAAACGAATGACGGTGGTTGGAGGGAGAAAAATTCGAAGCCTGCTTCCGACGAATTAAGGTTGGGCTGCTACCAGAGCAGCTAGAGATGGAATGACTTGGACGAGCGAGTGCTGGTTGAGAGAGAGTAATTCTAACCCTTGGACAGCCGGGCCAAGAACATTATATAGAAGTGCTGGCCGTCTGTCGAGGCTCATAAGCCCCAGCCTCGAGCCTGATTTGCCATTTGTAATATCACCAGGCCTCTCACCTGGGTCTTCATTAACCTGTTTACCGAGACGTCAGCATCTCGCGACGCATGAAGAAGCTGAGTCGTTTTAGAGAGCTTATGAGTGGCCGTCACGTGTGGCCGCGGCAATCGTAGAATCCCCTTCCACTCTCGTGAGATGGCGTAGACGAGACCGGAAGCCAGTCGTGCTGCGCAACCGCATCTGGTCGACCCGCCCGAGAAGGTGTGTGGTGAGACGCCTTACATCCCTTTTCTCTTGACTTTGTTGTTCCACATGCATTTTCCCTCGCAGTTGAGTCCGATCCATTGGCGCCTTCTCGAGAGCCCGTGATGGTGGGCCTGCACCTCTGCGTGTGTACGGTGATGTCAGCGTGGACAGGATGGGCGTCAGCTTATTTTCCCTCGAACTCGACTGCCGATCATGTCAATATCCAGTCCATACCTAGGCCGTAACGTCTGCCTTCTGATACGGACAAGTGGTCTGGCCGACCGCACGACGCTGAATAATGAGCGTCTCTATCTCCTTCGTGCCCGAATATGGTAATTACGAGCTGCTCGGTTGGTCACTTAGAGCTGTATCCATCCCGGCTCCGTCAGCAGGCCGGGAGAGGTTAGGGTGTGAAGCCTGGCTGAAGGCCGCAGGGTCGGGCCCGGACGGGCCGCCTCGTGTAAAGCAAACAAGCCCGCAGCGACGCAGGATATTGGTGCTCTTAAAATAAGTCCAGGCGGCCCGTGTCTGTGCTGTGTGGCTGATCTGTTTCCAGTCTGGCTTCCGGCCTCGCTCTAGGCTGCGTTCGAATGCTCGGACTCAACTCTTCAATCCATGGCCGCATGAGGAGGTACGCGTTGAATCGCGTAGGGTGCTTGAACCTGATCTACTTGGAATCATTGGCTTAGCCACGCTCAGTAGAAGCGAGAGGCTTTGGGAAGATCGGCGTAGCCAATGAGCAGCAAAGCCGCTGCCTGCACTCATTGGCAATTCCAATGCACCTACGGCATTCACTGACATGCGCCGTCGTGACGACACTTGTATTGCCCGCTGTCCACTCTTCAGCGATAGTCGCTCAGACTGCCCTGCATATTCGAACACAGCGGGAGTCTATAGCGCCTTCTCCTTCCCTGACTTTGTCGGAATGCCGTGGTTATCGCCACCATCGACCGAGTCTATGAATTTATCCAAACCCATTTAGAGGGGTACATGTTGGGTGCTGCTCGTAGGAGGAAGAAGTGCCCAAGCTATAGATCGCGTGCGGCCGCAAAGCACTTGAGAGCCGCGCCCAGAAGTTGTTGCACATGCTTCAGGCAATTCACTTCACTCGAACCTTGTACGCCTTGGCCTTCTAATACACAATAGTATCCAGAATAGAAGCCTGGCGCCTGAAGTCGATGACCTAGATAACGTTGCATGTCGGGCCGGGCCCGCGGGAGCATGAGCACAGACATGTATAGTTAAGGTCCAGCCTGAGGTCCTCCATGTCTCAATCGCTCGCTAGACAGCGACAGTACAACAGTCGAGGCCGGAGGCAAGTGGTGACGCTGCCAGGCCTGATGTCCACGTTCGCAACTGCATGCACTTTCAGCTGTATCCAAGTGGCTGTGTCTGTAGTCAGTCTGCCGACCGGCTTATTGAACTTGCCTTTGAAATGTAGCGCAACGGCGCGAAACCCACATGTGGATAGACTCTTGATGCAAACTCTTAAATTTGTAGGTGCTCATGTTCTTGTCATCCCCGGGTATCTCAGGTTTCCGGGATTACTTGGACATACTATTCGGGTTGGGACTGGCGATCAGTCTGTGTTTGCATACTCGCATACCTCCACCAACACCACTCAGCCTTCCTCCCCACTCCTGCGAAAAGCCAGACTCGGGTCCGCAGACACGGAGCTCGAATCGTGTGAGTTCTGCAGGTCGTCCTCGTCTCGTGTGAGCGGTCGTAACAGAGATGGGCCGGCTCAGACTTGGCTGACCATGAGGGCGATGCTATCCTCAAGAGGTATTCCTTCTAGACTTCGACCGGGCCCGGTACCTGCGACAAGGCACATCATCCAGCTCATCAAAGGACCCAAAACACCCGCTCAAGCCACGTGAGCTAGATTAGCCAGGATCTACACTCGTGACCTGATCAATTTTAGCCGTGCTTCGTTCATTGCATAGCGGTTTCGTCATTTTGTCCTTAGCACAGCTCACTGAGGGCACGATCCGCCCAGGGAAAAGGCAGCACGCGCAGTCTGTAGTCAGTCCGCTCGAGACCGAACCCCACACAGCACGAGGGTTCACTGCAATGCTAAAAAGCTCTCCATCACCTCTTGTGACCCAACCGGCCGAAGGACGAAAGGCTCTCGTGGCATAGCTCCACGGTCACCAGATAACTGTTCATCAGATACCTCAACGACGTCCGAAACCAGGTGGTGCCTGTCCAGGAGGCGCGCCGCCGAATCCGGCAGGTGGTGGCATGAAACCAGGCGGAGGAGGAGGGGTAGTACCATTTGGCGAAACGGCCCCGAACCCAGGTGGAGGAGCCATGCCAAAGCCAGGTGGCGCCTGTCCCGGCGGAGCGCCGCGACCTAGACCTGGCCCGCCCGGGTGAAAGTTACTGACCGAGCCACTGAATCCCACACTCGGCGCTGGCGGCCGAGCCGGGAGCCCTGGCGCTGCAGGCGGAAGATTGCTGCCGCCGCGGCCAAAACCTGCGGGTGGCATTGGTGGTCCGCCATGCCCCGGATCGAATCGTGGAGGCATGCCAAGACCGCCTGCGCCGGCTGTTACCGGTACAATGGGTGGTGCAAAGCCGGCTGGGAGACCAACGGGTGGCATGCCCGTGGCAGGAGATGGGCCGGGCGGAGGAACGGCAGACATGTCGCCGGCATAGGGACCGACTGGGGTAGGAGGGGCTGCTCCGTTTGTTGCTGATGCTGCTGAGGTAGGCGCGGACATGAGGAAGGCGGGCGGCAGTGGTTGTTGCTCCGGCATAACGTTGTGCTTCTTCCCCTCCGCAGCCAGCTTTCTCTCCGCCTCGTCACCATGCCTCTCGCCCTTGCCGTCCTTCTTGTAGGCATACTCGACAGTGATCTGCTTGCTCAGGAGATACTGTCCATTCATCATCTCCCTCGCGGCATCAGAGGCCTCAAACGAGTCGTACGACACGAAACCGTACCCCTTAGAGACGTTGTTCTGGTCACGAATGACGGTCGGAGGCGACACCAAAGTCCCGAACTGCGAAAAGGTATCAAACAAGATCTTCTCGTCCACCTGCTGGTCCAAGTTGTTGACAAATAGCTCGGCTCCGATATCCGTGGGTTTCTGCTTGTCTGCGCTGGCCTTGTTGACGCGGATCGGCTTCTGATGCAGGCGAATGCCGTTCAGAACCTTGGAGGCATAGTCCGCGCTCTCGGAGGTGTCGAACTCGATGAAGCCATAACCCTGGTGTGTCCGCGACACACGATCCATTGGCATGTGGACATTGTACACGGGGCCCATCTGGGTCATGAGCTCCCAGAGGTTGGCCTCGCTGACGCGCTCGTCGAGATTGCCGACGTAGACGGTCGCGTCCTTGTTCTGCTCCCTGTTTTGCGGCCTGTCAGGACCCGAGCTCATGAACGAGAACAAGACGAAAGGGCAAGGAAGATACTCACCAATGCTTGGCCATGGCGACGACCGTAGTGTGTCAAAACAGAGCCTCTGTCGAGCCCGTTTGGTGTCTCCTGTCCGGAGCCCTTCAACAGTGCTGGCTGGGCCTGCAGCCTGCAAGCGCTAGAAATTCCTTGGGGTGAGGTCTGCAGGCTTAGTCAGACAGACAGGGGTGAGCTTGGCGGGTCCCTGCACGCCAAGTGGATCTCTAAATTCTTGGGGCTCGGGCTGGAAAGGAAAGCTTCCTCGCCATTGAAATTCAATCGCAGGTCGTCGTCGCCTTCTGAGAACTCCATCAAAGCAGCACCGCCGTCAACTCTCCACCAAACCTTCACCAACAGCGACGACACAACACCTTGTCCATCACAGCAGTTCCTTATCGATAATAATAACAAAACAGCTCATCAAGACCACGGAGTCAAGATGTTTGCCCTGTCCGAGGAGTCCAAGGTAGGTTGCGATGGAGATGACGACAGCAAGGGAAACTGATAGCTGACTGGACCCGCGATAGGAGCGTATTGGCAAGCTCATCGAGGTGGCACGAGTGGCCGTTCACTAGTATGTCATGAGAACGATCTTCAGTCTGGTTGCTTCAGTCCTGACATGAGCATGCAGTGGCTACCTGCCCATGATCCTCTACCTCGGTATGGTGACCTCAGGACTTGCGCACTGATCGCAGGCGCATGCATGGACTCTAACATCGGAACCAGGCTACACCCGTAGTGAGCCTCGGCCTTCTCTGCACCGGTTTGAACCCCTTCACGTTGCACGTCTAGAAGCCTCGAACCATTGTCTGACACCTTCTTTAGTCTGCTGTCACCGCTCTCCTAGATGTGAAGCAAGCCGCTGGATGAAGACGAGACCGCGAGTCTTCTGCGACAACCGTCATCGCATTGAAGGGATGCGTGTGAGGGTACGCTGCGATAGGCACGTGGGCAGAAACCACAGCATCTCCACAGCAAGGGAAGGTGTTGGGGGAAGGGGAATCGACATGATTTGCAGCCTGGCCAATCTCTCCCCCTCAGCAGGAGAGGATGTGCCTGCTGATTGTACATTATTCTGATGCGTGGGATATGGTCAGACAAACTTGGGGAAAATGCGATACCAATCTCCCAGCCGTGGCTCCGTCCACGTGCGCGCCTGGCCGGTCCTCTCGGCCTGGGCGACTAACCGTCATTGCGCACGGCCTGTCTATCTGTCTGCAAGTGGAAAACTACCACAGAAAGCCTGAGACAATGCGGGCCCGTTCTTTTTCAGGCGCATAGGGCTCTTGTGCTTGTCGCGTCCCCAGGCGCCAATTCCACGATCGTGCTGACCCCGGAGGACGTGGATATCTTAGTGGCTTATCGGCCGAAAATTTTCGATAAGCAACTCCATACGTCACGTCCGGTCTCTCACCTCCGATTCTTGCATCTCTTTCATCTGTTTCTCAGCCTCAGCCAGACCTGCTACCCTCGAAATAAAGGCGCTTCTCCAGCCAGAATCGTCCCTCTGGGCATTTTCACGTTCGTTCATACGATGCGACTCTGATCAAGCTCGGCACCATGAAGGAGGGACGGAATGAGGATGGAGGGGCCACCCTGGCTGTTGAGGCCATCGCAGGCTTCACCTCTGGCGTGCTGCAGACTTTCGTCGGTCATCCGTTCGATGTTGTGAAGACATGTTTGCAGAGTTAGTGTCTTGCACTCGATCATGGCGTATCGTGGGTGTAGAACGCTCTAATTGACAACGACATCTAACAGTACACGAGCGCAAGGGTGGTTCCCAGGAGACTCTTACCGGCCGGGCCGTTTTCAAACAGCTCTATCGATCTGAACGCCCCCTCGCCGCCTCCTACCGCGCCATCACTCCCAACATCCTTGGCAACTCAGTCAGTTGGGGCGCGTTCTTCGCGCTCAAGGCGTACACGGAGAAGGCCATCATCTCTGCCAGAACCCAGTCGACCTTGTCACCCAACGCCTCCTCCAGCAAGGATAAACTTGCTTGGTATGATCATGGGCTGGCGTCCATCACTGCCGGCTTCGGAACCCAGGCCCTCACAAATCCCATCTGGGTCGTCAAGACACGTATGCTGGCGGCCGATCCATCCGTCAAGGGGTATCGGACAACGTTGGATACTATCTCGACCATCTACCGCAAAGAGGGACCCAAGATGTTCTACAGCGGTTTCTGGATCAGCACGACGGGCGTTCTGCAGGGCGGCATCCAATTCGCGATGTACGACGAACTCAAGAAGCGTTACCGCAACGGATACTTCGGCCCGGTCGACGCAAAGCGAGATGACGGTCGGGAGGTCGGCATTCCACAGCGCTGGACAGTGTTCTTTTCCTTGGCAGCAAAGGTTGCCTCGGTCACCGCTGTCTATCCGTATCAAGTGATACGAAGCCGCCTTCAGGTCGATGATGCACAAACAAGGTTTGGCAAGGGCGTCAGGGGCGTGGTGGCCCGGCTGTACAAGGAGGCTGGCTTCAAAGGTTTCTGGAGGGGACTCGGTCCTGCTGTGGGTAGGACCCTGCCGGCGACGTGTGTCACCTTCGTGGTCTACGAGTGGCTCAAGCCACAGCTCAGCCAGCGTTCCGACGTCAACAATTCCGGCGAGCGCCGGGAGCCCTAATGGCGTTTCGTCGCCCGGGGGTCCCGGGGGGGTGGGTTTGGATTCAGGGACTGGATATGGCGGTTCGGTTGCATCTGGGAAGGACCATTTGCATAAACATGATACCCAATACTTGTAAATTTTAGACACAATATCGGCTCGCGCAAGCCAGAGAGCCGATGATACCTCATGCACGAATGGACAACATACTTATTGCGATACTCGCAGGCCCGTCAGAGAATGCTCCCTGTCAGTCTTCCTCTCTATTACTATCTCCCCTCTGTCAAGGCTTCCTTACCCCTTAGCATTGATCTCACTGGATTCCGACCCCTCGGTGCAGCAACTTGTCCATCACGGCGGTCCAACTAGCACAAGCCAACAGTCCACAACTCCCACAAAACCATCAAACCCAGCGGGCTTCCCACAACACCACCCACCCGATATCGCACTCGCTATCGCGATCGCAATCACAGCTTCCACGCCCCGGGGTCTCATTCCTTTCGGCCCCACCGCGGAGCTGGTGGATGGCGAGTGGAGGAGGGTGGCCGAGGAATTCTTTCCCATGCCAACTGCGGCCGTTTCCATTCTGCCACGATCATCTCTTCAGTCCCACATCTTTCGACTCGTAAAGAATACCAGTCCGTGGACGTCGAAGCCTTGCTGCTCCATGAGCTTCGGCAGCACTTCAACTTGCCAGGGCTGCGGACGTTGTCCACAGTATTGGGCCCGTGCCATCGGGCCTTACACGCAATGGTCTTTGCAATGTTCCCCTGGGCGAATGTTTCTCGCTCGATACACAGCAGACTCTCCAAAAATCGATGTCGTAAATCTTTCCTCTGTGCGGGCGACAGCTTTAATGTGAAGCACTGGGGGTTGCTTTGCACAGAAAGCTCTGGCTCTGGCCCGCTTGTCGCTGGGCGCCCCTAGCTCCGGAAATGCCTTGGCCAGTCAATGGCCTAGCCTTGGCAGAGAGCTTTCGATATGATCTGTGTCTGTTCGCATGAGCATTTGTCCTTGTTCAGAATGTACAGTGTGTACATTTTCTCGGTGAAAGGGGTTTTGACTTGTGACCCGTCATTCCGACATAATCATTTCACACCTAGTTCTGGAGAAAAAGGAACAAGCCGTCCTCTTCATACACTTGTACAGCTCTGTCTCTCACTCTCAAGGCCGACAATGATCAATCGTATACCCCCAACCCTTTTCTCTCTTGAAATTTTATAAATCTAGAACATTTGATCTTCCTCAATACAACACGGCGTAAGGTGAGCGCCCCCTTGCCAGCATGTATGCAGTCTGAGATATTCACATTCGGTGTGGACGCTGCAGAGCTTCATATTAGGATGGCCGGTGAGGGGGAAATGAGACCCAGCTATACAATCTTCTCTCAAGGTAGTAGGACAAACGAGATTGTCAGTTGCGGTGGCATGAGGTGACATCACACTGATCGAGTTGGACTTCGAAAGTACAGAAGAAGAAAAGAAAGTAATAATAATTATAATAAAAAAGGGGGAAAGCTCGTTCTCAAAGCCTTGGCTATCTCATCGATAAAGCTGTCGAGCTGTGGAGTAGGTAGCTCAGTCAGCCGAGAATTATACTAGAAAGAATTACTGCTTTGTAAGTGGATTTTGAAGGCTAAAGATATGCTCTTTCGAAGGTTGAAGCCTAATTGTTCTCCCGGTCCAAATGATAAAGCGAGTATGAGAACCTTTTAGCCCAGGTGAACGGGACGTGGGAAGGTGGTAGTTAGATTATCCAAGACGCTAGAAATTCCTAATTATATAAGCGAGAACTGCAGTAAAAAGATACACTTCAACAGTTGAGGCCTTCCCCCACGAGGAACATTGAGTGGGAGCCGCATCTATTCCAAGTTTCCGACCTGGAGGACAAGAAGTGTGAGATGAACGAAATTCCTTTGATTTCTGTATCCACGGCGACGACATGTAGGGCAGTCAAATCTTTCATTTCATGCTGAGTATCTAGGTGCTGCGAACCCTCAGCAATACTGGTGGCAAGGCACGTTGCTAGATCTTGAAATGATCCTGCACAGCCTGGGCCTGCCACAGAAAGGTGATGAACGCATGCTTGATAGCCTGCCAACCGCCTGTCCCTCTCTTTAGGCACAGCGTTGTTCACAAAGGCCCTAACTGTATATCTCGAGAGAGGAACTACTTCTCATAGCCTAATCAAATGAAGGTTGCAGGAACTCTACCTGGCAAGTGTATCCTCTGCATTGATAGAGGGCTGGGTGCCAAGGTTTTGGGGGAAAGGATTCGTCGACGATTGGGTATTGTCCGTCCTCGGGTATGTGGGCCCTACATCATTTGGATGTTCATGTACAGGAAGGTCTATACAAACTGATCATTAGATTTCGTCCATGTACATAACCTTTGAGATACCCTAGGATCTGTTGTTCACAGTGATCACGACAAGCATTCTTGCCCACAACCACTTGCCAGTCGACGTCAAAGTATCTTCTCAACTTCGACAGCAATAGAGAAGAGACTTTCGCAGGAATAAAATACCAACGTTTCTCAATTGAATCTAGTGCATGTGGCCGCGGAGTGGCCGTCACACCGGACGCAGGCAGTTGATGATGCTGATTATCTCAGGGGCATCTGTTGTCTGCTCGAAGGATACAGAAAACCACCTCCCGGGGTTCAGTCAAAACGAGATTTCGGAGATGCCATGCAATTACACACTCAGCTGTGATGAACCAGGTAAGCCATTGGTGTGACTTTGACCACCCAGCACGCTCCAATGTGTGAGCAGGATCGGATCGTCACCGGAACAGGACATCTTCAGCTCATCAAACTGAGACGTTCCCACAGCCAGGTGGTCCGCGCCAGATTACTGGATCAAGCATCGCTACCAATATGACGCGACATTCCATGACGATAACCCAGGACTATAGGAGAGGTGCTGCTAGGCAAGGCCGGCACCGGAGCACACCCTCAGCAACAGCGGCGTATTTGGCAAACAGCCTCCCAAGATAGCACAATGGCGCCACATCTATAGTACCACAACTATAGCGCCATATCCAAAACGTGGCCTATCTTAGCACAAAGAGGCCACCTCCTCGCGCTACCAGTGTCAGAGGGTAGCCTGCGCGCGGGACCTAGCTCGAAGCAAGTAGATAGAGCTTGTTAATCCATCAAGCCTCGTCCCAGCGGCGCGGTACGCCAAAGCCAGGAGGCACACACCAGTCCTACGGTGGCGTAGGGGCTACGCTGGGGTTGGGTGGGCCGGCAAGGTCTTGTGCCACTACCACGACCAACGACAGCCGTGGCCTTGGCCCTCGCCTGTCGCCTAGCTCTCCTCGGTGAGGGACGCCTCTTACGCCCCAGCCAGCCTTGCGGTTTACCGAGTCTCCAGGGGACAGGACCTTGGCGTGATGGTGTGGTGGAGTCCCCTGGTGGCGCACAGGATGGTCTGATCGTGGCTTCGTTCAGCGCCCCGGGACTTGAAACCGTTCCCACTGGTCGTCACCTGACAGTCCGAGGTTGTGAAATGGTCCGAGATAGGGGGGCCTTGAGGTGAGCGCACAAGACCGCTTCGCGAGGTGCAGCTCGCCCTCATCGATGCAGGCACTCAGGGATGTATGGGATGGGAGGAAATTTGAGGATGGGCCAAGGGGTGGTAGTAATCATGAACAGGTAAGAAAACAGAACAATGACGCGAGGAGAAAATGCACCGTCAATCAAGTTGACATCCCACCCTCGTTAAGTGCGGTTCTACCGCATAAATGGCCTGATCGTCTCATACTTCCTCCTCCTTCTCGACCTCCTCATCGACGCCATTCAGCAGACACAAGTGAGATATCGCCAGCGTCTGACGGGGGCTCCTTGGGCCCACCCGCCAATTATGTGCCGTTGACCCGCCACGATTTGGCTGAGGGGAGGAGGAAAAAAAAAAAAAAAATAACCTCCCTCCTCTTCGTATGACGGGGCTCTCGAATATAGGGCATGTCTGTCCTCGAGGAGGGCGGTCGCCGACCGCTTGTCTTGGCATGACAGTAGTGCTTTTGCCGCGGCCACCTTTCCAGAAGCCTGACAGTAACCCCCCACGTGTGGTGTTGCTGCTTTCACCCCCGGGTGACAAGCGCCTGACGCCTTCGCACCTCCGTGTATGCACCGTGACACATCACATGCCGATGCAGCAACCTGGGCAGGTTTTCTGCACGTTCTCTTTTTCTGGTTGCTGCTGGCTGCAAACTTCTGTTCCCCCGAGGGGTTCCAGTGTCTTAGACCCTACCACAGTACGAACTATGCTGTGTTCGAGATACGACCAAGATCTTGGAGGCTGGGGCACTTGCAGCACTGGACGCCCTCCCTCCCTCCTTTTTATTTTCTTTCCCCCTTTACTTTTTTTTTTTTTTTTTTGGGTGGTTTTTTTTGCATGTGATCTTGTCGATAAAGTTCCTGGCTCGATGAACCACAGCCCCGATTGGGATCTCATAATTATAAACTCTATAATATCTCAACCCCTCCGTGACGCAAAAGCTGAGATACTTGATCGAACACCGAAAATTTTCGGCAAGCATGGGGGGTTGCCCAAGGAATTGGGTCCGCCCTCCACCAAAAGCAAATGTTCCGGTCCAGACCTCTCAAATACATAGTACCTGCACGTTGACATGCCGGATCTATCCTCCCATATGTAGGTGAGTTTACCTAATGCACCATTGCTCGCCATCTCTGCAGGTCGAGGCCCCATAGGCCGGCCGCGATCTCCATTCTCGATCGAGGAACACATCAGCCTGTACTCAGCACATCCGCGCACGGGATGGACCTCGTAGGCGCCCCCCCCCCCCTGTGGCTTCTGCTCAATCTGTTGAATAACGTGCTAATAAAAGAAGTGAGCGTCTCCCGCGTCGCCGACCAAACCACCACTACGCCCTGTCCGTGCGCCCGCCCGGCGTTTCCCCGAGCCGCCCCAAGCGGAAGTGGCCGTGAAGTTACACGCAGTCCAGCCGAGAGAGAAAGTGGCTTGGGCGTCATTTGAACAGCATGCAGGCCCCCAGCTATTTTCCTTGCTGCCTGCATAGATGGGCGGACGCAGGGCGCGGGGTGTGGGCTGAGATTGGCGGTAGACATCCGGAGGTGGGTTTACCATATTGTTCGTAAACGCAAGATTGCTGCGCATGCGGCCGTGATGGAGGCCCCATTTCTAACCTCGAAGAGGCAAAACGCGCGAAGCGCGAGAGCGAGGCGGTTTGAGAAATATGAGAGACGACAGATCAGAATTGGCGTCATCCCTTTCCTGGTCGTTTGGCGAGGCGGAGTTTGAGGATTGTGGGTTGATCTGATCCCATCGTGACCAGATCGGCGGGTCCGCCAGCCCAGGTTTCGTGGTGTGGTGGTTTTGGTGCCCACTTCCGGAATCTTCCTCTCGAGTATTCCACGGGTGGCCCATAGTTGGTGCCTTGAGAGGACCATATTGGGGTGTACAGTATTGGGTACCATCTCTCTGGCTGTGTGTCGCACCCCTGAAAAGACCATATCCCGCTGTCACGCTGTCGTCCTAGCGAAGAAGAGAATGCGTTTCGTCCACACTTTCACACTCGCAAGCTTGGGCAGATACGGTAACACCCTTCCCCAGTCGCGATCCGTACAGCTCCGGCTGACACGGCGGAGATAATCCACTCCCATCTGGAATGTACAGCCTCGCCTGCCAGAGTGTCCACTTTCCGATCTCGCTAATCTCTGCATTGAGCTGCAAGGGCTCCCGCGCGGGGCCCACAGCCTGAGAGGCGCTTGCTATTTACCGTACTCGGGATGTTGCCAAGCCCCGCGCGAGCGAGAACAGTCCAAGGCGGTTATGGCCCTGTTCCCCAAAGCTCCCAAGGGCGTCGCGGGATAGAAAGCGCTCTCGATGGGCGTACCGACTAGATATCAGTGGAGAAGACAGGACT
Organism: Endothia cerciana; assembly: GCA_026119935.1. Lineage (NCBI taxonomy): Eukaryota > Fungi > Ascomycota > Sordariomycetes > Diaporthales > Cryphonectriaceae > Endothia > Endothia cerciana. The sequence continues at coordinate 78,853 of JALRMH010000021.1, forward strand.
TCCCCTACACGGGGATATAAGAACGCTGACGTCAGGGGCTCGAGGCTCACGAGGCAGTCCCATCGTAGGGGTTCGTCTGCGGGTGGTTCGACCATGCTCTTGGGGCCTCGCGTAATTGTTCCGGTGACTGACAGGTCACAAAACCCGGGAAGCAGGCAGCTTGCAGCAGCTCGATCGTGCTGTCCGCAGGCAGCAACCGGGATCTCAGGAATCGGGTGTACCATAGTACGCATCCTGCTGCAGAGCAGGCTCCTGCTGAAAGTTGCATCGGTCAATCTGACAGATCACCGGCTTGTGGATCCCGGGGTCCGGGGCCATGCACGGCATGGGTTCTGATCTGATATACAGATCCACCGTTCCCCCCTCCCCCCCCCCCAAGTTTCACGTCAAATGTGACAGATGGCGCGTACCACGGTACCTTGAGGACATCAAAGGATCTGGTGGGGATCTGGTGGGGATCTGGTGATGAAGTTGTCCTCCGGAAATGCCTCAGGTGCATTCCGACTCTTCTAATTGGGTGCTAGACCATCAGAGGGCAGAAAGAACCCGGCCGATGTTACCTGCGGCAGGTGAAGCGATGAACTTGAACAAGACCAGGTTTCCCCCGAGCGATGTAGTTACCAGATCGGGAGCAAGGCAGCCCTTGATGAGGTTGACTGCACTGGCACAAGGGCTGAGTCGTTACATTAGAGACCTATTGGACGGAGAGTCGAGACTGTCGCTTTGGTACCGACAGCTTCCTTTGCTACCCGGTCATGTAGCTCGATCAAGTCGCGTACTAACGAGACGCCGCAGACTTTAAGCTGCTTTTTTGTGCTGGGAATAAAACCACTTATAGATCCAGTATCCGACAAGCCCTTCATAATCACTTTGTAGTCAGTACCCACGGACAGATCATGTGCGAATGGCACCCTTCCTTGTTGAAGGTTCTTCCTGGGCTAGATGTGTGTTTTCGATCCCATCCTTCGATAGGCTCAAATTGGAAGAGTGGCTGGAGTTTGGTCTCGGGTTAGATGGAGTACCAGGGTGGAAGTGTACCTACATTCCACAGAGCTCGAAAGGGTTTGGAGTGTACCGGGTCGTCGAGTTTTAGTCTAGAAGCCACCGCGTAGTAGGCTTCAGTATACTGACTGTGGCTAGATCGAACGCTACACCGACAAGGCTGGCGCGGACCCGAAGGAGGAGCTTGTATGGGAAAAGGCTGGTCGCGGAGTGGCTCTTGAGATCGCCCTACGAGGGAAACGCCCAGGGCCGCCGCCTGCCTGAGAAAGACCTTCCGGGCTTCCGAGTCGCTCGGCCCATACGATGGGCCACGATCGACAACCACGTGCGGCCCGGAACCAGAGCCCATGGCAACAGCGCGCGGACGTTGTTCAACGGTCGTGTCCATGCTGCGATAGTGCCGCATTCGGGAGAGGGTATATCTCGGTTGTTATCGTCGAGGCCGTTGACTGTAGAGGGATATACCCCTTCTTGCTCGCTGTGGTAGGTCCAATAGGCTAGCTACTGCGCTTCAGATCCGTCTGATGATCCAGAACGCCGGGAGAGCATCGCCGGAAATTGGACGGAAAGGCTAGGCTCGGCTCGATTCAGGGCGCTAGCGGTCTTGACAGGCATGACAGTCAGGGCAGCCTTGCCTGGGATCTTCCTACGCAGTAACAAGCGCGAAGGGCTAGCTCGAACCTCATCCCGTTGCGTGTCTCCACGGCAGATCGGGGGGCAGGAACACGCTGGGTTGCAGACAGAGATATGTCCACCATCATCGACGTTACCTGAAAGAATGCTTCTGAGGCCGTTCCGCACATAGGTCTGATTGGGCTTCATAGCCACGCAGGGCTGCCAATGGCGACGCGGGAAAGATCCCTCGAGGCGCGCCACAAGCAGAGGCTCTGCCGACAGCCGTTGCGTGCGTACAGCGTTAATAACCACAAGCCCGCGATGGTTGCGACTCGGCACTGTGCCTTGTGGATCGCGCCCTGCTTGAAGGCTGTGTGACAAGAATGCAAGATTGAAACGAGAGATGCACGACGCACCTGTTTCCCGGAACAGAAGCGCTTGCGAATCTGGGGTGATCGAGCTCGCGGGCAATGAGCCCCGTGCTACAGGATGCGCGAGAACGTTGGGCCTTGGTTGAGAAAGCAATTTCTCCGCGTCGTGCAACCATGACAGCCAACAGCAGCACTGCGCGGAGCACGGATGGACTCCCGGACCAGGTCGGCGGGCCCCTTTGCATTTAAGAGGCTTACCCGAGATAAAAAGCAGCGTGACCGGTGGGCGTCTCGTCGCAGTGACCCGAACGCCACCGTGGTTCCAAGGTCAAGCATGGCTCCTGCGGAAAGGCGCGGCTGGGCCTCTCATGTTACCCGAGATGGTATGGACATCCAAGTGAGCCCGAGCCGGGCTGGCTGGAGCTGATAGAGGAGGACGGTATTGTAGCACCAAAGCATTCGTGCTGTGGACGAGAGGTGCGCCCAGAGGCCCGAGTACGAGGGACGGTCCCCACCGGAAGTGACAGGTCATAACGGATCGTAATGTGTGGAGATCTGACATGGGCCGGGCAAAGTCAATGGTGATCCCCGTGTGTGGCAAGATACGGCCAGTCGGCCAGTCGGCCAGGGGGGGCCATATGAACTCAACCGAGGGGGCCCCAATGACAAGTCTGGCTGTCGGTGTGGCATGTATGGCTGTTGGTTGGTATCTGTACGGTAGACTGCGGTATCCAAAATGTGTCTAGCTGCGAGTGGAGGGAAATTAGCGGACCTCAGAGCTGCGCAGAGAAGAGGGCTTGTCGACAAGCCCCTCACGGCCCTGACAGCTTGACAGGCGAGGTAGAGGGTACCGTGGGGCGGGCGCAGAGCGAGGCCGACTTCCTGTGCCCACTTGAGACACACCATACTTCTCGAGGGAAAGACTCCAGGCCCTCTCGAGGAGGAGTGGAGCCCACTGCAGGTTTGTGCCGAACGGGGACGTGCCACGCTGGTCCAGCAGTCGTTGAGATCGCATCCGGAGTATGGCCGCCATCGGAGAGGTACGATGGTACACAGACGTACCAGGCTAGACGACGACGTGCTGTCCCTTGCTTCGATGTCTCCCGTGAGTGGCTAGTCAACCCCCCTGGCCCGGCGGGATGAGGCTGAGATCGACGGTAGACGAGGGGACGGACAGCTGACCAGGAAGAAAAGCCCATGTCCCGCCTTTCGAGTTGGGCCGTTACGGTGGGTAGCTTCCAAGAGGCGCCAGCAGAGACATGCATCAAAGACGCGCAGGCGCAGACGCAGACGCAGGCACGGTAGAGTACGGGCTATCAAGCCAGGTCTTAACACATGTCGTATTGCACCCTCCTCGAGGACGATCAGGATCCGCTGGGTCGAATCGGCTCCAGGTGGTTTCTCGGAAAGGGTAACCCGTACAGTGCGTTCGTCACGATCTGAAGAGATGGCACGATGATACTGTGTATCGACGTCTTTGAGGCGGTCGCGTACCATCAGGTGGGCCACCAAACCATAGCGCAGGGGGGGGGGGAGGAAGTGCAAAACTGCCAAAAACATCATTCTGCATGTCGGTCAGGTAGTACTGCTGTGCTATACCTGAAGATCGTAGCTGATGTCGAGCACAGGGGCATCTCTGGGCAACGAGGAGGACCATGACGATGGCTGAAAATGAAGAGGTGAGGATATTGGATAAGAGGTATCGAGCCTGAGGCGTTGAGTACTACGTGGCGAGTATTGGGTACCATGTACCTCGGCCCCGTAGGAATTATGTGTAGGGGCCGGGGGTACCTCAGTACCACAGTATGTACTGTGGCACTATGCAGTACTTGCTATGTGGCATAGTGCTATAGTACATAGTAGTCGATGAGAAGGAGGGGAGGGTGGGCCCAGGCATGGGTGGGGGGGCGCGGGTAGAGCAGAGCGTCCCCATCGAGGACACCCAGGAAATCACCTATGGGACAAGGGTCCCTGGCTTCCGTGGAGCCGCTGTCACGACCTCACCCACACGCACCTCTTCCTCAAGCCTGGGCTGCTGTATCATTGTCAAAGCTCACCCATGAACGATCCATCTCTGGTTGTCCTAGCGCGCAGCTAAACCCCCTTGCTCGTCGAACTTGCTGTATGCCACACCTCCAGATGCCCTCTCCCAGACGTGCCAGACCTCGACAATCCCAACCTCAACCAGCTGCTGAAATGTGGGCGAAAGGGCTCATCTCGCGTGCAACGACCTGACACTTCCCCCAGTCCGGGCATCCCACGACACAGCAGAGCAGGAGCCGGTCTAGAACACCTCGACCGACCTTGGGCACAGCACGAACAGGGTCTCTCACGTCCCCCTTCACGTGCCCCCTCCTCCCTCCCGGATGTGAGAGAGAGAGAGGGCGAGAGAGCGAGAGAGCGAGAGAGCGAGAGAGCGAGAGAGAGAGAGAGAGGGAGAGAGAGAGCCCGATACCGTGTCGGGCGCACGCTGCGTCAATGTCTCACGCCTTGAGCCACCGGTCCGCCGTCATGAGAGAGGATATCGTGGCAAGAGACGTTGACAGGCAGAGATCAACACGGCTTCGTCACCTGTCTCTCCCCCGAGGCCTATCGCATCACCGCCAGTCATTGCAGCCCTGCCAACCTGCTCCTTCAAACTCCGTCACTGGGCAGCCGCTGGGTCTTCTTTTGGATCAGGGCCTATCCTCTGGGCCGGGCGTGCCTGTCTCTCCGTGCCAGAAGCCTCACTCGTGAGTCTCAGGTACAACACTCGGTCTACCACCAGTCTCTCACCCTGGCGCAGGCTTCATTCAGGCTTTACACCACCTCTTCGGACAGGACAACACAATACCCGGTTCCATTGACCGACCCCTATCCCGTGAGTCCCACAACATACCGGGTCATAGACGCTACAGTGGGGGTATCTGTCCAGGGTAGATAGGTACCTCGTCAGCAGGCAAGTCGCCAGCCGCCTCGGATGTCTTGCTCTAGACCGGGGGGGGGGGGGCGCGGGTCGTGGAGGGAACGGAACATAGGAGACCTGAGGAGGAGGGGTAGCCAGTGTGGTGTATTGTTGCCCAACATGTGCCTGCTCGGTACGTACTTGGATACTTGGACCCTAGTCTATAGCCCAGGGCCCGACGTCGAAAGCACATACCAACTATTATGTATGTGACATGTTCATGGGTGTTCGTTTCGCCAATCTTGTCTGCCTCCCCCCCCCCCCCCTGGGAGTCTAAGATCTCGGAAATGGCATCGTTGCTTCTCATCCGTCCAGGTATCCTAGATATCGCTGACTATTCTTCTGTAGCTCTGGTCCAAGTCCCGTTCCACTGACGTCCGAACTCATTGATATATCACGGCCATGCCCCAGATTCTCAACACGCCTCTCGTTGATTATTCTGACATCCAGACAAGACCTCAAGGCCTCTACCCACCCTACTATTCACCTAACTTGGCACTCGTTACAGCCGTTGGGCCAGACAGGTCCCTTTCTTCTCTTCTCTCCTCTTGCAACGCTGCCTCCACGATACCCACGAACCACCCGACGTCCAGAGGCGAAACACTGTCTCAAGCCCTTTGGCATAAATGACTCTTGCCAGTCTCACGCCGGGCTGCTCTCCCCAGATCGTCACCATGCCGGCCTACCAACAGCAACCACCGGCCTCCCAGACCTGGGACCGCTGGCAGCAACACCAATCCGGTCCCGACTACCCAGTGATGAACGGGATGGTGGCCTTTGACCCGCGGGCAGCAGTCCCATCGTCGGCGGCCCTGCAGCGAGCACCAATGAACCCCCAGTACAGCTTGCCGACCTCGTACGCCGAGAGTCCTGTGACGCCCATGACTGCCTCGCCATACGGGGGCCAGAGTAACTTTGCAGACTACCAGCCGTATACCTACCAGACACCTACATCTTCTGCCCCCTTTACACAGATGCCAGCCCGGAGTCCCCTACGCCCGACGGCACCTCCTACGCCGCCTCTGGATGAGAAGCGTGGTGAGCGCTCCGGCAACGGGCAGAGGGCCAATGCTGGGAGGAGGGCCTCCAGGAAGAGTGTCTCAACTGTCAAATCTGAGTCAAGCAGCGGGACCAAGGAGATCAAGACGTGCCCCAAATACGTCAAGATCGACGGGACACTGCAGTTCGAGTCGACGAAGCCCGTCGACGTCTTCTTGAGGATGGCCCAGGGGCTAGCGATGCGGCCAAAGCAGGAACCGAACGCCGCAGAAACCCCGGAGTCAATGGCATCTCCAAGGCCAGAAGCGGTAATTTGATACAGCCTCCTCCCAATGTATTGTTTATAGAGTGCTGACGGATACGGTTATCCATCAGGAAACTGGGTCCAAGGGGGGGGTCAAGAAGTTCCAATGCGATATATGCCCACAGCGATTTCACCAGAGGGCACAACTGAAGACGCACAAGCGGTCTCACACCGGCGAAAAACCACACGTGAGCCCCCCTGCCTGCAGCGCTTAGCTTTGAGCACGCATTTTCTGATATGTCGGCAGCAATGTGATATTTGTGGCATGCGGGTATCGCAGCCAGGAAACCTAAAGGTAAAGTAAAAGTCCTTGTCATCCCAAGCCGCCTGCTATCTTCCAAGCGATACAACGCCACAGGTCTCTGACTCTGGTATATTTTCAGGCACACAAAAGGAAGCATACCCAGGAGAAGCCGTACGGCTGCCATGTCTGCAACCTCAGGTTCTCTTCGAACGGAGGGTTGAAGGTTCACGTCAGGAACAAGCACGAATACGCACCCAAAAAGCCATGCCCAATGGATGGCTGCAAGAAGGAGTTTAGCACCATCGGTAATATGAAGGTGAGCGATTGTTTCGCAGCCTCCGCCCTGAAGCCCAACGACACTAACCACATCATTCCTGCCCGTCAGGTTCACATCGGCAAGTTCCACAACAAGGAGCTCGGGAAACACATGAAGATAATGGCAGAACTGAAGACGTTCGACGGCCTGCCCGACAAGCTCCGGACCCTGCTGGAAACGCTACTCCGCATCTACAAGAACAGCAACTGCGGCATCAAGGGACGGGGCACGGCGCCCAAGGAGGAGAAGGAAGACAAGCCACAGGGTCTCAAGCGAGAACCCGTCCGGCATGAGATGACCCCCGTGAGCCCGGCGTCGACCAATGCTGTGCAGGACTACCGGCAATATTACGACCAGCAGAACCAGCAGCACTACCACAGCCTGCCTTACCCTGCTGCGCAGGCACAGCAGCAGCCAGGCTATCTTCAGTCCCCGATGCACCACCCGCAACACCAGGTGTATCACGGGCTGCCCCAGCCTGGGGCCTACAATGTGGGGTGGACTCACTACCACTGATGGGGTTTCTGCTGCCATTTCAAGAAGCAAACACCTCCCCCCCCAAAAAAAGAAGACTCGACGTTCCATAACACAACCAGGGAACAACAACGACGCGACATGAGAGATAACGAGATGACACCAATGCGGGCGTCGGCGCAGCAGCAGACGCAGGAACGAATCAGGGGCAGGCGTGTCCCAACACGCCACGACGAACTGTCCATGGCGGCGCAGCAATCCGGCCAGGGGGCATGCAGAGAGCATTTCCTAAAAAGTTCAGCGGTGCAAAAGTGGGCGAAGCGATTCACATCAGGTCAGGCTATTAGGCTGGACCCACGGAAATTCCCTGTTCCCATATCCGTCTTGATTTCCATTATTTTTGCATTTTTCCTTCCTTGTCTTTCCTCTTTCTCTACTTTGCTTTTCCTTCTCTTTCTTGGAGCAGCCCGCAGGCTCTCTCCTGCAGTTCCTCCTTTTCCCTCCTCCTTCTTCTTCTTGCCTGGATGTGCAGCAAGAAACTCGAGCATGTACCACAAGCACCTTGTTTGTTCGAGCACTGCACCAGCTTACATATCATGTACATCTACACAGCGATGCCCTTTTTTTTTTTCCTTTTTTTTTTCTCTCTTCACTTCCTGATGGGTTCTCACGTCTGTTACGACTTGCTTTGAACTTTCCTAATATTCTCATGACCATGCACACACGGCGTGACCTCACCATACATACGGCAATGGGGGCCATTGGAGTTAGCAGCACACAGCGGTGTCTCAAGAAGGAAGAAGGGGATATCCCGGCGAAACAGGAGGAAGAACGGGGCTGGTCACTGGCGAAATCAGGAGGGGCATAGGAAAAGCGTTCAAAATCGCACAGTACGATGAATCTCAAGTATTGTTAGGCTCATGGGTCCGTTATTCAAGGAGGGGGGGAAGAAGGGGGGGAAAAAAAAAGGAAAAAAAAAAAAAGACACAATAAATAAACGGTGTTCTTTAGCAGAATGGGAATCACACTTTGAGCATGCCCGCTGTCTCTTGTGAAGGATCGATGTGTGGGCGTGGCTTACCCCAGACCCTTGGGATCTTTCGCCCCCCGATCCAGGTTCGGGGGGCCTAACTGATCGCTTGCATACGGTTGGGCACATGCGCACGGAGGCGAGGCAAGGCCTGAACCCCCCGGGGCGTGGCATCACACTGAATCCTCACCGGGCGGTGGGTCAGGACATCATCCTTCGCGCGAGGAGACATACCCGGTTCTGGCAGGTCTATCCGCCCTTGACAGCTTGTAGGCAGTGAAGAGGAGGATTTTTCAATAGGCTCATCGCTGCCGGCGCCGTGGGATGAGATCGGGGGCTTGCAGGGCAGGGCAGGAATGATTTGAGGCGGGTTCTTCAGGATGGGCCCAGAACCAGCTTATTGACATGTCATAATCCAACCCCCGCCAGCCTCGTTCCTCGTCCTGAACACACCCCCCCCCCCCGTCCTCGGCCCCGACAAGCAAGCCTTGATGCCCATAATACCCACTGCCGGAAACCCCCACACATAAGCAGAGCTTTCGTCTTCCCCCGCCGCGGGGACCACGGCCTGGAGCGGAGAGGCACACAGACATCACTTCACGCACGGGGCAGGGTGTCAATCAGGGTGCTGACACACACGCTATACCCTACCCTACCACACACACCCTCCCAGGGAGAGAAAGAAGGCAAAGGGGAGGAGGGGGGACCAGAACCCAGGGCCCAGAGATACGGTCGCGCAAGCGCGGCTGACCACCGGTTGGAAGGATCCGCCGCCTCCCCCCCCCCCTCCTCCGGCCGCCCACGGTCAGATTAGCGAGATCAGATAAAGGTGGTTATGGTGCGCGGTAAGCAGACCGGGCGTTCGTCTGGATGGACGAGGAGATGCGGCACTCCTGGCGACCAGATTAAACTCGGGCCACGCAAGACAGAATACAAGACAGAAGGACGAGACGAGACAAGGCGAGATTGTTTATCGTCACCTGCAAGATGACAAGACCCCCAGAAGGCCAGCCCCAGAGAGGTTTGGGGGGAGGGGGGGGGGGGAGACAAGACCATTGACTGCCGCCGTTTGTCTGTTGCTTGGTTTGCTGTTGTTTGTTTGATGGCGGAGAGGCTAGTGTGCTTCCCCCGGCCAAGATGACGGGACGATGATGGCGACCCCCCCTCGAACGAGAGGGTGATGGTTCTCCGGCGAGGTGGGGCCCTGGCCCCCCTGGGCCCTTGTATGGGTTCCCGGATCGGGAAGCTGTTCGTCTCTCTCCCTCCCTCCACCCCCCCCCCTCTCTCTCGCCCTCGCGGCATTAGGTAGTGCGGGCGGGGGTGCTCCCTTGGGCTCCCCCGGTAGGAGGGTTGCCGCCGCTGGTGCCGTGCACGTACACGAGACGAGGCATAGCACAATTACAGGTATGTGGTGCGGCGGTGCCTTAGTGCCCACTGTGCTTGTCTACTGAGTATACATGCAAGGAACAGGAGGGGCCGGGGGGCCTGTGACAGCTTGGGTCTGTTCCCTACCTGGCCCCCCTCTCTCTCTCTCTCTCTCTCTCTCTCTCTCTGTGAGGGTACCAGTACACGATACATACATCCTGATCTTGGCGCTGCAGGTCGAGGCTGGGAACCCGACTCCCCTCCCGGGGGCCAGGAGCTGCCTCAGGCGGGCGAGGAGAGCAGGGCCGTCTTTGGTTTTCCCTCCCACTATACCGCATCGACTCTGGGGAGGTGGGTGGTGGGTGAGGGGTGTCTCCTCCTCCTCCTCCTCCTCTGGCAGATCGCGTACGTTACATGCATGCAGACACCACGTACGGGAGGCAGACAGACAGATACGCAGCAGGACCTCATAGGACAGGCAGGTGATCAGGAGATCGGGATGACAACTCACCTACATGAATGCTGCAGCATCGTCTTTCTGGAAGCGTGCATGCACATGACGCCCTCACCGCCCTAGGAGACTACCTACAGATACAGGAACAAACAACAGCAAGAACAACAACCACCCCCCCGCCCCCCCAAATTCCCGCAGACCAACGCCAGGGCAGGGGGAAAAGGAAAAAAAAAAAAAAAAAAAAAAAAAAAAAAAAAAAAAAAAAAAAAACACGCGATGCAACCCACATCGTCGAACGGATTCGTCGAGGCGGTTTGCGACCATCACCGTCAACACGAGGGCCTCACCGCCGCGGCGGCGGCCCCAAGCAGCAGGCAAACACTGGTGGCAGTGTGTCGACCCTGGATGCCTGCACGCAAGTCAAGGTGGTCCCATGTCAACCGGAAAAGAAGAAGAAGAAAGAAGAAAAAAAGGAAAGCAAAGAGAGAGGTCGTCCGTCCCAAAAATAGACTTTTGTCTGACCCGTCTCTGCCGCTGCGTGTCTGGGGGCTTGCTGCTGCTGCCACACACGACTTCGATCACGCATGGTGTCGGCATGGCAGGGCATTAGGAGATTAGAGGGGGAGGCCTGGGAATTACACTAGTGCGTACTGTATGCCGCAATAAACCAAACTTGGCTGACCGTGCCCTGACCGTGCCCTGCCCTGCCCTGCCCTGCCCTGCCACTGCTGCCATCTACATAGTACCGCCCTCGCGCCCGCCGGCCCGTGTCCGTTGGCCCCGGGACGGAAAGTTCTCGACTGCAGCGCACAGATGTTCATGTCGTTGATCGATCCATCTTCGATTTCCCGTCGTATCCACAGGCTGGATGCTGCGCTGGCAGGTACAATCTCTCCGACGTGCAGCGGGCACCCCCCCTCGCCCGGCCTCGCCTGGGGGAGAGAGGCAGGGTGTCACCTCGCTTGAGATGGGAGGCGCCAGCAAGGGTTTTTTTTCTTTTTCTTTCTTTTTTCTGACACTGACCTGACGGGTTCTGCAGGACTGGCAGAGGATGCCCGCCCGCCCGCTCAGCCCTAGCTGCAGAGAGAGATGATAATCACCCATCCATTGGGGGGGGGGGGGCACGTCCCGCCCTCCCCCCTTCTCCCCACCGCGCACACACACACACACCATGTTCTCATAGTCCACGGCCTAACCAGTCGTGTCTGAGACATATGCAACGACGGCACGGGAACCTGCGAGAGGCTCTTCCGGAGCAGGCATGACCGCGGCGCTGCAACACAGACCGACAAGATCGAGGCACGTTCGTTCGCTCGGCACCGTCAAGCAGAAGCCTCCACCCCCCCCCCGGACAAGGATAGATAGATCGCTCTTGGCTATTAGGCACCGTCCTGGGACCATCTGCGCCGCCCCCTGCTGCCTCGCCGGGCCGCAGATGGGGTCGGCGACCTTGTCGCATCCGCGCGCTGTCGTATGATCCGGCTGACCGCATGTACCCGGGAGTTCGGTCACCGTCACCCGAGCTAGCCCCCATGTAACGTCGACACGAAGAGGATGCTGTCACCGCTCTTGATCTCGTAGGCCTCCTCGCCCTCGAGTTCCCAGTCCGCATCGTTGATCAGGACTAGGATGCCTGGGCGGCTGGGAGAAGGAAAGAAAGAGAGGAAAAAAGGCTTAGCACAGGCTCGTATTCTGACTGCGGGGTGGGGGGGGGGGGAAAGGGGTGCAGATGTAGCAAGGCAAAGGTCGCCGACACAGATCCGGGGACGCAGGAGGCCCTCCCCCGGGGGGGAGGGGGTCGGTCTCGATGAGCAGCAGGTGTGTACATACATGTGATGGTCCAGGACGAAAAGCTCCTTGCGGCCGTCCCTCATGACGTTCTCGCACAGGTGGTCTATGAGGTAGGCGATGTCCACAGGCTTGCCGTCTCTGCCATGGGCTGGGATGGCGAGCTTGTGGTGCCGCCGGTCCGAGAAGAGCATCTCCAGCCCGCCCCTACAGGCGTGGCCGTCAGCAATGGGATCCCTTGCTTGCCCTTCCCGTCCTCCATATTGAGCCATGTGGTCCGCACGCGGATGATCAGACACACGCCCTTCGCATGAATCCTGTGTTCATGTCGGTCTCTCCTCCCGCTGCTGCTGTGCCCGCGGAGCGCAGCGTAACACAGCACGGCGCGGCACAGGCACACAAGGATAGGGGCCACGAACGGCTGCGGGTGAGGATGAAGGGGGGGGGGGGGGTTGAGGACAGGGACAAGGCTTGAACTCACGTAAACTCCACGGTGATGGCCAGCTGCGGCGCCTCTGTCGCCTCTGTCGCCTCTGTCTCCGCCATGATGATGACTTCTTCCTACTGTCGTCCTCCTCCTCCTCCTTCTTCTTCCTGAGGTGACGAGTCGCTCCTTGCTGCCCTGCTTGCTTCCTAGCAGACACGCGGTCCGTCCCTCAGCGATGGGTTGCGGCTCTGCGGACGTCGTCGTTGTAGTCGAAAGTTTATTTGGTTCTAGGGAAACTCGCTACCACCAGAAAAAGGCCAAGACGGGGGCGCCACTAGATGGCTCGCTGCCCGCACAGTGCGAACTGCGGCACTGTGCAGCTCAAAATTTGGGCCTCAGACTCCCACAGACTCGCTCACCCGCCCGCCCACCACCCAACGGCCATGAAAATTTTCACAACGTGCCTCACAGACTTTTTCGAGAGTCTCCTAGGCCACGCATAATTCTGTATCGTATAATCCCGCGTGGCCATCTTGGGAAAGAGGAAGGAAAAAAAAAAAAGAGGAAAAAAAAAAAAAAGAAAGAAGGCCAGAGAGGGTCCACCTGCGAGAGCTGCTGCGGGAATATGAGAGGCCCATCTCTGAGGTGAACCATGGGAGATGTCAAAGTGGACATCGAATACCTCTCCATAGGCGCCAACAGGCAGACCGCCGCCGGGGACTGGAACGCCGACGGCACCGTTGCCTTTGGGGCGGATACGAACATTGCATTATGGAGGCCAAACGTGAGAGCAACCCCACCTCGCGATGAGAGAGAGATATATAAAAACCCCCCCGGGCTAAGATATCGTGCCAGGACCCGATACCAAGGGGCATACTGAGGCTCCTCAGCGGACATGAGGGCCTTGTCAAGGCCGTGAAGTTCCTCCCTGGAAGGGCAGGGGATGGGGCCGCGCACCTCGTCAGCGGGGGCGACGACCGGTGTGTCAAGCTCTGGAGGCTGGACACGGGGACCGGCAGCGCCTCGTGCGTCCAGACCGTGCTGGAGCACACCGCGCCGGTCAACTGCATCGCGGCGGCCCTGAGGCCGAGCCAGGCCGGGGACGATACTACCCAGGGCGGCACGATATTCGCCACCGGGGCGGCGGACGCGACGGTCAAGATATGGCACTTCGACGGCGCCGGGATCAAGGTCCTCCAGACCATCGAGACGACCGCCCCCAGATACCTTCCCCTCGCCGCCGCCCTGAGCCCACTCGGCGGCGGCGGCGGCGGCGGCGGCAACAACTTCATCCTCGCCTCCGCCGGGACGAGGGACATCATCCAGGTCTACACCGGCTCCCTCACCTCCCCCCCCTCGGCCGCCGCCGACTTCGTCCTCCGTGCCACCCTCACCGGCCACGAGGGCTGGATCCGCACCCTCGACTTCGCTCCCGAGACACCCGGCGCCCCCTCGTCCGACCTCCTCCTCGCCTCGGCCAGCCAGGACAAGTACATCCGCCTCTGGCGGGTCCACGCCGGGTCCGAGCTGCCCACCCAGGCGGCCACGGCGTCCGACCCCACCGCCGGCGCGTACCTGCCGGGCAGGTCACCAGGCAACAAGGCCCACCGGTTCAGGACCACCGGGGCGGGCGGGGCCCAGGCGGGCTACTCCGTGACGTTCGAGTCGCTCCTCTTCAACCACGACGACTGGATCTACAGCGCCAGGTGGCACATGGGCGGCGGGGCGCCGCGGCTCCTGTCCGCGTCGGCGGACAACTCCCTCGCCGTCTGGGAGGCGGACGCCCCCTCGGGGATCTGGGTGACCACCGCGCGGCTGGGGGACATCTCCCGCGAGAAGGGCGCGACGACGGCGACGGGCAGCGTCGGCGGGTTCTGGACGGGCCTGTGGTCGCCGTCCGGGGCCACCGTCCTCGCCCTCGGGCGCACCGGCTCCTGGCGCAGGTGGGACTGGGACCCCGCGCGGCACGCCTGGGGCCACCAGCAGCGGGGCACCTCCGTGTCGGGCCACGTCCGGCCCGTGACTGGCATCGCCTGGTCCCCCTCGGGCGGCTACCTGCTGTCCGCGGGCGCCGACCAGACGACGCGCCTGCACGCGCGCTGGCGGGAGACCGGCACGTGGCACGAGATGGCGCGCCCGCAGATCCACGGCTACGACCTGAACTGCATCGACACGCTCTCCGAGGCCCGGTTCGTCTCCGGGGCCGACGAGAAGCTCATGCGCGTTTTCGCCGAGCCGCGGGCCGTGGCGCGGATGCTGCGCGGCGTGGCGGGCATCGGCCCGGAGGGGGGGGAGGAGGGGGAGGAGGGCGCGGATGCCGTGCCTGACGCGGCGGACATGCCCGTCCTCGGGCTCAGCAACAAGGCCACGGTCGAGGGGGAGGGGGAGGGGGATGGCGACGGCGACGGCGCCGAGGCGGGCGACGCCGCGCCCGGGGCCGCGCTGGACGTCCGCCGCCCGCCCCCCGAGGAGTCCCTGTCGAGGCGCACGCTGTGGCCCGAGGTCGAGAAGCTCTACGGGCACGGGTACGAGATCTCGTGCCTGGCCGCGAGCCACGACGGGCGGCTGGTCGCCAGCGCGTGCAGGGCGAGCAGCCTGAACCACGCCGTGATCCGCATCTTCGAGACGGGCCGGTGGACAGAGCTGCGGCCGCCGCTGGCCGCGCACACGCTGACCGCCACGCGGCTGCGCTTCAGCGGCGACGACCGCCACCTGCTGAGCGTGGGCCGCGACAGGCAGTGGGCCGTCTACGAGAGGAGGCCGGCGGCGGCGGCGGCGGCGGCGGCGGCGGCGGAGGGGGGTGGGGAGGGGGGGATGGGGTACGGGCTGCTTCAGGCCGAGCCGAAGGGGCACGCGAGGATGATCCTCGACGGGGCCTGGGCGCCGGCCGTGGGCGGGCAGGGCAGGATCTTCGCCACGGCCGGGAGGGACAGGAGCGTGAAGGTGTGGATGACGAGGGAGGGAGGCAGGTTCGGGCTGGCCGCGGCCGTTGTGGGCGACCAGCCCGCGACGGCTGTTGACTTCCTTGCGAGGCCCAGCGGTGGGGGCCGGCTCGTGCTGGCCTCCGGCAGCGAGGCAGGCAAGATCAGCATACATACCCTCAGGGTGGACGGCGGCGACCTGTCCGTCACCTCGACATCGACGCTCCAGCCAGGGTAAGTCGAGAAACGCTCCCCCCCCCCCCCCCAATCTGCGCACATCTTTTTCGGGACGGGACAAGACTGACCCTGCAGCAAGACTCTGCCTTCCCAAAGCCGTCCTGCAGCTCTCATGGCGGCCATCTAACAGGGATGGGGGCGAGGACGGGGGCGAGGACGGGGGCGAGCTCGCCATAGCAGGCGGCGACAGCTCCCTCAGGATCTACAAGGTCAGGAACCTATGAGCACGGACAGGACTACAGGTGGTGACAGGTATGCCGGGTGTTGGGATGAGGCATCCATTCCTCCTCTAAAGCTCGGTGAGAGCCAAGTCTAAACATTAAATACGGGTTCTTGTAGCTTCATGCCCGTGTTATGCCGTAAATCATACCCGTACATACGGTCCATGCCGAAGCAGCCACTAGGCTTGCCTGCTCGACTGTTTGAAAAAAACGCCTTATCCCAGGCCAAAGCACGCACCCGGGCAGACAAACGTGCTCACAAGAGCCCTGCCAGGCACGCATTATAGGGAGAGAGAGAGGATAACCCCTCGACCCGGCACAACCATTCTCCTCTTGTCGGCCCAGAGGTGGTGGGTTCCTCGCCGATCAGAAGCAGACCGACCGGTCACAGCTCAGCCTTGACGGCCCCCTCGGCGACACGCACAGCGGCCCTCGCCGTCTCGGTGCCCAGCACCGCGGCCGCCGTCTTCGTGGAGCTCGCGTTCTGGACGAGCGTGCGCGCCGTCTCCCTGGCGACCTCGAGCGCCGAGTCGCCGTGGATGTAGAACCAGGCGCGGCCGGCGAGGAACATGATGTGGTGCGGGAGGTAGAGGATGGTGGCGATGGCGGTGAGGGAGAAGAGGAGGAAGACGATGGACCCTGGCCGGGGGGAAAAAAAAGAGAGACACTTTGCGTTAGCAGGGAGGGAAGACGAGCGGGGGTCTGTCGAAGGGCCGCAGGCCCACGTTGAAGGGGAAGGCAACCTACAGAAGATGAACTTTTCCAGCGGTGTGAAGATGTATACACTAAATGTCACCTCTACCTGGTAGATCTTCAGCTGCAGCCACTTCACGAAGGACTGCATCGTTGACCCGGACGACATTGCGGCTTTGTTTTTTTTTGCCTTCGCTCGTGGGATGATCTCGATACGCCTTGGTTGGTCGGACGGGGAGGGGGTGGAGGTGATTCGCAGGTTGTGCTCGTGCTGCTCGACTCGATGATTCAAACTCGCAGGGTAGTGGTCTTGGGTGACAGCGGGCACGGCGTCCCTGATGCAGGAATCGAGGAGGAGGAGTCGTCGTCGTCGGTTGGGGGGGGGGGGAGGCAGGCAGGCGGCAAGCAATCCAGATCGACCAACAGCAGTTACGCAATATAATGTTCACGATCGCATAGTTTTGAATCAAGGCCTTGACGGTCAGGAGGAAAAACGCCCTGCAGATCGGAAGAAGGTCCCTGAGCCAGACCAAACCACAACCAGACCGACATTGACCGCAATCAAACCCCAGAATCGCCTGCCGGGGTTTCCGAACCATCCTATCCGTGCCCGTGATTGGTCCCTCGCCCGTTGATCCACCGCCATAGTTGTCCCGGCTCGCGCTTCTCGGCTTGTCAGCCTTGTTCCTCTCCAAGGAGTGGGGGGGGGTGGGGGGGCGATGCCGGGTCCAGTTCCTCCCAAGACAAAGGACATGGCGATAACCCGACGATGAAGCTCCTTGGGCAGCAGGCCTCCAGGGTCAACAGCCATGGTCTCTCGAGGCTCGGCCGCTCCCTTCTCCCGGGATCCACGGCAGGCTTCACGTCAACCTCACCGTGCGGGAAGACAAAGTACCCTCCCCGGCCCAAACCGCCGCCAGACGAAGAGATCACAGAGGCCTACCTGAAGGGCAGCGGACCAGGCGGCCAGAAGATCGTACGTCCCTGCCAACCCCCCAGTGCAATAGCCCTCTTTGGAGACGCCTGCCTGACGTCAACGACGTTCTACAGAACAAGACCAATTCCGCCGTCCAGCTGAAGCACATCCCCACCGGCATCGTCGTCAAGTGCCAGGAGACAAGGTCCCGCGAGCAGAACCGCAAGCTGGCGAGGGAGCACCTGGCCGAGAAGATCGACGATTTCCTCAACGGCGAGAACAGCCGGTCGGCCGTCGTGTCGAGGATACTGGCCAGGAAGAAGGCGAGCGCCCTCAAGAAGAGCCGGAGGAAGCATCGTCAGGCGGCCGATGGGAAGGCAGGTGAGGACGGTGAGGGCGAAGAGCAGGACAACGATCAGGAGGAGGGCAACGTGGACGACTACAGAGACGGGTGAGGTGGGAGGTAAGAGGTTGTAGGCACATTCGGAACATGGATCAATCACATCATCAGGCCCCTACGAGTTATGAAGGATAGATGCCCAAGCACTCGCAAAAAGAGAACCTCGGGAGACAACCCACCTTCAGGACGTGAGAAATGCATCGCAGCGATTACAGGATCCTCGCGGATGGATGATTCTTCGTCGCATTTCTCTAGAACACATCTTCCTCTGCTCGTTAGACCACGAAAAGGGACCATCTCATCCACGTAGCGCAGGAATCAAAAGTTTGTTTTTTTTTTCTTTCTTCTTTCTCGATCAGCCTCGATTGTACTGCATTGTCTGCCCCTCTATGCACAACCAATTAAGAAACAAGCGACCGCACAACCCCCGCGCCGGGAGAGTCAGGACACCATGGCCAAAATTTTTCGTAAATATGAGACTCGACAGGCGCGGCTTATGCGCATCTGGGGCTCTGCATCTTGGCTGATTTGGTCGAGACCGTCCTCGGGATCCAGGAGATCGGCAACTCCTCATCGCTCGTTTGATCTGCTGCCCGGGAGGGGGGGGGGGGGTTAGTCGTGCTGCCCTGCCACCGTGACGTCCGGTCGGATAGGAGCAGCTTACCTTAGAAGCACTTGCGGTGGACGATGGAGGGACCGCTCTCGTCGTACTCCTGCTTGGAGATCCACATCTGCTGGAAGGTAGACAGGGAGGCCAGGATGGATCCACCGATCCAGACGGAGTACTTCCGCTCAGGAGGAGCAATGATCTTGACCTTCATGGAGGAAGGCGCAAGGGCAGTGATCTCCTTCTGCATACGGTCAGACAGACCAGGGTACATGGTGGTACCACCAGACTAGAGGCAGATACTGTCAGCAGTTGATCCGGGGACTCGAGGGCTGCTGGGAGATCTCAATACGTACCATGACGATGTTGCCGTACAGATCCTTACGGACATCGACGTCGCACTTCATGATGGAGTTGAAGGTGGTGACGTGGATGCCACCGCTCTCAAGACCCAGGACAGAAGGCTGGAACAGGGCCTCAGGAGCACGGAACCGCTCGTTGCCGATGGTGATGACCTGGCCGTCGGGCAGCTCGTAGGACTTCTCCAGGGAGGAGGACTGGGCGGCCGTCTGGATCTCCTGCTCGAAGTCGAGGGCGACGTAGCAGAGCTTCTCCTTGATGTCACGAACGATCTCACGCTCGGCGGTGGTGGAGAAGGAGTAGCCACGCTCAGCCAGGATCTTCATGAGGTAGTCGGTCAAGTCACGACCGGCCATGTCGACACGGGCGATGGCATGGGGCAGGGCGAAACCCTCGTAGATGGGGACGACGTGGGTGACACCATCACCCGAGTCGAGCACGATACCAGTGGTACGACCGGAGGCGTACAGGGACAGCACAGCCTGGATGGAGACGTAGAAGGCGGGGGCGTTGAACGTCTCGAAGACGATCTGGGTCATCTTCTCACGGTTGGACTTGGGGTTGATAGGAGCCTCGGTGAGCAGGACGGGGTGCTCCTCAGGGGCCACACGGAGCTCATTGTAGAAGGTGTGGTGCCAGATCTTCTCCATGTCGTCCCAGTTGGTGACGACACCGTGCTCGATGGGGTACCGCAGGGTCAGGATACCACGCTTGGACTGGGCCTCATCACCAACGTACGAGTCCTTCTGACCCATACCGATCATGATACTGCATATCCCATTAGAACCGCCTCGGACCGTCGGGACTGATTGGAGGAGTTATTTACCCATGGTGGCGAGGACGCCCGACGATGGAGGCTGCGGACGACCTTTAGCATCCGTTCTTCCCACAAGGCGTTGCGGTGCCGCGCTGTTGGGTCGCCCCCAGGGCGATAATAGCCCCAAGGCTGGCGCTGGGGAGTCGGAAGCGGGGTGATGACTTACGGAAGACAGCTCGAGGGGCATCGTCACCGGCGAAACCGGCCTTGCACATACCCGAACTGAGGTCAAGTCAGCTCATTATCATCCTGTCGAGACCGACACGTTGTACGAGGGATGTGACAGCGGTCGGTCGAGGCTATCGCATGCTCGCACGACCTCATTCGAGATGTCGGTGAGCCGGCGGGCGGCGGTTTGGGGGAGGGGAGGGGGGGGGGGGTGGCGACGCAAGCTTACCCATTGTCGATGACGAGAGCTGCAACTTCTTCTGCGAGGTGGGAATTGGCGTTAGCAAGAATGCCGAGACACCGAGATGAGCTGATGTTGATCTGGTCGCGACGGGCTCGAGCTACGGCTGCCAGCTCGAGGCGGCCGCCGCCGCAGCACGCGAGGGAGGAGACAGAGTGGCCAACTTACCCTCCATTGTGATTGATTACGTAGTAGTAAAGGTAGTAAGAAGGGATGTCAAGATAAGGTCAGGAAGAAGAGAAGAGGCTGCAGAGTCCGGGCGATGCTCGAGACCGAACGGGACGGTGGCTGATATGAGGAGTTGTGGTGGTTTGTCGTTGTCGACAGGAAGTTGTTGGGCAGAAAAAGGGTGGTGGTCTGGGTGGTTGATAAAGGGGAAGCTGGAAGCAGGAGCTGGGCCTTACCGTTGAGATTTGATGTGGGCAAGAGGCCATCGCCCGGCCAGCCTAAGAAAAGCGGGGCACAGGCCCAGGACTTCAGGAGCCAGAGGGCACCCAGAGGGCTGATGCGACTCACTGCCACTGGCTGCACACCCGCCCCGACAGTCACTGGAACGGGGCAGCTTGTGGGGCCGGGGGGGGGGGTGGTGGTTTTGCTAGCAGCTCTACTGGGTACTGTACTGCTAACCATCCCACGGTCAGAAGGCGGCCCTTGGGGGGGGGGGGGGCAGCGACAGGGGTCCTTCGAAAGGGGGCCAACACAGCTGCCAGCTCTTGGACACTTGTCACTTACTGCTCCAGGCTGGCCCTGTGTTCATACCGGATTGCTGGCGGCGGCCGGTGATCTTCCTGAGCTGAGATTGGTGCTGCTCGCCCCGGACCTGAGATCCCCCAGCACAGCTTCTCGGGTCTCCCGTGGGCCCTCCTGATCCTCGAGTAAGGCTGGGGCGGGAGATAGCACGGGCAGGCTGACAGACACCTGGGAAGGGTTGTGCCAGTACATTTTCTTACCCTTCCCTCCTCCCTCCCACGCTGCACGCCTTCCTGCACCGTCCTGCGCGGTCCCCGGTAGCGTTTCAAAAACAGAGGCTGGTGATGGTACAGGAGGTAGGCAGGCGGAAATAGCAAGACCTATCCGTCTGCCTGTGGACAGTACGTAATCGCTCTTGGCAGGGCAGAGGATGGAATACGGTCAGGTTGTATCACGGCAGGTGGTGGGAGCTATCCAGATCGGGGCAAGCCTCCCATGGGCATGGCACACATGGCACTCGAGCACCTTCGCCTGCCTGCCACTGGCATATATCTGAGGAAGTGGTCCGTATAGGCATCGCTGTCTTCCTCGCGGCACGGAACACATCGAATGCCAAGCAGGCTCCGACCTGGGCGGAGGGGCTGATTGCGCAGGCAGAGGCGAAAAGCTGACTCCCTCTCCTCGTAGGCCCCGGTGGTTGCGATGCCGTCCGGACATCCCCCGGATCACAGGCAGGTCACGAGCCAGCTTCATCCAGGCCGACCTGGGACCGACAGGACAACACCTGGCCCTGGTGGCCATGTGGCGGGGGAGTCGTCCAGCATGGACAAGGCTGACGGCTGCGCTTGGGGGGGGGGGGGGTTGGTTATCCCGGCGCCCCTCCCGGAGGTCTTGGTGTGAATTATGTCCGCGGGCCGAATCCCCCGAGATCACTCTTGAGATGAACTGTCCTTCCTTCCTGTCCCCCATCGCACCTCTTTGAGTTGTAGCCTGAGCAGAGCTGTCCCCGTCGCCGTTGCGGCTCCGCCAAATTGCATCTTTGATAGTCCGCCCGCCAAAAGGGTAATGAGGGGCGCGCCTCCATCATCTCTAAGGGTGGGGCGCGGGGTTGCCGAAGCTCTGGCTGGGGTTCTAGAAAGAAAAGAAGAAAAAAAAGGACCCCTGGCGACGGTGAGCAGACCCGATGTTGCAATCGGGATGATGCGCATCGCGAGATAAGGCGGAACGCCACCCGGGTATCTTGGGAAATATACCGCCTTGGAGGTCCTGTGGTAGGGAACTTCACACAGCCTCGTGGCACTCCGTCGCCCGGCGGGACAGCGGGGGAGAGCCCCCAGGTCGTGGAAGGGACGGGGCCTAACGACGCAAGGCTGAAGAAACGCTAAACCCTGCCGAGAATTTTTTCGAGAACCTTCCCGAAGCGACGACAGCCCCAACACCGTCGAGGCACAAAATTACCCTGATCACGACGGTAGTCCAGCCTTCCCCCTCCAACTCATTTCCACCATCATCTCCCCCTGACCGACCGAGCCTCCCAGAAGTAACTCTAGCAATCTCGGCCCACAAGCCGGACAACCCTGGATTAGTACATCCCCCACGAGGCGGAGAACCAGACCACCCGTACCCGAAAACCCCTACTATCAACCACCCACCCCCACAACCATGGACAAGAACCTAAACCAGCTCCTGAAATGGAGCATCGAGGCACAGACTGCCGGGGAGGACCGCACGGGCGACGCCCAGCCCACCATCCAGCCCACCCCGGAGATGCTCGCCTCCATCCTCGGCGGGCCCTCGGACGCGGAGCTCATGGTCCGGTCCATGCAGGTCATCACCTCGCCGGACCCCTCCGTCCCACTCGACGACAGGCTGACGGCCTTCGACAACTTCGAGCAGCTGATCGAGTCCCTCGACAACGCCAACAACATGCCCACCCTAAACCTGTGGGGCCCCCTGCTGTCGATGCTCGAGCACGACGAGGCCGAGCTCCGCCGGTACGCCGCCTGGTGCGTCGGCACCGCGGTCCAGAACAACAGGAAGTCGCAGGAGGGCCTGCTGGCCGCGGGCGGGCTGCCGGGCCTGGTCAGGCTGGCGACGAGCGGGTCCGAGGAGGAGGCCGTGAGGAGGAAGGCCGTGTATGCGCTGAGCTCTGCGTGCAGGAACTACCAGCCGGCGATGGATGTCGTTGCTGCCGAGCTGGAGAAGAAGGGCGCGCGGAGGGAGGGGGTGGGGAAGGTGGATGCGACCAACATGGATGCTGTGGATGAGGTCATGAATGCCTTGAAGGACAAGGCGGAGGAGGATGCTGCCGATGCTGCGGCATAGGAGGCAACGGGAAGGGACAGCTACATGATACCCAGATGTTCATGAAAGGTCTTGCATGGGCGGCGTTGAGGGCGTTCCGGCGGCTGAATCCACAAATAAGGCCACAAAAAGGACAAGGTCTTCCAGATAAGACATATTTTCTTCATGACTTCCAGGCGTTCTCCCTTTCTATGATATGTGACATGATGCTATACAATATGACACAGCGAGGCAAGCATATACGCTACAGGATTGCCACCCCTCTACCCAGATGCCAGATGGATTTATGCTATGTCGACTGCGTGGCCCGTCGGCTTAGTAGTCAAAGCTGCCATAGAAAGGCACACCCATAGCCTGCAATAGCAACCTCGCATGCCTATCCGACTTGGCAGTCGTCTGGATGTTGACTACCGCTCCAGGGATCGTCTGCACAAAACACCGTTAGCATCTTGGAAACTCCAGAGCAGACACGGCGAGAAAATCGAAGCGGGCAGCTGACCTTTGGCGGATAGGCATCATAATTGACCTGGATCTCCGGAAACATCGCAAACTCCTCCGGCGCGAACCCCCACCCGATGTTCCCCGTATCGTCGCCCGTGCCTGCGTTGATGCCCGGCCACTCCTTGAGCCTCGGGAAGACGAGGTGGATCATCTTGTCCAGCAGCTCGTACGCCTGCTCCCCATACACCGTCGCCTTGGCGCCCGCCAGGTTGCCCTTCGCGATGCCCCACTGCGACACGCCCTTCCGGATGCGGATGATCTCCGGTTTGGCACCCGTGACGGCTTGGATGGCCGAGCGCGCCGCCAGCAGGTAGGTGGGTTCCTTGATACCTTTCGGCTGGAATGTCGATATCGAGATGGCCAGTATCTCCGGGACGTTCTTGAACGTGATATCTCTCTCGACCGGCCTCAGCGTCGTCCCTCCTCTAGGCCCTCGTAGGGGACGATTCTTGTGGTACGGTGAGGAGCCGTCCCACCCTCGCAGCCGCTGCCCGATGGGCTCTTGTTTCTGTTCGCCTGGGGGCTTGTGGATGTAGGTGAGGGTCATCAGGTCTGGCGCGATCGTCGACTGCCATGTCTCCTTGAGGCGCGGGAAGTAGAAGGGTCCAGGCTGGAAGTCGCGGGCTATGGGATCGGAGGAGGGGGGAGATTGGATGGGATGGAGAGGGCCGCGGTCGAATTTGGGTGGGTGATATTGGTATCTAAAGCACGAGGAGGGTGCGGATTAGCATGCTTGCGACAAGTGGGAGGGAGCCCTGTCAAGATGTCGGAGGTGATGAGCCGTACTTGCTAGCCGGAAGCTGGTACTTCCTCTCCCTTGCACGTTTCCACGGACTCGTGTACTCCTGTAGGTGCTCTGGCGCTGGGCCCGGAGTTCCTAGCGACGAGTCCGGTTCGAGGTCCTCGAATGGTGATGGCTCAGCAGGTGCTGCAGCGGCAGCTTCTGCCGAGTACCATCTCCGTGCGCAGCCTGGTGCTGATTGTCGCGGTACCTGTGATATCCTCAGCCGCCGTAATGGCCGCGCCATGTCACGCAAGCTCGCCATCTTCCTTCAGCTGGTATCAATGGGTGGTGTATGGGACTTGTCGCCAAGCAGAGGCGCGCCGCTGCGCTTCAAAAAGTTTAGACGTCAAGCTCAGCGTCGCGGCCGGCAACCTGCTGACAGCCGGCAACGGCTGCTAACGGCTGCAGCCCCTACCCGGACCCGGGGCCTGCGCTCGTGGGCGTATGTACCTTGGTATTCAACAGCTTGGGACACTTACAGAATTGACTCTGCATCAATCTTCACCAGAACCTCTCTCTGCTGGCAAACGTATTGACTATCTGAGTCTACGATGAGTCCATCGTTGAGCGCCGAAACCTCATCAGCTCAGGTAGCTTGTCGACCAGGTGTCAAACCAGAACCCCTCCTGAATGGAACTCCACGCTCCCTGCTCTACTAATCCAATATCCATACGATCAAGTCAAGTCTCTCGAAACACCTTCCCAAATGTTGCATGCTCATCGTCTCTGCCTCAGCTCTGCCACATGTGCTCACTAAGCTCGAGCAGCTTGTCACCCATCATCCTTCTAGCATTGTTTTCGATGCCCCTCTCCTTGCTCGCCAACATTTCACTGTAGCAGAGCTCGATGAGCGCCTTGAGCTCATCGTACGTAAACCGGTCCGGGTCTCGTCCGATCGGACCAGCACCGTCCGTTCCCCCCGCAGCTGCCTTGGCCGCATCATCTTTAGCCTTCGTGACGATGGCATCTGCGCCCTGATCAAAGAGGGCCCAATAGTTGGCCGCACGCGCCAGGTCCACACCGGCTTCGATGTTCTTCAGATTCTGCTGTAGCACCAAGATGTTGAGCTGCATGCGGCCTGAGCCTCTCGAGTTGATAGGCGCTACCATTGCGGCATTGGCGACGAGGTATGAATTGATCAGGAGGCCAAGCCCGGTCCGGATGAAGGCTACCTCGCGCTCGCGTAGGAACTTGACGACGGTCTCATCGTAGGCGACAAGCTCTGAATTGAGGGATATAATCTGTGGGTCGGGCTCCTTGACGTCTTGATCGAGGAGATATGGTGCTGTTTTGGGGTCGAGGGCAACACGCAGAGAATAGGCGATGCGGCACCGGACCTCCATGTGAAGGGTCAGCAAAGACGTGGCGGCCAATTCCTCGTAAGAGGATACAACGCCATCGAAAGATCTAAGATACACGTCAGTCATGTCATTTCACAGGCATTCAAGCTGTCGGTTGAGAAATACATACTGGACTGTCTCCTGCGTCATCGGGAGGAACACCGGTCCATCCTCTGCAGTCGCCTTGCTCGGATCATTGAGCAGTGTCCACCTCCGCTTCCCGGGCTTAGGTATGCTTGACCGGTTTGAGTCGGTTTCATTCCGCGTGATATGCCGGAGGCCCGAGACCTTGACGGACAGCCATTTCATGCTGGTATACAGCAGACACAGCGAAGAGATTGTATCTCTGTCGAAGATGATGTCACCAATCTGGAGAGACTTTTCGTTCGTCTCCGTGATCATGAGTGCGACCTCTTTGTCAAGAAGATCGGCGTCAAGGGTGTCGGCTGTCCACAGCTTCTGAATAGTGTCGTGGATGTCACCATTGTCAGTCGCCATGACGGCTGAAGCACGCAGTGCCTGATTTGTGGTCACCCCTTCCTGGGTCTTTGTGACTAGCGTCTTGTACCAGCCAAAGCACCGGTCGTAGTACCTCATCATTTGCGTGATGATCAGCGAACTCAATGCCTGATCATGCGGTATTGTGTCCAACATCTTGCAAAACGCCGTGACGACGGCAAAGAAATCCGTAGCACCTTTGAACACAGGCCGCCGAGCGGTCAGACTCCAATCAGGAGCCTGCTGGAAGGCGTCGGCCTCGCCGAATACCGTGTCGCTGAGCTTTCCCAAAGTCTCGTCCAATTGTGGCTGGAATACGTTCACCAGGAAGTTGTCCAGGAAGGTCGTGAGTGTACTGGTCGCCAGGTCTGAGCCTGGTGGTACGATATTCTTTAGTCTCCCAAGGAAGACCAGGGTCGGCGGTAGCAACAAGCTCATGTTGAAGACATTTGGTTCCACCAATGACTTGTAACTCTCTTGCTGATCCCGGCTGCCATATGTGAAAGCCGCGCTCTTTCTAGACTCGTTTGCCCGGTTTCCGGCCTTCTTATCGCCCTTGCCCTTAATCTGACCGGCTGTCAAGCCAGGCACGGCTTGTTCGATGGTCTTGTCGAGCTCCTCAAACTCCGTGACCAGCTCCGCGGCTTTCGAATCTGCCTCATTAAACTTGAAGAGGTGTTCACGGTGTGCGTCTAGCCTGCCGTTTGTCATTCCTGGCTGGGGTGTGTTGAACTGGTAGAGATCCGCATCGGTTGTCACGTAGTTGTGTAGCAGCGACCGTATCTCATTCTGATACAGGTTCCATAACTCCTTGAAGCTGCCCAGTAGAGTCGCGTTGTTGCCGCTACCTTCTCGTCGGATGAGTGCCTTGATGGACTCGTGGAAGAGTCGATGACCTTCGGCTATCGCCTCGAATTTTCCGTATAGTGTCCAGAGAAGGTCGTATATCACGTCTGCTCTCATCTGCGTCTCGCGGTTACTGTAAATGTGGAGTCCGCCTGAGCCGTTCGACACGCCCCTCAGCGAACTTGGATGCTTGTGGTCCACCTCGTTGATCGTCTCGTTCACGACACTGAATAGCTCGACCGGTAGCCTCTGCTTGATAGTGTCGACAGCAGCCTCCAGGCGACCTAGCTTGTTCAGGGCTTCCACCAGCAAGGCGACGTAGGAGAAGGTATCGGACTCCGGATTCCTGCCGGGGTCCTCCTGTATCGGACTGTCCAGATCCATACTGGTCAACACTTCGAAGAAGGGAACCACCGCCCCTGACTCTGCAATGTCATCCCGAAACGCCCCCTGACTCTTCGCCAAGTTCTGCCACCTCTCCTGGCAGTATGGGGATTTGAGGTATAGATGCTCGTGCAGCTCTTCCACAAGGATATCCATTAATGCCGTCTCTTGATTCGCCAGGTAGCCTCTAAGCTCGCTCAGGGCGCCGATATCATCCAGCTCGGGCCTCCTCAGCCTCCGCAGCGCATTCTGCAGCACCTCGACCGCCGTCAAGAACCTCTTCTCGGAAATCCTGGCCTCCAACTGATCCGGCACCTGCCTCAGCTCTTCCAGCTCGTTCAGCGTCTGCAGGAGATCGTCGTACACCTGGCTCGATGTGTACAGCTTCTTCAGCTCCGGGTCCGTCGT
Source organism: Endothia cerciana (assembly GCA_026119935.1). NCBI lineage: Eukaryota > Fungi > Ascomycota > Sordariomycetes > Diaporthales > Cryphonectriaceae > Endothia > Endothia cerciana. The sequence goes on from JALRMH010000021.1 coordinate 106,522, forward strand.
GCATAGTGCAGTCTTGCTATTCGCCAGATTCTCCTTCAACACCCGCACCCTCTTCTGGCTGGCCATGATGCTCCCCTGGATCTTGTGAAACGTGCCAATGCTCGAGTTGAAGCCCTGGTGGTAGTCATGGACGATCGCCTTCAGGGAGTCCTGTAGGTACTGGTGCGTCTGCTGGAAGCTTCTGTACTCGTGCGCCCTCCCCACGGAGCTGTTGTCAAGCAGCTGCAGTGCCAGCTGCACGGGGACGCAATCATCCTGGCAGAGGTTCGGCCAGTCCTTCTGAATCATCCCCAGCACCTCGTTTATCTGCCTCTCGGCGTGCGTCCACTGGGCCTGCTGGCTGAGCTGCTGGGCCTGGAGGTGGGATCGCGAAGGGGGGGCACGAAGTGGCAGGGACGACTGGGAGGGAGCCGTGCGGACAGAGGGGATGGTCGGAGGTGTCGCGTAGCGGTCGCCGCTGCTGTAGCCGTCGCCGTAGGGGTCGTAGTCTTCTTCGCCGCTATTCTTCCGGCCAAAGCTCCCGTAGCCGTTGCCGTTGCGGCCATAGCCACCATACCGGTTCGCCATGGCGTAGGGAGGGCCTTGGCTGAGGATCGCCGCCGTGAGGAAGGCAGACTCAGGGCTGGGCGCTATCTGTCAGAGCTTCGTTTGTGATATTGCATGGTCAGTCAGCCGGGACGGGCAACACCAGAAGTGGGGTGGGCGACAAGCTCGAGGATGAGTGCCCGAGACGAAGTTGGAGGAGTTATGTTTCGTCGAGTCCGGGAATGCAACATGCAGGCTGAAGTCGATAGATGGTATAGCGGTAGCCCCTGCAAGCTGGGTTCCCAGCAGCTGCAGTGCCTCGGGTGCCACTAAAACATCTCGGGAGCGGAGGGCTGCAGGCTGTTTCAGCACTGTTACAGGCGCCGCTTTCAACTCGACGTCTGATTCCTCCAGAAATTGCCCATGTTGGATGTTCCATCCTCAAACCCTTATAACCTTTCCTGAGTGCACATGTACTCTGCAACTCACCTTGTCTTTACAAACAACGAGTTTCAGTCGTGACTTCAATACAAGTGAAAATAGTCATTCGCAACCTATGGAGAACGGGATAGGCGGCACAAGGATACGGACCTTGCCCCGCCCAGTAATCTAGACGTTGTGGGTCGCCATACACACAGCCAGCACGAACATACCAAACTCGTCAACGCTTTCAGCCCACCTCGATAACCTTTCTTTCGTCACTTGTCTCCGCTGTGCGTCCGTCACCTCGTCAACATCCTCTCCAGCCTCCCTCGGCCACAGTTCAGAAATGGCGAGGCCTCGTTCCCCGCTCCAGGTCCTCGTCCAGTCCGTGTACTCTGCCTCGAATGAAGTCCTATCACGGGCTTGCCAAAGCCACTTGGAGCCGGGTGCCATCAGCGGGGCAAGCTCGTCCGCGAGGTAGGTAGTGGATTGATTGTCATAGTTATAGACATCTTCAAACATGTACACACAGAATAAAGTCCGCCTCTTCGCCTCAGCAATGATCCAGCTCTCCCATCGCGGCGTGGAGCTCCCGGCGGATGGGGCACCGCCGACTTCTTCAGGGCAGAGCACACCTGCTGTGGAGACCTTGGAAGCCAGATCATGCAATGCTGAGATCAAGTCTGGTCCGAAAATCCCGAGTCTTGGCTGGACCTTGGAGGCGAGATACGAGTGCATGGACAGGAGCAAATATGCCTGCAACGCTGAGAGACAGGAAAGATGCTGCTTCAGTGTCTGATCCTGCACATCCTCCCCGACGACGGCCACTAGCCGGCTCATCTCTCTGTGGAAGCTATCCCGGACGAGGTCTTCACTCCCAACAGCGGCGTTCTGATACAGCCTCAGGAGGCTGAGACAATTGGCGAGCGGCTCCAGCATAATCTCTTGGTGGCGCCACTGAGCTGGATGTACGAAAGGCGGGAGGTGGGATTCGTTCCGTTCCCACATCGCTGGATACGTCGACAGCGTCCTCGCCATTAGTGCCATGACACGCGCCGGATACGCCTTGATCTGTTTCGTTGTCGGCGTGAAGTAGTAGTCTAACCAACGATCTCGGATCCGCGACACATCCAGAGGCGCAAGAAGCGCCACAGTCGTGTCATCAAAGACAGCGGTGTCACCTGTAGGCCTGAGAGTAGCCGGCTGGGAGGTTTCGCTACGGGCTGCTTGTCTGGCGCCGTCCATAGCTGATAGCGAAGGCGTATGTGAGGAAGCTGGCGCCGGACAGGGTGGGCCTGACGATGCAGCAGCTGTTTGAGACGCTGGAAACGAGGACCAAGAAGCTTTCCTGACGCGAGCGCCAGCTGCCGCCGGGACGGAGTATTGGCATTGTATCAGTCTGTCCACGCATCTCGAGCAGCGCGGGCGCATGAGGTCGCAGCGAGCTCTGGCGACCGTGCAGCCCTGGCAGGCTTTCTTTCGTGGGGTTGGCGTTCGCCTTGCGGACCTGTTGCCCTGGATCTGGTTCATGGTGGATATCAAACCTGTCCAGGTAATAGTGAGTAGTCCTGTATCCAGAGGGGGTCTGACAAGGTGCAGGTTTTAGAACCAGCACCTCCAGCTCGGGGTTTCGGAGGGCTTCCACCGACTAGTCCTGGATCTCCAACCGTCTCGTGTTCTATCTACCATCTTCCTCAACCCACCAGGGCATACGAAAGCCAGAACGGTGGAAAGTAATGTACTTGACTAGAGGGTCCCGAGAAAACCACACCGCCACGGATCCGGCTACATCTGTTCACCAAAAATCCTCATATCGAGGTTTGAAGGATATCTGGCTGTCATCGAGGGGCCCTGACGGCTACCTATTACTGTGAAGGCGATATAAGCATGATCCCTCGGTAGGTTGCCCGAAGGGCTATCTAACCAGATGAACAGCATCTCAATGGGCGTTACTGAGAGATGGGCAGACGGAGGTAGTCATTGCTCTGGAACAACTCCCGTCGGACAGTGTCCCACCTCGTTGGTCGTCAGGCGCGGTCCTGAGCGGCTGAGTGGCTGTCATGATCCTGGATCTGGGGTCTGGGGTCTGGGGTCATCACCTCAACCTTCCATCTTTCTGCTCCCAGCCATGTGCTCTGTCACATTGATCGTTGTCGAGGGTTCATCCGATGTTCATTGCTCAGTTCAAGGCATGGGGCGTCCCTCGCCCCGGACCGAGCCCTACAGGACTTCCTCTGCGGGCATGGTTCAGGGGGTCACCAGAAAGGCATGGACCCGTCCAATTTCCGGAGCTGGAAAATCACCAACTAGCATCAATGGCAAACCGCCGGCCCGGCCATCGACACGTGCTCTGTGGTGACCGCAGTTGCAGTGATTGCAACCCTGCCGGGGAAGGCTTGAGTAGTGATAGACGGCATACCTACTCCCAATCTGGGATCTATGCCCGCGGTGAGCCTCGCCGAGTCCCGAACCACCATGCGACCTTGTCAATCGACGAAGGGGTGGAGGGGGGGGGGGGGCATGGCGATGGACGTGGGTGAGAGCCGCGACAGTATATGTAGGCCCCGCCACCCGGACTCTTGGACCTGGGGCTCTTGATGAGCTCGCAAGGCCGCGCATAGCACCTTCATCTGCCCCCTTTGTCGTCCTCAAGACAGCCGCGTGGTGCCCACAACTTGCTGAAGTCCGTTCAGCCTCCGGGACAAGACCACGACAATGCCTGCGGCATCATCCCTGATGGCCTCCATGGTCCTGGTGAGCGCGGCGAGGGCGGCGCAAATGCTCGCGCCGACTAATGACATCAACCTCCCTGCCAGCGAGTCTGCTTCTGAGCCTTTGAAGTGGCTCGGCGCCAACAGCCCTTACTTTGCTGGTGAGAAGTCTACACCTCAGAGCCCGTGAAGACATGACAAGAGCCGTAGATTTTGATGATGGGTTCCAGGCCCCAATGTCTACGGCATCTCGCCAGACACCCCCGAGAACTGCTACGTAGACCAAGCTGCGTATATCTCACGGCATGGCTCTCGGTACCCCGATTCGAGCGCGTATGCAGGTTGGGTCGACATGCAGGAACGGTTCTCCTCCGGCAACTATACGCCTACCGGGGTGTTATCCTTCATGAAGGACTGGCAGACCGTCCTCACCAATGCCGGCCTCCAGATGTCCATGGAATCCCCCACGGGCGCCAAAGAGGCCCACGACCTGGGCTACACACTCCGGACGAGATACCCGCAACTGTACAACGACGGCGACGACTTCATGGTCTGGGCGAACAACTACACGCGCGTGCTGCAGACGGCCAAGTTCTTCGTCCAGGGCTTCCTCGGCTTCACGGCCGCCGAGCACGGCAGCGTTGTCTCTGTCACGTCCACCGGCTATACGGGCAACATTGGCAACTCGCTCTCGCCGTCGGACCAATGCCCGAACTTTTACGACTCGTCAGGTGGCGACTATGCGACTGAGTGGGCGGATGTGTACATCCCGCCCATCCAGGAGCGTCTGGAGGCCCTGGTCGAGGGAAACTTCACTTTCGAGTCGGACGACATCTCTCAGATGCCGTACCTGTGCGGTTTTGAATCTCAGATCACGGGCCGGCTCTCGCCCTGGTGCAACGTGTTTACCGACTACGAGCTGCAGCAGTATGAGTATGCGAACGACATCCGGTACTGGTACGGGTTGGGCCCCGGCACGGTCCTCGAGCAGACCATGATGATGCCCTACCTCAATGCCCTGGTCGGTCTCCTGCAAGAGGGCCCTGGGACCAATGGCACGGCTGCGGACGGCAGCGCGTTCACCCTGCCGGATCTGCTGGTCTCCTTCCTGAATGACGGGCAGCTTGTCGAGCTCATCACGTCCAGTGGTGTGTTCGACAGCGAGACGGCGTTCTCTGGCACGGAGATGAACCCCGACCGCTTGTTCATCGCGTCGCACTTTGTCACGATGAGGGGCACTGTCGCGTTCGAGAGGCTGAACTGCGCCGTCGGCGGCGGCAATGGCACGAACAGCACGGGCGCCGCCCCCCAGTCCCGGTTTGCCAACGCGACAACCAGCAGCACGAACTCGACGTACATCCGGATCAAGCTGAACGATGCCGTGTACACGCTGCCTTCCTGCAAGGACGGCCCTGGCGGGTCATGCCTGCTGAGCGATTATGCCGAGTACGTCTCGACCAAATATGCCACCGAAGGTAATTGGGCTGAGAACTGCAATGTCACAACTCCTGGTGCCCCGACGACTGTGGCGGGCGCCAGCTTCTATACGGATTTGACGAGCCCGTGGCTGCAAGAGTTGCCACCTTATTAGGGGACCTTCAGTAAAGGGAGGAAGAAGGGGGGGGGGGGCGCATTGACCGATTATCCCATCAGTGATTGTACCACTATACACAGGGAATCATACTTTTATTTATTTGTCCAGAAATACTTCAATGTGAATGTTTTCATCCGAATAAATGTGAGAGGGCCTTTCAGAGGTGTTGGAGTCAAGAAAAGTAATTCTGAAGCATTCGCATGCAGCACACAAGACAGGGAGAGGACCCCTAAGTCTCTCCTAACGCTGATTAGCGCTACTACACAACGCACAGACCACAGTCTATTTAGGTAGCCTCAAGCCCCAACCGTTGACCCTTCAGGGCTCGCCCGCGTCTCCCTATTGACGACGAGGTCAGGAGACTAACAACTCCTCTTTTAGATGCATCGCTTGAGCGGGCGCATCTGGTCTCATGGAATTTCACGTCGTTGTTCATCTTACCACGCAAAAAAGAGGCAGCACCACTTGAATATGGACACCTCATTCTCAATACAGCCCATCGGCCGATTTGCGAGACCAAGTGAGGCCGTAAGGCGGCCCAAGGTATGATGTGAAAGACACCGGGGCACATCCCACCTCGCAGTACACCTCGTCACTGCATCCTCGTGGCTGACGCCCTCGACAGGAGTTTGCATGTTTCTCGTATGACGATGAGCACAAATTCCACCTTGGGGACCGGTCATTGAGGTGGTACTACACCCCTGAGCTGGGCGTTGATCTATCCCAGGGTTTCGACAAATTCATCAAGCATGATGATAGTGTCGATGAGCATCTGGACAGCCTGTTGAAGACAATCATGGATCATGAGAAGCGGGAAGGCAAGAAGATCGATGCACAGATAGTGACCTGGCGCGGGTGTCTCACTAAGGTGAGATCTCTACTCTGATGCGCGTCAGTGAGCGTGGTGGATCTGATGAGACTCGCAGATCATGGCGAGTCCTTTTGAGGATCGAGATGGGTATGTCTCCGCCCATCCGCTATCGACGACGGTGATACCCCCGGGGGCACGCTGACCCGTAATCAGTTTCGAACTGAATGCTACTCTGTACCAAGTGCGCTCTTCCTCAAGCTCTCCGGATCTGACATCCTGGACTGACTGCTGTGAAGGACTGCATGTACGAAGCCCAATGCTCGCCATCGCCCGCAATCCTAGAAGCTGACCCAATGATCAGTTTCATCGAGGAGAACCACGCCTATCGCATGGAGTCTCAGAGAGAACAAGCAGCCCAGCCATGGCGAGGGCCCATAGCTCAAGACCAGATGGCATTCTGGGGTATGGCACCGGCAGCATTTTCTTCCTGGCTCAGTCTCACTCACCCTCGGTGCCCAGGCTACAAATTTGAGACCCTCGCAACGCTACCCGCCCCATGGGGCGAGACATCACGCGACTACATCGAGGGCCGTACGGACGAAACCGTCAGCAACCTGGCACAATACTGCTCCGTGGTGCGGACGGGCGTAGGCAAGACCATCCTCTGCCTCGGTGGTGAAGTCGATGCCAGTGGGTCCCCTCTTCCACCTCCTTCCCGCCCTCTTTTGTCTCTTTGCCAGCGCACTGACACAGGTTCTCGCACCTACAGTCTGGGACTCTAAACCCCGCAAACAAGGCGACCCTACCCATTGGGTGGAACTCAAGACCTCGGCCGAGATCCGTAACGACCGCGACTACGACAACTTCGAGCGGAAGCTGCTCAAGTTCTGGATCCAGTCGTTCCTGCTCGGCGTGCCCAAGATCATGGTCGGTTTCCGCTCCAGGGAGGGCATCCTCCGCAAGGTCGAAGAGATCGACGTCGAGGGCATCCCGGCGACGGTGGCGAGGCGGAACCGCCGGTGGGACGGGAACGTGTGCATTAATTTTGCCGCGGACTTTTTGGGATGTGAGTCAATGGACATGTCATGCCGGAGGACGTCATGCGAGCAGGATGGACATTGAAGGCGGGGCTGACAGGTTTCCCACAGGGTTGCGCACCAAGATTGATGATGAGGGAGTCTGGAGGATACGGCGGCGTGCGAGGGACTCCCATATCGAGGTGTTTAGGACGAAAGAGGATACCGGGCACGGCAGCATACTTACGGATGAGTTCATCAAGTAAGTTTTGCTTGGAGATAACCCCCTCCCCCCTCCCCCCCCCAAAGACGGCTCCAGGTAGCATTTCTTTCTGTCCTTTACCCTCCCGAAGGGGGCAGCAGCATGCTGATCTGGATGAGCGATAGCCACCGCATCAAGTTATCCTTACCCACGATGGACCCGGCCGAGAACAAGGGTGACGAGCTCGAAACAGAACCGTAACTCAAGGGCTTGGGCGAATGAGCGATGTGGAAGGTCGCGATCGCTAAGATCACAGACGGGGGGGAAGGAGGCAGCTTTCTTCTAAACCGATCCTATTGAATACGATGATACCTCCTTGATGCCGTCTATGTACCTGAAAGACCCATGCTTTTTCGCCAACGCCAGGCTGAGGAAGATGAAAAATTGTTATACAAGGGACAGCATGTCCATATCGAAAGAGAATGCTCCGGCTCATCTCAGACCTCTCCCGAGTAATCCCCAATACTGGTTGTCCATCGTCGGAGGGGCAGGCTTCTTCGAAGATGACGACCTATGGCGATCCCACGCACAAACCCCGTCATTAGCTTTTCGTCAACCGTCGTCTTCTTGCCATCTCGATCTTCATCATATGGAGGCGCCGTGGACGCCGTATTCGACAGCAATCACATGCCAGCACGGGTATGTTCATCTCTCCGCGAGGCTATTGCATCCAGATGCTTGAGGGGTTTTTCTCTCGGCTGCAAGCCGAAGGACAGGCTCTGCCGTAAAATAAAAAATAAAAAAATAAAAAAAAAAGATATTCGAAGTGCGCTCGAGCCCATTTTTGTTGTACAAGTTCATCCTGATGTAAGTCTGAGTCGAATGCTTCGAACGCCGTTGCCAGCCAGCCAGGAACAGAACAAGACCGTGGTGGTATGCCGAGAACCCATTCGAACCGTGCTTCAGTGGCCACTCGCGACGCCGGGCCAGCGCGTCTGCAGGTTGCCAACCCAGCGGCTGTACAGCTGCTCAGACAGCTGCTTGCAGTGCTCCATGCCGGGCATGGCCTCACGACCCGGGAAGCGCGCCTCGAGGGCAGCCTTCTCGAGGTCGCGCAGCCTGCTCTCGTCCGACCTGCCGCTCCTAGACGGTGTGGCCGGGGCGCTTTCTGGCACTGCGCTGTCTCGGCGCCTGCGGTTGGCGGGCCTTGCGGGGCTGTTGGGGGCGGAGAGCTGCTTGTTCATGTTGATCACGGTCCCGTAGGTGAAGCCCTCCGGCGCCTTCTGCAGGACCGGACTCTTCATGATGGCCGGAGCGAGCTTTCTGTCCCTCGCCATGACGGCGACGAGGCCCTGCATCAGTTGGTAGGCCCCCTCGGGATCGGCCGAGTCGAGGTTCTCAAAAGCGTCTGACAGCTGAGCCAGGGCCTCCCGCTTCTTGGCGCCGGTAGTCTGCGCGAATACTTCGGCCAGCGTAGGCTCGAGAGCCTTGGTGTACAGCCTGTGGCCAAGTACCGCTTCCTTGCTCGCCAGCTCGGGGGTGGAAGACTGCTTGCGGGGATCGCGGTTTTCGGCGTTCGACCCGCCTGACGTGGACGTGCTGGTCGACTGTCCGGACGACTCTGAGTCGCCAGATGGGACCCGGCTGAAGGGGCGCGCAGAAGAGCCCATATTACCATACGACATGTCCATCTGCAGGGGCTGGCGGGCGATGACAGACGACCTTGGTGAGCCGTTGACATCGACCTGCACAATCGAGCGACGGCGCTCGAGCAAACCTGAAACCTGCCGGACTGTGGTCTTGCGCATAGTGCTAGGCGCCGGCGACACCTCGATGAGCGGTGCGTCCTTGAGGTCTACCTTCCGCATCGCGGGTTCCTGTGACGTCGGCGACGGGGTCCGCTTCTTGGGAACGTCCTTCGGCGGTGGTGGTGGAGGCGGGGCGACGGACTTCACCGTGTCGAAGGTCCATTCCACCGAGTCGTCCTTGTGCGCAAGATCCTGCAGGGTCTCCTGGTAGTAGACGGGGTGCAGCCTTCTAGTTTGCTGGGCGTCGAACATGTGCTTGCGGTCGATGAGGTCCTGCAGTGCGTCCACCTTGCCCGCGCCCGAGATGAACTTATGCTTCAACAGCTCCTTCGCGGTCGGCCTCAGGTCGGGGTCCTTGTTCAGACACCGAGCCACGAAGTCCTTGAAGTATTTGCTGAAGGGGCCTTCGAGCCTGGGAGGAGGGTTTTTCGGGATGTGGAAGAGGACCTTCATCGGATGGATGTTCGCCAGGGGAGGCTCCCCGTTCGCCATCTCCATCGCGGTGATTGCCAGCGACCAGATATCGGCTTTGAAGCCGTAGCCGGCCTGCTCGATAACCTCGGGTGCCATCCAGAACGGCGTGCCTACGAAGGTGTTCCGTTGCGACTTGATATTGGTGAGCTGCGCGGCGACGCCGAAGTCGGCCAGCTTCACCTTCCCGTTCTCCGCCAGCAGGACGTTCGCAGCCTTGATGTCACGGTGGATCTTGCCCTCGGCGTGCAGGTACTCGAGGCCAAGCAGCAGCTCGCGGCAGATGATCGCGATGTTGGCCTCCTCGAAATTGCCGGCTTTCAGCTGGCCCAGGGTCAGCACGCGAAGACAGCAGCGGGAGAACAGTGCGGACGAACCAGGTCGAGGCACGAGCCCCCGCCCAGAAACTCCATGACGATCCATAGCTTGTGCCCTCGCAGGAAGCTCGCCTTGTACTGGGTGACGAAGGGGCTCGCGCATGTGCTGAGGACCGAGATCTCCTGCTGGATCTCCAGGATATCATCATCGCTGGACTCCAGATCGATCTGCTGGCCGTCAGTCTCTGCCCAAACGGAGTCGGGACGGCTGGGATATGCCATACATGTTTGATCGCAACTACCTCGCCTGTTGCCTTCTCGATGCCCTTGTACACCACACCGAAGCTACCGCCTGTCCGGAGCCATCAGAATCAGCCTGATCCCCGCATGGTGAGGGACTGGACGTGTCAAAAACGGATGAAAACTCACGCCCCAGCTCCTCCAGGACCTCATAGTGACTGGCGATATCCTCATCCGCCATGATCTCGTCGCGCGTGTTTCCACACCGCCTCAAGCCGAAGTGGATACGCTGATGTGGCAAGCGAGCAGCTTGACCGTCTTTGGCCGCAACGGCTCTCGAACTTTTTGCTTTTCCTCACCACGGACGGCCACCACCCAGCGCAAAAGTAAGGATATCACAGACAACAGTAACGATATCTGAGTCTGACAATAAAAATTCTGATGTCGTTGGCATAAACGTGCAAGGGTGGGGGGGGGGGGGTTTTTTGTAAAGCTGATGGTCAGAGTGCCCTGACGTGGGTGAGTTTCGATTGTTTGAATTGGGGTGGTTGGTGGGGCGACGGGTTTAATTGAAAGCTTGGAGCTCGGGCCACCGCTCGGTCCAGTGCTCCCCTCCGCAAGATATTCGTGGCATTGGGGCGCTACTGACGACCACGCTCTCAGCTGGGACAACTGGGCAGGCGGGGTGGGGGGTGTGCCCTTGTCGAGGTGTCGAAAACGAGGCTTCAGGTGGCGATGGACTTCATCTCTTCCTTCTCCCCGCGGTCACATATCGTTCATAGTGGATCTCCGGCAGCAGGAAGTGCCATCCACCATAGATCAGGAACGTGGGAGAGGGCTCAGGGGGTGGGCGCGGCTCTATGGAATCTTTATAGGTGGCTATTCTAGAACCTGTTTCCGCGCAACCATGGTTGCATTCCAAGCGCGCGCCTCTGCAGCCAATACTATGGCGCACCCCCAATGCAGATGCAAGTCTGTCGTGCGTGGAGGGAGGATGGTAGCCGCATCTGTCCTAGCGCTCTACACTGGCTACGCTGGTCGAGGCGGCGATGAGGCAGGCAGGCAGACAGACTATCTGCATATCTCGGAGGGATGCTGAGTACCTCGGCTGGCCATACCTGAGGGTTATACAGACCAAGCAGGTATCCCCCTGATGGGTGAGTGCCACTATGACAACATCTCGGCTGGAAACGTACGAATTTATGGGGGGGGGGGGGAGAGATATATCTCATATATAAGGACTGTCATAAGGAAGTTTCCAGGTATGATGCCTGCAGGATCGCATACAAGAGGAGGGGGAAAAGAAGAAGAAAAAGAAGAAGAAAAGGGGAGAACCACCTCAGGTGGAGATTACCTCAGCTGGGAGATATCCTGATGACAGCTCTCATTAACCACGTGCCGCCTCGTCCAACCTTGACACCGACATGGGATGTATTGGATTAGGTGTATCGGCTAGAAGAGTCTGTGGTGGGAGCCGAGGTCGCAATCCCTGAGCTCACAACAGAGTTTCAGGTGGGGAATCGACTCATGAGGTGGGATTACAGCCCATCTGCCAGAGTTCAGACTGGAACAAGATCAGGGAACCTTATCTGGAGGCAATCTTGAAAGGTTGCATACGGAGGGTTGGGTGCTCGCTTCTCCCTCCCCCCCCCCCCCCAAAGCACAGAAGCAGTGGTAGAACATGGGCTTGTGACATCGCCCACCTGGGCTGCAGGAATATGCCGAACCCCCCCCCCCTCCCCCCAAGCCCCTCTACAAGTACACAGCGCCGTGCACATTTTACCTTACTTACTTTACTGCCTCTGGCACAGAAGCAAGTTGGTGTTTTTGTAATTGCCACGGAAACAGCCGAAGGTACAGGCTTGTTCCCCCGTACCTGGACCCACTGAGGCTGAACGTGGGCCATCCTAGTGGACGGTGGCCTGGGATAGTGAGACCGGGACGGGGGGCCCTCCCCCAATGTTTACATACTATGGTACTGTGGTACTAGCCGATACCATTTGCATCTCAACCGATCTGCCGTCCGCGTACCTCTGGATACCAAGTCACTGGAAGTGCAGCCTGCGATGCAAAGCATATTTAGAGGCCCATGGCGGCCATAGCTCCTGAGCGCTCTCACCTGCCGGACACCACACCGCAATATGCCCACGGTTTATTCCCTACTGTCGGGTGGAAGGCCACTCGCACCTCTGGGCCTTTGATTCAAACCCTGGAAATTCCCCAGCCACCCAGATACATCCTGTGACGGGCAACAGGTACCGCATGCTACCGCCCCACCGCCAGCACCTTTCACCCTTCGTTTCGACATCACACCTGGGCCTGGACGGGGGCCCGTATCCAACACCGTGACTGTCGTTCAATCACTGTTGCGTGCAGCCTAAGATGCTGTCCGACCGCTCGACTCGCGCCTAGTACAACATCTCCAGCCCTCTCCGTCCGCGTGCTCACCGCTCCCCGAGCCACGCAGAAGATGGTGCCCCCTCCGCCATCCATCCCCACGCGGTTTCCATGCTGGTGCAGGGCCGTGTACTCGTATGGAGGAGAGGTATGCAGAAACGAGAGCCGTTTGCCCCCGCGACCGTCCCTGCTGACGCGCCAAACACACAGTCAAAACGAGACCTCGGCTTCATAGAGGGCGACCTGATAGAATGCCTCAACGCGGGCGACGGTTCGTGGTGGACGGGCAGGCTGCGGCGGGATAGGAGGATGGTCGGCCTGTTCCCCTCCAACTTCGTCGAGGTCCTGCCCGACGACTTTCGACCTATGAGCCGAACCACGAGCCCGATGCAACCGGCAACAAACACGCCGCCCCAGGGCACACCCTCCAAGTCCAGGACCTTCCGAAAGCCGTTCGAGGCTTATGCCAAAGCCCCTCACTACACCACCGCAAAACAACCAGAGACGTTCAGGGACAGCCCCGTCCGCAGGGACAGCCCCGTGCGGGCGAGAGAGACGCCCGCCAACCCGGCTCCCTTCACAGCAAACCAGAACCGAAGCGTTCAGGACGACATAGGCAGGATACGAACGCCGCAGCTGCAGGGCTATGGGTCTAGGATGCCCTCTCCCGCTCCGTCCTTCAATGCCCACATTCAGCAGCGGCAGAGGTCGTCCCTTGACGGTCAAGACGACGCCCCACCTCCACCTCCTCCTCATCGGCACGTCGCCACGGTGAGACATGGCTCGAGCCTCTCTTACGACAGCCAGATCCCCTCACGGCCGCCTGTGGATGTCAGCAGGCACGGCTCACACCTGTCGTACGACTCTCGGATACCGCACGGTCTGAGCCGGCACGGATCTCATGCCTCATACGACAGCAGGATACAACAGGATCACGGCCGGCATGGCTCTTACGGCTCCTACGACAGTCCGGTGGAGCCAGATCTCACCAGGCAAGGGTCCCACGCCTCATATGAGAGCCGGGTCGAATACGAGCCATACCGCCCTCCTGCGTCAAGGCAAGGCTACCACACCCCTCGAGCACAGTCGCCCTGCCCTTCTCCCTCCGGATCTGGTCTCAACATGACTCCGTCCCCGCTGAGGGAAGCAATGGATGGCGTGATGGAGCAGCTGGATGCCCTTGGGGTATCGCGCGAGCCGGACCCAGCGCCCGAGTCCCCGGAAGCCCCACTGGATCCGTGGTCTCCAGAATGCTTCGACTTGGTCAGTCACAAGTCCCGAAGGAAGAGGAAGGAGGCGGCACGACCCCAGACATCCCTGGCTGTGGCGCATGGGGATTCTGGCTACGGTACTGGAAGCGCCGACTCCTCACAAAGCCATACACACGCAGTAAGTTACGAGCCGGATGGACGCCCCCCTGAGTTGAGCACGTATGTGGAGCGAATGGAGACGCGACTGCGGAATATGCACGCGCACAGTTCGACCGTGGCCGACGAAGCCGTTGACGACGAGCCCCCTCCACCACCCCCTAAAGGGCGGGTGTTTGAGAGGCCAAAATCCTCAATGGACACTCGTACTGAAAGCCAGGACCGCAGGCTGCGAACCAAGCGGTCGGGATACGAAATCAGCAAGGCGCTGGGCCGAACCTTTACCACCAAGACGAATTCCACAAGCGCGTCGTCCAAAACCAACAGCAGCTCGGCCACGCAGAGCACGAACCGGAGTCTGATGAGCGGCGTATCGGCTGGAGGCATCAGTGCAACCAGCGCAGGGAGTATGGCCCGCAAGAATAGGAACCGTGCCCAGAGCGCGCTCGGGATACACGACCTCGGCCTAGACCGGCCCGAGTCTCCTTTCACCGGGATAAGCTACCACAGCAGCCACGCCTCGGATGCTTTCGCAAGGCCGAAATCTCAAGCCGGCTTCGCCGATGACCCAATGGGTAACCTGGGAGGGCTTGCTCCACCCACGCCGAAGAAGAGGAACTTCTTCAAGAAGCTCATGGACACGGCCAAGACGGGCGTTGCAAACGGCCGGGGTAGCATTGCGACGAGCGGTGTCGGCTCAATGCAGTCTCTCCAGTCATCGCCCATGCCTCCGACAATGGGCAGCGGGATGGGTGCCGTTTCATCGACTGGGGCTGGCCTTCCTAACCCTGCAGCTTATGCAGCGCGAGAGATGGGGCTGGCTTCTGGTACTGACTGGGTCCAAGTCCGCCGAGACGTGAACCGGTCGAACACGCTGAGCCGCAATGAGAGGAACGAGCGGAGGGACAGGTGTTTGATGCTGGACTACCCTGCACTCGATCCAGTTGACGAGCTCTACGGTAGCATTGAGGGCGAGGAGGGCGCGGATGGTGAGCCGGTCCAAAACCCAACGGACTACCAGGTCATCAACTTTATGAATGTCGACAAGAACTCTCGCTTCATCAAGAGCCTCCCGCCTATGACAACCGCCACTACGCTGGCAACGACATACGTCTGCAGACCGTACCGCAGCGACGTCCAGCGGCTTCGAGCAATCTTTACTTGGGTGGCAGAAATCATCTGCTGGGAGGAAGACTTTGAGGGAAGTAACGAGATCGACACCCGTCGTGTCATACAGCAAAAGCGGGCTTGTGCGCAGGAGTACGCTGTCCTGGTGATGGAGATGTGCGGTGCAGTCGGCCTCGACTGTGAGGTCGTCCGGGGCTATCTCAAGACGCCTGGAGAGATACCAGAGACAAACATGCTGCCACGACCGAATCACTGGTGGAACGCTGTCCTGGTCGATGGGGAATGGCGCATGATGGACTGTTGTCTTGCAAGCCCGTCGAATCCAAAGCGCGTTCTGTACTCTAGTGTTGGCAGTGGTTCTGCCGATTTCTGGTACTTTCTGACACGTCCATCGGAACTCTGCTGGACCCATATGCCAGAGGACCACGAACAGCAGCACGTCTGCCCTCCCGTCGCCCACGAGATCCTGCTGAACCTCCCATGTGCCTGCCCGCCTTACTTCATCAACGACCTGCAGATGGTTGACTACAACACTAGCCTCACCCGGATCGAAGACCTCGAGATGGTGCATATCACGTTCAACGTGCCAGCCGACGTGGAGATAGCCGCAGAAGTGGAGACCCGCGCCCTCAGACGGGATTCAGATGGCGACTTTTATGAGAGCGGCGACGTGGTGAGGAAGCGCGCACTCGCCCAATGCGAATGGTTCGGCGGCTTGAAGCGGTATACCGTCAAGGCCCTCCTCCCCGGCGACGAAGGTCACGGCACGCTCAAGGTCTACGCGGGCAAGCGCGGCCTCATGCACAGCATTAAGGACATTCCGCA
The DNA here is from genome assembly GCA_026119935.1 of Endothia cerciana. NCBI lineage: Eukaryota > Fungi > Ascomycota > Sordariomycetes > Diaporthales > Cryphonectriaceae > Endothia > Endothia cerciana. The sequence continues at coordinate 122,357 of JALRMH010000021.1, forward strand.
CCCCGTGGCATTCGCAGTCCCAATCATCCACACGGGCGAGAACCCGGCATACGAGTTTGTCACCCGGCACCCCACGCCGCACGCACAGCGCCACGACATCTACGTCGCACAGCCGCAGTGCCGGCGTCTCGCGCTGAACAATACTTTTGTTTTTGCTATTCGGCAACACCCTTCGTCCGCACCTGAAGGCTCTGTCGTGACGCCCTCGCCGAACCCGGGTAGTGCTAGTCCCATCCCGTTCATACGGCCCGCATCAGCCATGAGCATGTCCGCGTCCTCCAACCCGAGCTCGTACAGCAACGCAAGCAGCGGGAGCAAGAAGCCCGCGAAGCTGGCGATCCAGACGCCTGGCGGCAAGATCCTGCGGCTTATGAGGAAGGAGGATCGCGGCCGCGGAGTCGGGGTCGGCAGTTCCGCGAGGAGTATGGGCGGCGGCGAGGACGAGGTCAGCGATGGGGCGACGTGGGAGACGATCATCAAGTGCTCCGAGCGTGGCGTGTGGAGGGGTCTGGTGCTTGCGGATCGCATTGCGAAGTGGTGCGTCTTTGCGGAGTGGCACTGCGAGGGCTGAGGTGCCCATGCGACACTCGGAACATCACGTACCCCCGAGTCCTCGAAAGCAGTCCTCGGGATGGCCTGCAACGGCCAATGGCGGAATCGGCGGTCGGAGTTGTGGAGGGCGTGTAAGTTCTAGCCCTTCGCGGAGCATTGACGTTTCCTTTAATCGGTTGCTTGTCTTCGGTGTGTGCGGATGGGAGTATTCGGTATGCATGTCGACCGGCGTTTGTACGGGTGTAATGCTCTTCGCAAGACATTAAGAGTATATCCTCAGGATTGTCGGCTGTGGGAACTCAGGTTTACCATACCGAAAGGGGGTCGGCCAGACGGACGAATTCGACTGAGCGAGTTCACTTGCCATTATTATTATTGCAAGACGGAGAGCGAAAAGTTTTCTATGAGCGCCCGTGTGTAAGAATACAAGTAATGGTACACTGTTTATTACTTTTTCTCTATTTTTTTTTTTTTTTTTTCATTTTCTCGGGCGTGGCAGAGTGACTTGACGGCGAGTGGTTTCAGTATTGCCGTTGCCACAGACATGGCCCCTCTTGTTGATGAAATGAACGGAAACAAAGTTAGACGTCTTTTTTTCTTTCTTCGTTTTCCTTTTCTTTTTTTGGGGGGGGGGGGGGTTGGTTCTTGACCCTAACCCACCCCCTCCGCCGATTTTCGGTGGCACCCAAATGTCACAGACGATACCTCTTGCGCAAGTGAGCACCCAGCCGGCTCCTCCTCTCCGTCTCGGCAGGTCTGGGAACGGACAACCTCGCTTGGGAAGACACTAACATTTAGAGCGCTCCATCTGCCTTGGGTGCCAGAACGTCGCTGTTACAACACATCTCACTGTACTTACGAGGCCTCTCTTTTCTGACGACTCTCACAAGTGAGATCAACGCCTCGTCTGAGTCGGCCCACTTGAGTCCTCATCACCTCTCGCGCGTCCTCCTTCTGCCCACCCCACCCGCCACAAGAGGACCTATCGCCATAACCTCCCCACGCGAATCGTCTCCAGGATGGCCACCCCACCAGCGCCCCCCACCATAGAGGTCAAGAACCTCACCTACTCCTTTGCCGACTCCTCCCTCGGCGTCACGGACATCTCCCTCTCCGTGCCCCCCCGCTCCCGCACGCTCCTCATCGGGGCCAACGGCGCCGGCAAGACCACCCTGCTGCGCCTGCTGGCCGGCAAGCGACTCGCCCCGTCCGGCGCCATCTCCGTCTCCGGCGTGGACCCCTTCAAGGACGGCCTGGAGGGCGTCACCTACCTCGGGCTGGAGTGGGTCCTGAACCCCATCGTCCGCACGGACATCGGCGTCGTCGAGCTGCTGCGGTCCGTGGGCGGCGACGCCTACCCGGAGCGGCGGGACGAGCTCGTGCACGTGCTGGACATCGACACGGCCTGGCGCATGTCCGCCGTGAGCGACGGGGAGCGCAGGCGCGTGCAGCTGGCCATGGGCCTGGTGCGCCCCTGGACCGTCCTGCTGCTCGACGAGATCACCGTCGACCTGGACGTCCTGTCCCGCGCCGAGTTCCTGGCCTGGCTGAAGCGCGAGACCGAGGCGCGGGACTGCACCATCGTGTACGCCACCCACATCCTGGACAACCTCGCGGGCTGGCCGACGCACCTCGTCCACATGCACATGGGCACGGTCAGGGAGTGGGGGGAGACGGACAGGTTCCTGGCGCGCCTCGAGGGGGAGGCGACGGGCAACTCGCGGCTGGGGGAGGTCGTGCTGGGGTGGCTGAGGAGCGACCTGAGGGACAGGGGCCCGCGGAGTCAGAACCGGCGGGGCCCGGAGGGCAGGACGTATGGTATGGGTGGCACGCAGCTGGGCGGGTACGGGCTCGAGAGTCGGGACGACAAGAGGTGAGGGCCAGCGGCCCTCCCGACGGTTCGGTGGTGTGATTGGCTACAACGGGTGACGACGAATTTTTCAACATGCATTGGCTCGGAGTTCACGAGAGGGTCTGGCTGTCTGGGCCACATTCTGGCATGAGGTTGCATGGTCATCGATATACAGCGCATTTAACATGGCGTTGGGCAGACGTACGTCTTTTCAACAGACTGGGTCAAGGTGCATGGGAGGGCTTCAACAATATCGGTTCGCGTCTGCAAGGGAGACGCCATTTGGAAAGACTTTATTCTTCTCAAAAGTTCTGTACGGCCAGGAGGAAAGCCTAGACAGTGAGAGAGAGGCGTTTTTTTTTTTGTTTTTTTTTGTTTTACCTTCTACCATATGTACAAGTCGACGGTGGTGGACTGGGCAGGATATTCAACAGGCCGTATGCGTAGCCCCATCTCAACATATGCTATGGGCTGCTCGGATGGTGGTTGAGGGGCGGGGCACCGCCTCTGAACATTTGAGACATTATTCTATAACGGATTCCAAGGGTATCTATCGCTACACAATTCGCCCGCATCGCCTAGGCCCAGTGGCTTGACGCCAGACCTTGGTCAAGGCAGCTCCGCCCTGTGTGACTCCGAGTCCGCCTCCGCAGCAAGCCCATTGCCCGGCATCTCCCCTCTGTAGTATGCTGGCGTCGCATGCTGGTCCATTAATTCTGACTGCGACCCAGTAGGCGGCATCTTGTGGTCCGGCATCTCTGACCTCCGGTACTCCATACCGTGGCCCACCATCTCGTAATACGGCGCCTTGTGCGCCTGGCTGGCATAGGCGCCCCCCTCGACACTGGACGGCGGGACCGACTTGTCCAGGTCGCCCCTCTTCCTGCCGCCGCCGCTCCTCCCCCCCCTCCTGCGGAAGAAGTAAAACACGGTCGCAGCGACGATCGCCGCAGCAGCGATGCCGCCGACAACTCCGCCGGCGATGGCACCGGCCGAGGACGACGAGCCACCCCCCGCGGAGCCGCCCCCGCCCCCGCCCGCGGCGACGGGCGACGCCGGCGACGCCGTCGCCCCGCTGCTGTCCCCGTCGGACGTCGCCGTCGCGGCCGCGGTGAAGTTCTGCACGCTGAACACCTGCTTGAGCGCGGCGCTCGTGAAGTCCGCCGTGCGGCTGTTCCCGGCGTAGTAGGCCTTCACCGTGCCGGACTGGTCGTACACCGTCCTGTTGCTCTGGAACGAGTTCGTCCAGCTCATGCTGTTCAGGTCGAACACCGCGAGGCCCTGCGGGTGCGTGTCCACCGTCCGGTAGGGGCCCAGGTAGTAGTTGTCGCTGTACAGCTGCGTGGTGTCCACCCCGCCGATGGCCAGGACCTGGCCGCCGCCGACGTGCTCGCACGTCAGGCCGTGGCGCGGGTGGAGGGCGTCGTAGGAGGCCTGGAACCAGTGGAACGACGGCAGCGACAGGACGTACAGGTCGTCCCAGGGGATGGCGTCGTCCCCCAAGGTGCCATCCCAGCCCGCGTAGACGACGATCTCGTAGGTGTCGTTGGAGCTGGCGGCGCCGGTCATGCAGTACTCCTTGCGCGTCTGCGGCACACCGCCCGTCGTGGCCTGCTCGTACCAGGTGCCGGTCGCGGGGTCGAGGATCTGGACCGTCGACATGCTCTCCATGTACTTGTCGGCCGGGTCGTCCCGATATCCGCCCACGGAGATGACCACGCCCGCGGGCCCAAAGTTCGGCACGTAGTGCATCTGCGCGTAGCTCGCCCAGCCGTCCATCGAGATCCCCGTCACGCTCGTGTTGGTGACGGTGTTGGTGCCGAAGTCGTAGCTCACCAGCCCGCTGGTGGGGACGTACGTCTCGTTCTCGTTCACGCCGTAGTCCATGTTGCCGCCCAGGAAGAACCCCGTGCCGTTGCCGCTTGTGACGGAGCCCAGGTACGGCCGCGACTGCGAGGTGAAGTATGGCGCCGCGGTGCTGTTCAGGTTCGTCCATGTGCCGGTCGTCCCGTCGCCGCTGGGCTCGAACGACCAGAGCCCCGAGTCCTGCCAGGCCTCGTCGCCGACCGGGGGATACCGACCCGCGAAGCCGGTGTACATGACCCCGTCGTTGACCCAAACTCCGCCGTAGACGAGGTTCGGCGCGCCCGACGGCTTTTCTATGGACAAGATATTGGCCGAGTCCGGGGTGAAGTCGTCACTTAGGTCGATGTACAGCAGCGTGTCCGAGTACTGGTACTGCACGCCGTCGCTGCTGGAGTATGAGAATGTACCGCCGTCCATGTAAACCTTGCTGCCCAGCACGACGGCTGTGTAGATGGGTCAGCGAGGAGGCTTTCCCCATTGGGAAATCGGATGGTTGGACTTACATGAGTGGTACCCTCGTCTCAGGAAATATGTGCTCGATACGGCGCCATCGGCCTGTCGAGCGCTCAGAGGGGATGACACCCCTCCTGCGGGAGCTGCACTCAAGCAGGCACATAGCACGAGAAACCGCTCCATGTCGCAGGCCCCGCCTTCCAGCGATGATAGCGATCACGACAGATGTGAGATGGGTTAAATGAGGCCAGATAGGTATTCAAAATGGGACGCGAAGGGGGAAAAACGCAGAGGAAAACACATCCTCCAGGTCACGTCGACGAGACCCATCCATCCTGTGCGGCTCCACGAGGCGCCCTCAGCCCGCGAACGTTTCAACCCATGTCCGACGTCCTTTCAGCTGCAAAAGCCCCTGCAGGTAGACTTTGATTAAAATACGGGTGATCTGCTCGCCATACATAGTAGATTTGTCAGTTTAGCATGCGGAGGATCTGGATCCCTGCTCAGATGATGTTATAGGTAGTATCAGCCTCCTATTGGGGTATAAGTCTACCCCCCCCCCCCCCAAGCGCTAGGCCGATCCTCTTGTGAGATCATGCGACGCCAGCAAACGGGCTCGAGGCTGAGCCGGACACCCCCGGTGTTGAGGCTCAGCAGGTGAGAAGCAAGTTTCGCGTACTAGAAGATCGAGTCTCATCGTATGCTGGAAGACGTACTGCCGCCGCGGTGCTTCATAGTCGGCCATCGTGAATGCTCTCGAGCAGCTTCGCTGGTATCGTGGGACTTTCCCGAAATGTGTGGGCTGGGGGGCCCACCCGGCTAAAGCCCGTATCTTGTACAGAGTAGCACTACTAGTACGATGTCTCCAGCTCCTTCGTAGCCCTGCAAGATCCGTCCATTAGGGATGTGGGTACGGCATCATTTTCGCGCGAGAGCCTGGCTGAAGCCGATGAATGGAAAGAGGCGCGAGGACTGAACGTGTAGCGGGATCACTACTCAGGACATGAACGAATTCATCTGCTCTGAAATTCACCTGAAATACCGGGGGTATGCTGTTCTATCTGTAGCCCATGACAAGAATCAACCGACGCATAGTTAAATGTGCTAACCAAGGAGAATCCACCTACTATATTCGGTGCGTCCTCCTCCCATTGCCTCGCTACCATCAGTCAATTTTATCCATTCAACGCCATCCTACCACGACGTAGACCGTCGACCTCTCGCATCAATGTTTCCTCTGCCGTCTTGAGGTGTCGAAGATTCATGAATCATTTCCGCCGAGTATCTCTACTGCAGATAAGGAGCCAACGCCTGCTGGCCCTCGGGCGACAGCCGCTGCTGGACAAACTGCAGAAGCATGCCGTTGGCCTGCGCGTTGGTCTTCTTCATGTACTCGCTGACCCAAACCTGAACGTCGGTGATTTCAGGGAAGTCATCACGCGGTCCGCGCTTGCACGTATTCAGGGGCGTGTAGCCCAGACCGAATCCGATGTCGTCCACGTCTGCCTCAGTGATGATCTCGTCGCCGAATCCGGCGGCCACCTTGGGTGGGTTCTTCAGGAGGTCCAACAGGGCGTTGGCTGTCCAGCCCCAGCCCTTGTTGCCGTATGTTATCGCAAATTCCTGGGAGTCGCAAAGCGTCTTCGCGTATGATATCACGCCAATTTTCCTGTCAACGGGTCGGGCTAATGAGCCGGTCGTCTTCAGGATGATGCTCTGGTAGATCGCGGGGAAGATCTTGGCTTGCAGGCCCTCAGCATGCTTGATGAAAAAGTCAGCGCCCAATCCGTGCTCCACCCGGGCCGAAACCAGGTGATAGAAGCGGACAAATCGCTGCTTGTACGAGTCCGAGGGCTGAGCCTGCAGCTTGGCAAGTGTGAGCTGCAAAAGAGTAGGAAAATATGTGTCCAATGTCGTCCTGGCAGCGTATATTAGCGGGAGGCAGAAGCAAGACTGCTTTCGAGGGAGGAACACTCACCCATCAAATGCTGCTACGACTGACTCGAGAATGTCAAAGGCGTTCTGCTCGGTCTTCTTCAGATTCAGCAGGACCTGGAACACTCCCAGAACCTGCTCCAGCTGCCTGTTCTCCAGGATCGCCCGCTTGGCCTTAGGCACCATGGCCGCCAAGAATCTGGCGCACCCGGGCACGTTGCCCCTCGTCTCCCATACGGCAGGTGCAAGGATATGAGGAAGTAGTGTGCTGAAGTTGGCAGGCAAGTCATTGGATGGAGTGGCCTCGAGTAGAGCGGCGAAGATCTGGAAGACGTAGGGGACAAATTCTACTGCGGTCAGCTAGATTCTCACAACGATTGCCTGCAATGGTTCTTACCTGAGATGTCCTGATTGAGGATGTACGAAAATGGCTCCCACAGACGCTCTTGCAGCATGGCTTCTTGTGACGCGCTGGAGAACCTGACCAAAGCTCCCATGGCCTCAAACAGGTAGTAGTAGAATCGAGGATTGCTGGGGTTGGCCTTGATGACACCGACAATGCCGATTAGGTGATTCAAAACACCGTCGAGAATTGGTTGGACCCCTTGATTGATCACGATCAGGACCCGCATGATGCAGCGCATCAAGAACTCGTTCTCTTGCATTTTCGCTGGGGCCTTGTCCTTCTCAACGAGGTTGAACAGATGGTCGAGGAGGTCCTTGGCGAGTGGCTCGATATCCAGCCTCGAAAACATGTGCTCGCCCTGGTCGTTCGTCAAGAACAGGACTCGTTCCACTGCGATGGCAGCATATGTATATACGACATAATTGTCGGAGGCCATGTTCTTGATGAGGGGCTGGAATGCAGCTTGCCATTGCTCCCTGGTCAATTGACTGCGGAAGTTGTGTAGGTATTTGATGGCGTCGACTTTAGATATCGGCTCAACCCCGGCATCGTTCACAAGATCGGCGGCGATGTGGTTCTGAAAGAACTCGACGACGTTGACGTGAGGGTTGACAGTCTTGACACCCTGCGCCGCGGTCACAGCACCCTTGGCAGCGATGGCCAGGTACAGGTACACGGCCGTGTCCTTGGCCTTCCAGTCCTTCTGGCCCTGGGTCAAGTAGTGGTCGATGTACTTGAACACAACATTCGTGACGAGGACTTCGAATCTCTCGAGCAACTTCCGCAGGAAATCGGTAGCGGCGCGTCTCCTAGAGTCCGTATCCGATCCCTCGAGGTCCCTGCGGATGAACTCGATCGGCTCATCTTCGAACATCTCAATGTCTGATTCGCGGAGGGTGACGTTTGGCAGAATCACCTTCTCCACAATCTGCCCCAGGATGTTCTCGTCGTTGAAGGCCGCCGCGTGCTTGGATCCGGCGACCGCGGTCAGGAACTGCAAGGCCTTGCTCACCAGGAGGTCATACTTCTTCTCGGGTCCGATGGTCGACAGTAGATTCCATACGGACGTTATGAATCGCTCGCAGTATGGGGTGAAGTCTTCGTCGTACTTTGTCGAGAAAAGCGTCAGAGCCTCGCATATGTCTGCCTTGACGTTCTCCAATGCTGTGGCCTCGTCCTCATCGCCGTGGAATATGGGGTTCGTGTAGGACAAGTACTTGTCGAGGAGGCCGAAGATGTATGGCAGGTTGCCTTCGATCGTAGGGGGCAGGTCGTGGCACGTGAGGTCGTAGAGTATCCTGACCATCAAGCTCATGGTCTCGAACCAGCCCTGCAACGGGGCGGCGTTGTCCTTATTCGCGTCTATCTGGTGATCTGTGATACGAAGCAATTCACCGTAGGCCGGGCCAAAGTGCTGCACAACATGGTTGACTTCTGCGTACAGCTCGTTGGACTGGAAGAGCGGTCGCCAGCGCACGAAGATGGAGTGTGCGACCTCCAGGACTCCATTGTTGACCTTGTAATCGGTCGGGGAGATGCGGCTAACGAGGTCCTGTACGGTGCGTTGTTTAGCTGGTAGACTATCCGAGCCGGGGCAGGCATCGCACGCACCTGTATCAAGGTGTCCCATCGCGTCCAGAAGTCCGAGTCTGCTATGACACTGATGGCCTCGCCGAGCTGACTCTGAATGTTGGATGGTGACATGATCATCAGGCCCACGAGCTCCTGCTTGATCGTTGCGACCTCTCCCGCAGGCAGTTTGTGCTGTCCATCTTCGTTCTGCGAGTTTGCCCGTCAGGAATGGTCTGCCACCCGCACGGCCGACTGCCCGAGCTCATACATACCACATAGTTAAGGCGAACGAAGTTCTTGAAGGCAAGCGCCGCGGCGAGACGGGTCTTGACGGGAAGACCCTGCTCGGCGACGATCTTGAGGAGCTGGAGGGAGTACTGAGGCTTCTTCTCTTCCTGCTTGAGGAGGTTCTCGGCTATTGCAGAGGAGGACTGTCAGCCACCCTGGGTCGCGACGCAGGGCAGGGGAGATGGAGGCCACGAGACTGGGAGGGAGCTACATACCTTTGCGGTGCTGCTGGGGATCCAGGGTTGCATCCAGCAACTGGGCGATGTTCTGGATATCTGCCGCCATGTTGGAGGGCGTCTATCAAGGTCAACAATCCAGATGGCAGCTGCGGTTGTTGGGATGGAACACGACGCGGTTGTGCAGGTTGGAGGCTGATGGGAGGCAGCTCTTTGTGAAATTTCCAGGCCCGAGTCTGGAAAGTAAACGAACGTCGATGGAGCTCGCAGCAGCTGTTGCTGCTTGGTTGCTAGGGTGCTAGTTACCTGCCTGCCTGCCTGCCTGCCTGGTACCGAATGTGGGGGACGAGGGGCTCAAGGAGGCGACCCCTGCCGGCCGGGAAGCGTTGGTGCTGCTATTACTGTTACCATGGTATGCTATGTAATAGTAGTAGTACCCAGCACTGCAGTATGGTGTATCGCGGTATCAGCCAGGCCCCTGCCGCCTGGAACCCTGAACCCTGAGGCCCTGGAGGGAGAGGACAAGGCCTCACCTACATGGTACCTCGCTTGTGCCTCCCCCAAATTAAGTGTTCGCCATGTCCCCCTACCGCAAGGCATTCTCAGACCCAGACCAAAGGCGTGTGATTTGTACAGTATCACATCTGAGACAGTGTCGTTCCTTTGTCTTCACCATACGGCGAGTCATCCTCTCACTGACACCGGGCGCGGAAGGGGGCTAAACTCGGTACGGAGCAGATAAGCGGGCGGGTAGTGTCGGTTACGGGCAAGGGTGGGCCTGGCAGGCTGGGTCTGGTGATGCGTCTACATACTATGGTGCAACAATCTACACTACTGAACTACAACGATACTGCCATGTACCGTCTTCGTACCTCCAGCACCCTCGTCCTCCCCTGCCGGCACCACAGCAGACCTTTTCCGTGCCGGTCAACCTCATTGTGCGTTCCTCCATCCAGGTCCAGACGTTTGCTGTCGTCTCCCGCAGATCTGAGGGATTCCTCTCCACTCTCCTCCTGCAGACACCTGCCCTGGCACATGTGAACAGACCCGGTCGAGGTTGGATTCACAAGGGTGTGCAGATCAGTGGACACGGACACGGGAAGTGGAAAAGAAACTTGGGGTGATGGCTGCAGTCATTTGATATCTATCACGGCATCACCTTTCCTTTACTTGACAAGGCAGACCTGCTCACCCGCGTCTCTATCTCGTTATCTTCCTGCTCGTGGTCGCAATTTCCACGTCCAACTAATGCCCGAGTCAGGCTTCCTGGATATCTATACACCTTGATGGCGGCCTTGGCGACCTCGACAACCTCGGCTTCATAGCCCTTCCGTCTCGTGGTGATAGATGCGGGTGTGCAGGGAGGTGGCTGTCAGAGTTTGTAAGTGGCCTTGTCTGCCGTTAGTTGTCCTGCTGTCCTTGTGCACTCTGGTTGCTAGACAAGAGGGCGCCTCTGACCTTGAAGACCATGTAGCCTGGTTCCGCGATCCTCCCACCACCGGTCGATGTCCCATGGGCCCCAGCTGATATGCTGCGTCGCATAGCATCATTGGGCTTCGACGCCCCTGATGGTCAACCTGGAGACCGAGATCCCATGCCTCCCATCCCAGGGGATGCGTCCCCGTCTTCCGAGTTGAGAAGCGCTGGAGGCCTGGCCAGCGTCTTCAAGGGTCTGACAGGAGGATCAAAGATATCGAAGGCTCCGCCCGTGCCCTCCTCGTCCAATACCCCCGCGTCGGCACAGCTGTCCTCCGAACGGGTCGACACCGCGTCGCTGGCTGCCACAGGCGTCACTCCTCACTACAACGAATGGCTCGAGAAGCTGAAGGCCGGATCGCTCAGCGAACGGATCGCTGCTGCCGAATCTCTCCGCTTGACCCTGGCCGACTATCCGCTCTCGCCCGTTCTACAGATATGGGATGCTGCAAAAGACCTGGTGGAAGGCTCGAGGCCCAGCGCTGTGAGGGCGGCCGGCTGGGAGCTGATGGCAGAATGTGTCAAGAACCCCTCGATAACGGAGCTGGAGCGCAAGGAATACTTCCAGACTCTCTCTGGCCCCGCAAACCCGGACGATTTCTACCTGCGCCTGGCTGCCCTGGTTGACTTGACCAACCACGGCCGCAACATTTCTGGTTTCGACTACGACGTCATCCCACTCCTGACGACCTGGCTTGCGGATGCATACAATGCTGCGAAACAGAGGCGGAGACAGGCGCTGCGCGAGAAGAAGACCTCGAAAGGGAAGACTGTTGCGCCGTCCGTCGCGTCCACGGCCGAGGACAAACTTCTCTCCCTGCTGGTTGCCTACATCATTGAGGTCCTCAAGTGCAACTTCAGGGTCGCCGATGACGATGTCATCGGACGGCTGATCGACACCCTATTGGATATCTGCATGAAGACGACAGCCGAGGATGACTTGATATCTTGTATCGAAGTGATCGATGCCGTCATCACGTATGGATCTGTCCCTAAGCGGACCCTCGGCCGTTGTGTTGAGATCCTCAGCTCAATATACTGCCTCGTGGTCAGTCTTCAGAAGACATCCTGGCATACGTTGTCGAATCTGCTCAAATCACACAACGGTCAGGCTACTGTCCGGATCTTGCTGAGCCTCCTGAGAGACTATCCCCGTAATGGTCAGGATCCAACTGAAGCATCTAGGGCCGTCAGAGGCGCCCTGAGCGTCTTGCGGAAATTGATATGGAAGTCAACCGAGAAGGGATATCCGACGGTGCCGTTGGCTTTGCTCATAGATGGCTGCAGTAATGTCGTCGACAAGTCACACTCTAGGCGGATAGCAGGATCAACCTTGAGGCTGATCAACACCTTGTTCGACGACGGTGCACAGAACCTCAATCCGCTCCTTGAGGATGAAGACTGGACTGTCGTTCTGGAGGTGGCTGAGAAGTGTGTGGGTCGGCTATCATCTGACGACAAGCCCTCCCGGCCCAGACCGAATCTCTCCAGGGACGAAGTAAAGAAGGGCGATACCATTTTGGATGAGCTCGACATCTTTCTTCGAAGATTGGAGGTTCTTTTCCGAAAGGGTGGCTCCGAATTCATCCAGAAGCAAGAGTGCATTGCATTCCTGACCAGGATCCCTCATGTCCTCCTTGACTCGACGGCGGCTTTTGTTCTGGACCACTTCAAGGAATTCCGGTGCTGTTATCCCTCGGATCTGGACTGGGAAGCAAATCTCTCCCTGGTATTGAATTCCTTCTACCTCGACTGCAACCGCTCAACGGCCGTTCGTATACAGGCACTTCAAGGCGTTACTGAGGTCTACGACATGCTGGAGCTGGTGGAAGACGAATTAGAAGAAGAGTGCGTTCCGAACATCGTGAAACAGATCCTGTCAGGCATCTCTGATGAAACGGACACCCTCGTTCTCCAGGAGACGGTCTCCTTCATGATCTCGGTCGCCATGTCTGCCGATTTAGCGCTCTTCGAACACATCATCGACACTCTCAACAGCGTCATAGCCAGCGAGCGCCAACAGCTGTCGATGGCGTCTCCACCAGAGATGCCAGGCAGTACCGATGAGTCCGCTGGTTCCCAGAGCCCAGCTGATGTCGTGACAAGAGGTTTTGTGCAGCTTTTCATGAAGATTATGAATATCGATGGTCGCAAAGCAAGCGTGGCATTCAACCTCCTCGTCGATATCGCCAGATTTAGTCGATCGACTGATGCCCGCCTGACCGCCATGAAGATGTTGTTCCGGCTGAGAGCCGACTGGGCGAACCGCGTCTACCTCATATCATTCACCGAATCCGAGGGACTAGCTGGCGTTCTGCACAGGACAGAGGCTTCCTTGGCTAGGAAAATCGCCGAAGACGCAGCGGCCCCTCATAGATCCAAGAGCGATCATGCAGGGGCCTCACGATCGGTCAGGGGGGTCTCATTTGGCTCAACAGCACAAGATCGGATGGTCCCGAGTCGCACAGCTAGCAGCACGAAACACGGCGCTCCGAGATATCACCAGCTTTGGTCCCTGCCAGACGCCGATGCACTCCCAGAGACCCCATCCTCGAGCGCCAGTCCGGTACTATACTCTCACATGGATATGGAGGAGGAGGAGGAGCAGAAAGCCGAACTCGAGGAGGACGGCGCAGACGATGCAGAAGCCGAAGAAAAAGTTGACGATAGCACGCCACCGTTTGGAAATCTTCGTATCACGTCATGGCTTGAGGCGATCCTCCAGAACTTGACCTCAGGTAGTGACTGGGAAGTGTACAGCTTCTGCCTTGTCCACCTGCCGTCACAGCTGAGCAATCACGCGCTGTTTAGGGACGCTATACCTCAGATACGGGAAGCTCGTCGGATCATGTGTGAGCAGAGCAAGCACAACCTCTTCCAGGATCCACCACCAGCCACTGGCCTGCGTCGACCCGAGGTCAACATCTGCATCTTTCAGACGCTGACAACAATCATGAGCTATCATCAACACTTTCAGCGATCTGATGAAGATGATCTTGTGCGGACCTTCTTGCAGGGGATAGGTCACTCGACGGCGAAGACATGCATCCATGCCCTGACCATCTGCTGCCACGAACTGCCCCTTGCTACCACAAAGGCACTGGTCACGATCCTGCAAAAGATGTCGACAGTTATCACGCAACCATATGTCGCTGTGCATATCTTGGAATTCCTGGCCGGTCTTGCCAGGCTACCGGCATTGTACAGCAACTTCATTGATGACGAATTCCGCATTATTTTCGGAATGTGCTTTAGATATCTAGACACCGTCCGCGACAAGAAGCGATATGCCCGCAACAGCTATTCAGGTGACACCGTGACTGCTACCATCAACACGACTCACGAGTACGACATGCTTGGGCAGCCTACCACAAGTGATGACCTGCCTCAATATGTCTACGCCCTTGCGTACCATGTCATTATCTTCTGGTTCTTAGCTTTGCGGTTGAGTGATCGACCAAAACATGTTAATTGGATCACGAAGAGACTCTTTCAGGGCCCAGACGGCAGCCTGACGTCGGATGAGCAGGCTCTCATCACCATTGACTTCATGCAACGGGTGGCATATGCAGATGCGGACGAGTCTGCGGAGAGTCCCTGGTTCACGGAATCCAAGTGCGACGAGTACACCGAGAAACGGTGGATCGTGGCCAACAGCCTCATTTCCATCAAGCAGGCCAAAACAACGCCGTGGGCACAGGTCACGAGGAGACAGCCATCCGGCACCTCTTATTTTACCGTCCGCGAAAACTTCCGGCCTCCACCACCCCATCAAGCCGGAAGTTTTGGCGAGAGCAAAGACAGGGCTTCGCTGACGACGAATAGCGCACTCCCCAGCCACCTTCTTGTCCACATGCTCTCTTCCATACCCCAAAGTCCTGAGCCAGCCCTGCGACCCATTCCTCTCCCGGACGAGGAGGCCGTCGCTAGAAGCATCAAGATCTTCGATCGTATTTCCACTGTTGATGGCCACAAAGTTGGCATCATCTACATCGGCGAGAACCAAACCAGAGAGTCTGAGATCCTGCAGAATGTCTCCGGTAGCGCCGACTACGTCGAGTTCTTGAATGGAATCGGGATGCTCACGAAATTGAAGGGCGCGGAGTTCAACACGCAGGGTTTAGACCGGGAGTACGATACGGATGGACAGTACACTTTCTGTTGGCGCGATCGAGTCACGGAGATGGTCTTCCACGTCATCACGCAGATGCCAACCAACCTCGACCATGATCCTCAGTGCATCAACAAAAAGAAGCACATCGGAAACGACTTCGTGAACATCATCTTCAACGACTCCGGTCTCCCCTTCAAGTTCGATACCTTCCCGTCAGAGTTTAACTACGTCAATATCGTCATCACACCCGAGTCTCGAGCGTCGTTCATTGCATCACGCGAAAATGCTGCTAAAGTGAACGGCGTGAACAGTCAAAACGTTGAAGATGAACACGATAGAGACAATAACGAGGGTCTTCACGGACGTCCGAGCAAATATTCACCATTCTTCAAAGTACAAGTGATGAGCAAAGAGGGCTTCCCCGAGATTTCACCATGCGCAGCAACAAAGATGGTCGACCTGAAGGCTCTGCCGGATTTTGTCAGGCTGCTAGCCCTCAATGCATCAGTATTCTCGCTGGTTTGGGCCAACCGTGAATCGGGCGAGTATCCCTCGTCCTGGCGCAGTCGACTGAGAGAGATCAATCGTTTGCGCCAGCGGCATGCGCCCAAAGGCCTCATCACTTCGATGTCCACCACGCCTTCAGCGACTGCTTCTAACATGGCTTCTCCTGGCACAGCGGCGGCACCGCCTCTGTCTCTAAGCAGCGCACTCGCCACGGCACAGCAAACGGGGCATTCGCCCTCTCCGCAGGCCGACAGCCGCCCGTCGAGCGGTGTCAGAGACAGTACAATTTCTGGTCTAAGTGGCATGCGACGTGCGTCAGTGGCCACGTTCCTGACCTCCACGAGCGAGCCGAACTCTCAAAGCCATCGCAGCTCGGTTTTGAGCACTGCGACTACCGACACGGAGATGATGCTACCTCCCAGCAACTTAGACTATCTCGTGGAGAGCCTAGATTTTTCGAAGTGGGCTTAAGATTCTCTGCACATATTACACCTTATGCACCTTACGTGTGACTACGATTGAGGGGCCTTCGGCAACGCCAAAAGTCCGGTCTGCTCGGAATGAGCGGGTGCAATAGACGGGCTGAACGGACTGTGTTTGAGCGCTGCGGACGGAGTCTAGGGATAAAGGCGGGCTTGCTTACTTATACCACAAAAGTTCCTGCTTTTCACTTGTTTTCTCTTCAACTTTTTTCAATGGCAACTACTTAGGCGGAGCAAGGGCGAAGGTGTGGTTGAGCCTCAGACACGAGAGCGACTGGGCATGCGGCGAACGGCTCACCTGTGTGTATTATAGATACCCCGATAGTCCGTCCCCCCTCTGGACAAAGCACAGTTAAATTTTTGTTTTTATTTTTATTTTTTTAACGTACCCATCGCATCACGTGGGTGAAATTCCGTGTGTACGAGGCTGCAGAAGGATCGCGTGTGCATACATAGCAACAACGCCACACAGTACACACGCACAGACACCTGTCGGCCCCCATCCTTCTCACATCGACAGGTCGCACGAGAGGTGTGCCCTCCCTCCCTTTAATAAGTGACACAGATCCTCCATGCCCGGCTGACACATCTCTGCATACGAGCTACGCCGCCCGGATCCTCCCCAAGCCATGTCTTGGGCAGCGCGCGCGTCGTGTTTACCGCCTTTTTGGACCTGGGCTGCTCTCGTCTACACGGTTCCCCCCCCCCCCCTCTTCTCCTCCGAGGTCCTATCGGAGGTCAATCCAATCCCGCCCGCCCTGCCGCCCTGCACGTCCGCAGGGGCATGCACCCAGACCTGCTGCGTCAGATTGACCGAGCGAGGGCTTTTGCTGTCCGTAAAACTTGTTTTCCCTACAGCACGGCGGCCGCCCGCCGGAGGGCTGAGAGAGAAAGAGAACACTTGCCAAGGCTGACATCCTGCGTGCGCGGGATGACCAGCTCAAAGCCCGTGTTCCCTCTAAAGAGGAGTCCCAACCCCCCTCCTCCCAGAGCACATTGGGTAGAGAGGCCTTGTGTGACGGTGATATGCCGAGGGGAGGATTTTCAGCCATGGACAGCCCCAAGGTTGGTTACACTTACATGATGGCTAGACCAGGGGGTATTGTGGTGGTTCTTCTTCCGGCCTCATGATGTCTAAGAAATCTTATGCGGTTGAGGCTCTGTGAGCAGGGCAGAGACTTTGTTCCCGGCGGGGTTTCACCATCGCCTCCCCTGGGCTGTTTCGGTGAAAACATAATGTCCCGGACTTAGAGGGTGAGGATGAGAGAAGACGCTCGGGTCATGTGATGCCCAGGTTGGGCTACTCAGGTTCTGCTTACCGTGAGGCAGAGAAGAATGTGTCATCTGCTCAGTGAGCAGGTAGTGGGCAAGTAGCGGGTCGAACGGCTGGCCTCGCGGAGACGAGAGCCGGGATGCACGCACGACCACTCTCTCGCTCCAGGATAGCCAGCACCCTGTTTTGTGTAGAGATGACATATATTAGGTGTTGAAAGACTAAGTTAGGTATATATTGCTCGAGCCCGACCTGTCTCCCTGTCCGACGCACCACAGAATCCTTCCGCTAGGAGGCTGCCGTTATGATTGGCTGTGCCCTCGACAGCTGTCATCGCTGCGCGTATATGTCAACGCACAGGTGGGAAAGGGTTGTTGGTTGGCCGAGCGAGGGAGGTCAGATAATACGGATCCGCAGGAAAAAAACCGAGGAGGGGCGCTGGTCGGCGTCGCTGGGATGGGGATCCTATCTGCAGCCCAGGTCCTTCCTGTGTCACAATTCTGCATGAGCCGCAGGCCGTTCGAATCAATGGTTTCGGATTGAGCTGTCTCATGGCGTGTTGGACAGGTGGTCTCCGTTCCACTGGTGCTCAACACAGGACGTAGATTTCGAGAAGAGAGATGCGAGGAGTCGTTGGTCATGCATAACCTCCAGGAGGAAAAAAGAAAAATAAAGAAAAGACAGGCATTTCGCCTAGCAGCGCCGGGTATGGGCTCTGCTGCAAAGCAATGCTGCGCCGTGAGTTGGCATTTTCCTCTCCATTGGCGGCCACGTCTGGCTGGCGAAATTGGGGGGTCAGACAGAAATCCAGCCGTACCTAGACGGGCCGCAGCGAGTCGCCCTGTTAGTGAAGCTTCCAGATCCGATCGGATGGGGGAAGAGCAAGGCTTCAGTCGTGTTACGCATTCATCCAAACATCTCGGTACCTTGCCCACTTCTGAAAACCTGTTGGGTATCAGTAGAAACCCGTCATATGCGTAAGGCAGGGTTCTAAATTGCACGCACCTGTTGACTGGAAGCCAGCTTCGCCTCCCTTGACCGCGTCAATGTACATCTTGTTCATGCCCTGCTGTCTAAGGGTCTGAACACAGATATCCAGCAGCCTAACCATGATGGGGTCTTTGTTCGAGAGATCTGCATTCGGGGTCAGCCAAAGACTGGACTCGCGTGTGGGGGAAAGCAGCAACATACCCGTGATACAGATGCATGTGATGCCTCCGGTGTCCTCTGAGATGGAGCCTGCCCAGGGTATATCCTCCGCAGATGGGTTGTCTGAGCGCATGACATACGTGATTGCCGTCGCAACAATCTCCTCTCCTCTCAAGCCCACCATGATGTCCTTCATGGGCATCGAGTCGGCCAGTTTCGCATACTGATCATACCAGCCCATGTGGCCATCGTGCTGGGACGCCTTCCCCACAAAGTCCAAGACGCGGTCGAAGTCTGCAAATTCACAGTGTCGAAATGTCACCCCAATGCTCGGGAAACCCCCCATAGGCCATTCCTTAAATGTAAGCACCCAATCGTTGGCTTCTTGCCCGGTGCCAGGCACCGTGCAGTCCATCCTCCAGCCCCGTCGTTTAAACCACTCCTCCTCAGGATGATCGACTGGTAGTCCGTATAAAAGTCGAGGGAAGGTGCTGCCTAATTGTAGACGGCTGACGCCTCGTGTCTTCTTGAAACTCCATATTGCCTCATCGTGGAGTAGCCTGCCGATCCCCCGGCGTCTGTGAGATGCCCTGACGAGCAGGGCTGCAATGGAGCCGACGAGAACCTCTCCTTGACTATCAAGGTATGTGATGTAAGTGGCGCAGAACCCTAAGATCCATTCCGTCCCGGGCTCGCGAACGACGAAGTGCTTTGCATAGCCATCTCGTTGCAAGACACGCAGTAGACCGGCTTGGTGAAGCCTAAATTGGGGCGGCATGGATTCCTGCCAGAGCTCATGAACAGCCGGCAAGTCTCTCGCCTGATCCCAGCCGCTCACATTCCATTTCTGAGAAATTACCGCTTCTTTTTGGGCCGGGACGTCTGCTGGTGGTGTTGGTTGGGTAGACCGTCCATGGAAGAGGATATCTGCACCAATCTCCAGCTCACGCGTAGAGTACCCAGAGAGCTGAAGGATCGTGGGGAACGAGGTTACCCTGCTCTCCAGGTCCTGAACGTTGCAGCATGCGACGACCACATGTGGGCGGCGCTCGCCAATCAATTGTACAGTGCTGGAGAGTTCGACCTGAGAGGGCTGACCTGAGCTGGGCGGTCCCGTGATAACGAAGACCACAATCCTCGCCTTCTTGATGAAGCCCACATGGGTGCTGGTGATACCGCCTGCAGCCGTGTACGGAACGTGCCGAACCCAAGGGTGATATTTCGCCAGTCCTCTACCCAGAGGCTCAAAGGGATCCCGACCGGAGTCAGCTTCAATGGGCAAGACCATTGGTGTCAACAGGAGCAGTAGGTCGCCATTACCGAGAACCTTAGAGAAGGGAACGTGGGATGGACGGTCATGTAAGAGCATCGCTCTAGGGGTCGTAACACGATTCGTCCCAGTTGACGGTGTTGCGACATGTCCTGATATCATTTCCGAGAGCCACAGTCATTATCTGTAGCATCGGGAAAGTGTTTGCTTCTGAAGGTACGCAGCCGATGCCGTATGTCAGTTCTGAGGACATGAACGCTCAAAGTCTGGCCGGTGAGCGGCTTGTTGTGCTTATCTGCATACGGGCGCACAGGACCGAAGTGTTGCTTACCACGACTTTAGCGAGACATTCCTAGGAACCGGATCGCATTACCAGGCGCACCAGACGGCGCCGACACGCTCTCACGTACAACAGTTGATGAGAAATTGTTGCCCGGAATGCGTCGCCCTGTCACTTGAGAAGATGTGAGGGGCCAAGTCCTGCTGTCAGATGGGATCCTTAAAGAGATCCTCCGCGATATCTCTGTGAGGACCCCGGTCTGGCTTCGCAACAAGGGGGTCCAGGTTGCTGTAATCTGGAGACCGATATTTCCGCAGTGATCATGTACCAATACATGCACCGATAAATCTTGTGTGCCGTTAGGTCGTCAGTCACGCCACTGGTGCAAAAGTAAATGTATGAAAGCTGCTCTTACGCCGTTGAAACACCGAATAAAGCGCAACTGGGGGTGGAGTCATGGGATGCAATGCTGCAATATTGTGTCTCCGGGACGTTGTGACTGTACTAGGCTGCAACCCAAGTAACGTCTGCAGCTGTCAACGTGCCCTTTGCGACTGCGCTGTGCAACTGTGGTATCGTCTCTATTTGTGCATACCGGCTCTACCTACCGTTGGGAAAGGCTCGAAGGGCGTTCGGCAACGTTGGGCCTTGTCCAGACCAGCAGCCCCCTCGAGCTCAGATGGTATGAATACTACCGTCGGCGGGCAGGTTGCCGGAAAGACGGCTGGCAGAGTCGCACAGCTGAGCCAAGACTAGTATGCAACAGCCCCCTAATTTTCCAATAGCCGGCATGTAGAACAACATTTCGTGCATTGCAATGTGAAATGATCATCATCCTCACATGGACTGGGTTGTCGTGCATGAGGGGCATACCTGCAGGAGACGGTCATTGGCCTGGCTGGTGCAGGTCCTGCTCAGTGGCTCTCGACGGCTGCAAGGGCGGCTCGCATTACACGCAGAGGATCCGCTGATATGCAATGAAAATGCTGCGGCCTGTGAAAACCGGATGCTTCTATGCAGGACAATCCCAACTGAGGATGGAGTGGCTTGTCGTTACGATGGGCCTCAGAATCCATCCCCAGGCCAGAATTGCATCTTGCAGGTGGGGTTGCGGCTATGACGACTTGAAGCCGCCATCGACAGTTGTACCCGTGACACATGGCATGCACAGGTTCGTGATGCTTGAGGGCATTCCAAGGGAGGAATACTGGAACGTGTAGTAACACGGGCGGATTCTGTGTAACGACTGTTGATAAGACGGGCCAAGGCAACAACGGAGGTCCGCTTGCCCCATGACTCTGGTCATAGCATCATCGTATGCGAGTGCTCGGAAAGGGTTGCTTTCTGGACTGAGAGTGTCAGCTTGCAAGGTCCATCATCACCAGCCTGGTTGTTCGTCCGGGGCCTTGCTCTAAAGCGGCGGTCCATTCCAGCTGAGGAAGTGCTGGAGATGGGCTCAGTGCTGAGTTGTCATGGGAGAACCCCCTGTGTCCAGCCGTAGTGTGCTTGCCACCAGAGGCTACCACGACATGCGAGAAGACCCAGCAAGTTGTTACCTTCACAACCACATTCATGTCCAGAGAAGTATAAGCTGGCATGACAGGTGGTGCGCTACTCCGCTGTGATCGAGTTGTGGTTCCACAGGGCGGGACACGGTGATCTGACTGCCGCCTTGGGCATCACAAGTCGGGGCCCATGTGACAATGCCGCCCTCTTGCGTTTGCGCTCGTCGGGATCTCTCAGACCAGGGGAAGAAGGTCGCCGTTCCAAATTTCCAGTGGGCGGCAACGGGCGTGTGTTGTCTCCGCAGGGTAGCAATGACATTGCACCCCCCAACGTGCCAGTGTGACTCTTAGCGTCCATCCGGGACGCCTACACCCAGAGCGAATGGGTTACACAGCATCGTGGCTTGGCCGTTAGGGTTCGTGACGTGGGCTGTCCTGTTGAAACTTGCTTTTCCCTCCGTTCCCTCCGCCTCGGTTGAGGAACTTAACTGTTGAGTAATCTATCCATAAGCCTGGCCGGATACGAGGTGAGGCGAGGCGGCCAGGGCTTGGTCAGGGTAGATAACAGGGTAGACAACAGGTTGGTCAGTCAGTCAGTCAGTCAGTCAGTCAGTCAGTCAGTCGGTCCGGAAGCGATCGAGACCGGTTGTTGGAGAAGTCGGGGACGAGTGACGATGGCTCTGGCAACAAGATCTGTCTGAGAGGCGGACGATGGGAAGGAGGAGACGGGGGCGTCGAGCCAGAGCCAGAGCCAGAGGCAAGTAGTGCCAAGGCACTCACTCGCGCCAGAATTCTACAGCAGTGTCCAGGGCCCTGGGTTCTGGAGTTCTAGGCGTGCTAGTGTCTGGGGTGGCCCGTGCACCCGCCCCAGACCCACGTACGGCCCAAGACGCGTCAAGTGCATCTATCTACAAGCCTCGAACGCGTCTTCCACCTCATCAGCCACACCATCTACATACATTCTAGGGCATCTGGATCCTGTATCTTGGCGATGGGCTGATGTGATCTGGTCCCCACCCCCCTTCAGACCGGGCTAGCAAGTGCAGCGATGAGATGGAAGGCGAATACAAGAGCAGGATTCAGGCTCTGATCGACGATGTTGTCGAAGGCGAGTAATCCCAACATCCACAAGAAGAAAAGTAGTGGTTTGCGCAGCCTCTGACCATCTGTGCAGCCTCAAAGGTCGCCGCGAAGAATCGTGCCGCCGATGTCAGGCCCAAGGTGGCAGAGCTTACTTCGGTCGCTTACAACCAGGGCGTCCTTCCCGAGGAGCTGGTCCAGCTCATCGATCTTGTCATCTCACGGAGCTACTTAGACCAGGCCAGTCTCAACAGCATTCTCAGAAATCTCTATCCTGTCGGAAAGGTCTCCGAGGATATCGTGCTCAGGGTCATCGGGTCTCTGGGTCTTGGGGAGCTGAAGCCGTCTCTTACACTGCAGTGCTCGCTTCTGCACTGGATCATTCAGGTATACCATGTACTCGACACCAGAGCCCAAGCCGTGCTCTCCCGGGCGTACGGCGTGCTCTTCAACCTGTTGGATGTCTCTGCCACCAGGCCACAGCTGTTCCACATCCTGGCAATCATCACACGACGGAAGCACGTTCAGCACTACAGAATACAGGCCCTGCTGAATCTCACCAGGCAGAACGCTAGTGACCGTCACCTGCAGGGCTTGCTTCGTGTCTACAGGAACTACTACCCCGAGATCATCGTCGGCAGCCCGGGAAAGGGGAGCGCATTTAAGCTCCCGGACCCCGAGTGGAAGGACAGGCTGTCTGAAATTCAGAGAATGCACCGTGAGCTGCAACAGAGCAACCCCTCCGGTCCTCAAGATGGCTTCAAGACAATCCAGCAGCATCTGACAGGAACCAAAGCCTCAAGATCTGCGGCTGTTCCTGGCGTTCAGACGTCGAATGCACATGAGGTTTGCTGAGCCTTGTTAATTCTACTTTTCTAGGTTACATACCGTTGCTGACCGGCATTTGCAGAAATCAGTGACCCTGGAAGAGATTGACAGCGCAGAGAGCCTCGCTTCAAATATCGAGACAGCCGAGCTGCCCGATCACCTCGTCGCCGTCTTGATTGACCCTCTCCTGCAGAAGTTCATGATGCTGAGGCCTGACAAAGATTGGAAGCGCGCTTGGGCTTGGATGGATATGCAGATATCCGAAATCCTGAATGGGGACGCAGAGGAAGAGGCTGTTGCAAACACATTGAAGGCCATTCGCGAGTATGCGCATGCCACCAAGGTGGGGACCCTCGAAATCCGTGCAAGGGCGGCTGCGAAGGGCGCTGATGATCTGGCAGGATATATCTCCCTTCTTCCCAGGACTCGTGCAACTGGTTGGGAATAGGTTACACCTGCGAGGCTGTGGCCCTCACATAATCGATGTGCTCGCTTATGCGCCCATCATAGATTCGAAAGGTAAACATACCATGGGTGGGGTGGTTGGGAGGTCTGCCGGACTAACAACTAGCAGATCTCTCTATCTTCGTGGCAGCACTTGAAACATCGCTCGACGGTTCCACGGATGCGCAACTGGACCTCCTCGAATTATACACCAAACTGATACGTCGTTGGGGCGTTATACTCCTCTCCAGCGACGTTATTCCTCAACATGCCTCAGCTTCCCTCGCTATAATCGTCGAGCATACGAACCAGCTCTGCCTCACTCTCCTTCAAACCTCTCCAACCGAATACACTTTGCTCAAGATCCTCGATTTCTATGAGCAAGTCGCCTCCCTTTACTCCAAGTCTCATCTCTTACGCACCATACAAATCACCATCCCACCTGTGCTTCTTGTATACACCATTCAGTTTAGCACGTCTCTGGCGACTGTCTCCCGTCTGTGCACCATCCTCACGGCCTATAAGCAGGCCTGCGCGGTGTACATGTCTAACTCAGCGAAGAAGCTCGGCCCAGCCTACGACAAGAAGCAGGTGAACACATTCAACGGCTTTCTCATGGACATCTGCAATTGCGTGTGGCGAGGGAAGGCCTTCGCAAAAAGCGACGCACATGCAAGGGGTTGTATGGTCCCTGACAACGTCATCGCCATGCTCAGCCGGTATATTGCCTCCCTGACGGATAGCGGAAGTGGCGAGATGGCTCTGGGCGCACTGTTCACCATGAGCTACTCACCGCTTCTGTGTCTGCAGGCTATGGACCACGTGCGGCAGCTAGAGGAGCAGGAAGACGAGGACGTCGAGTTGAGAGCGAGACATGCAGGTCCCATCACACAAAGAAGTCTCAGCCAGCTTGCTAGACAGGGCGGGCTGGAGCTCGTTTGGCAGGACTACAGGCTCGGGGTGCTGAGACACCTCAAAGATAAGGAATGGAGAGGCATCTCGGACCTGATGTACAGTACGATGAGGAACTTATTGGACGCGAGGACCAAGACCTGATCTCTTGAGTAAAGAGTTGCGGTCACCACCATCATTTCTCCAGAAGTCGCACTCGCATCGAAAGCCGGCAAGTCTGGGTTTATAGTGGAAATGCGACACCTCACGCCTGGCCGAACAGCGCGATTGGGCGGCTGCAAGATGCCCGGGCTCGGGACCTCGGTTACTCAGGCGTGTCGGGGCGATCTTTGCGGGGGTCACGGTCCCTGAGGTTGGCGCCCCAGGTTTCCCTCAGCTTCTTTCTCATGCTCACATCGGCAATACCCTCCTAGAGACTAACGGATGATGGAGGAACACCTGGCACATTTAATGGACTGACTGGTTCCTTCGACCAGCCTGTCACAGTCCCCAGTCCTTCCGAGCCAGATTTAGCCTTGCTTCGCTGCGCCCTGCGCGGGGGTTCGCTATTCCACCTTGACGTTGGACTGAGTGGTTGTAGACAGCTCCTTACGGCAGCGGCAGCCCTCTGTTCAGCATGGTCGGCCCGCCGCCTCTGACGGGCCTCAAGGTCCTTGAGCTCGCCGGTCTGGCTCCAGGTAAACCACGTCTCTCCCAGCCCGCGCAGCGCTAGGACCCGCGCTGACACCGCCCACCAGGCCCCTTCGCCGGTCTCCTCCTCGCCGATGCAGGTGCTTCGGTGCTCCGCATTGACCGGCCCGGCACCACTCCAACGCCCGATGCCCTCACGCGGTACAAAACCTCCATCGCCGTCGACCTCAAAGCACCCTCAGGCCGCGCCCTCGTTCTCCGCCTCGCGCGCGAGGCCGACGTCCTCATCGAGCCATTCCGGCCTGGCGTGATGGAGAAGCTCGGCCTCAGCCCCGAAACGCTGCTGAAGGAGAACCCTTGGCTAATCTACGCGCGCATGACGGGGTTCCGCCGTGATGGCCGGTATAAGGACATGGCGGGGCATGATATCAACTATCTCGCCGTGTCAGGCGTGTTGGGACTGCTGGGGAGGAAGGACCAGAAGCCAACGCCGCCAATAAACATACTTGGGGATTCTGCTGGAGGCGGTGCGACCTTGTTTCAAGGCATCCTCATGGCCCTGTTGGCAAAGGAGAGAACCGGAAGGGGCCAAGTCGTGGAGGCGAACATGGTGGACGGCGCGGGGTACCTCGCGACCTTTCCGCGGTTTGCGAAGAAGGCGCCCGCGGGCGATGGCCCGCGCGGGATGAACTTGCTCGACAGCGGGTGTCCGTTCTATGACACGTACGAGACGAGCGACGGCAGGTTCATGGCCGTCGGCGCGCTGGAGCCACAGTTCTACGCGACGTTGGTGCGTGGCTTGCAACTGGACGGGCAGGGCTGGGAGGAGAGGAGGATGGACCGCGCGTGTTGGGATGACATGCGACAGGCCTTCGAGAGGGTGTTCAGGAGCAGGGCCCGTGCTGAGTGGGAATCGGTGTTTGATGGGACTGATGCCTGCTGTACGCCAGTGCTAGAGTACGGGGAGCTCGAGGAGCAGAGACAGACGCGGGAGGGTGACCAGAGGCCTGCTGTCACGCTGAGGGAGACGCCGTGTCTCGCT
Organism: Endothia cerciana; assembly: GCA_026119935.1. Classification (NCBI taxonomy): domain Eukaryota; kingdom Fungi; phylum Ascomycota; class Sordariomycetes; order Diaporthales; family Cryphonectriaceae; genus Endothia; species Endothia cerciana. The sequence goes on from JALRMH010000021.1 coordinate 148,449, forward strand.
GTTGATACCGGCGAAAAGGGCTCGAGCGGTGACGGGCCTAGCCGCGGCCAAGGACCTGGTGTCAAGGGGGATGGCTACGTGGGGAGGCTCATGACGCCGGGAGACAAGGGGGAGGAGACCTTGAGAATCTGGCTGGGGTGGGAGAGGGGGAGGCAGTTCGATGTTGAGAGTGGCGGCTTGGTGCTGAAGGGCCAGTCGAAGATATAATGATGCCTGAACAGCCTGTATATGGGTTGAGGGATCTCATGGAGGGCAGCCTTCGTTGTTTTGTGATATCCCTGTGGAGCAGTGTGATCCTTTCTACCCGTCCATTGCGAGATTCCTGGGCTATCCGCCATTCTATTCCGGCTACCATCTATGTCCCGGCCTTTCGTTGTCGCCCACGTGTCGTCCCCCCGCCTATCATTTTAGGTGGCCCGGTCTATCCGTCGCTCTATACCTCAGGCCTCGTTGCAAATCCAACTGAGGGGGGGGGGGGGAAACAAGGTGTCAGCCACGGCGTCCTCAAAGCATAGCAGAAGGTCTCAGGATACTTTTCTTCCAGGTGAGCACCTCATCTCGTGACCTGTCGTCCCCGGATCGTCACCCCAAGAACCCCGGCGATCAACCAGCCGGGCTCGGGGGCGGAGGCTTCGGCGGTCGTGGGGAGGGAGGCCTGCTCCGCGAGCCGCAGGCCATGGGGGAGCCTCGCGGTGAGGCGGACATCGCGGGGGCAGCGCGGTACCAGGACAAATGATATCGATCGACTCTGTGCCAGCGGAGGGGCCCGCACGTTGACGTCCCTGGAGCGATCGTCTGGCTCTTTGGGGGTGGGAGGTATATGACCAAGGGATAGAGATGGGGGGGGGGGGGTGTCCGAGGCTGTATACACATATCCCGAGAGCTTGGGGAGGGGAGCTCGGAGGAGAGAGCTCAGAGCTATACGTAGACGCGAGAAGAGGGTTCATCCCACCGCTCCTCCTCCCTCATCACACACCCGCATGCTCGCCCGCCCGCTGCCGTGTAGAAGCAACACGGCCTTCCCAAATCATAACAAAAAAAACAAAAAACAAAAAAAAAAAACACGACGCCAGAGAATACCGGTGGAACCACACCCGGCCGGGAGGCCAGGGGGCCCAATCACAGCCGCGTCCCACCCCCTCGAGCTATCTCTTGCCCGCCAAACCTTGCCCTACCATCACACGAACTATCGGGGGGTTCCCCTCCCTCGGTGCCTGTGCACGGAACCTTGGGGTGATCTGGCAGGTTGTGCGTGCGTGCGTGCGTGCGTGCGTGTGTGTCACTGCGGCTTGCACTGAACAGATCCGGGAGGGGAGGTGAGGGGGGGTTGGTTTCCTGCACAGGGAGAAGGGGGGGGGGGCAAGAATTACCTATCTCTTGTGCACCCATACCATATTTTTGTTGGTGGGTTTTTTTGTTTTTTTTTGTTGACAAACTTGCTTTGCCCGCAAGAAGAAAGAAAAGGCTTGCCCAATGCTGCCCGCCCCCGGGGCATGATCCCGCGATGTTGTGAAAAGGGGCCGGCCGTCTCTGTCTCTGCCTCTCCTCCTCCCTCCCCCCCCCCCCCTCTTCCCCCCTGCACGCAATGGCCACTCCACACCGCATGTGGGTTCTTGCGGTGAGAGACATTCGCGGAACGACGGGACCAATCTCTGATTGCGGCTCTGCCGGGAGGTCGCAACGCAGGTTGAGCGGTCATGCAACCTCTCCCTGGTTCGTCTGCATTGCTTCTCCTGACCGGATGGCTGTCCCGAGATGGCGCTGGCTAGGGGGCGGGGGGAGGCGAGGGGAGAGAGAGATCTTTGATCCCAGTCTAGAATCTTGTTCTTAGTCTATTGGGCCCCTTGGACCGCATACTGTATCCCGCAAGCGACACCATGTACCAGTACTGAAGTGGGTGAACGACATGGTGAGACCACGAGGCAGAGGACTTTACAGAAACTGATGACTGACAGCGTGGGAATTTCCCGTCAGAAGATATCCTGCTCATTAGTGTGTAAAAGCTACGGCTCGTTCCATCAGCCTCGATTCCATGAGCACTGATGGCGAGAGCCCAATAGCACAAATCAGGGGGGACAGACGTGACAGATGTGATGTACTTCTTGTCTTCCATTCCCCTCAAGTATAATGGTATCGAAAGGAGACGCAAGATGCGAATCAAAAGCCACCTTGTCTCCTCGCTCTCCCCTCCTTCCTGGGCAGCCCCAGGGAAAAACACGACAGTCTATCTACACATGCAATCCAGACTAACTATCCGCAAAGCAGAAGCACCTCGCCCAATTCTACCATGCCAATATCATCTCAATCTTCGTACGTGGTGGGGGTGTCTTATGTCCAGTCGTCAACGCGTCGTCAATGTCGTGGCAGTTAGCCTCATGGGACTGACGGCCGCCTTGCCATGGGCCTCCTACCGCTTGTTTGCTTAAGTAATTGGTCAGGGTCATTATCGGTCGCCTTGCCATTCTGCAGGTTTGCCACGCGGCCCGGTTGGTTGTCAAATGTGAGGCGGAACAATTAGTCCGCCCAAACTACTGGACCTGGCTAACTATCTCGGAGGCCCGCGACAGCGACTCGACCATCTGCTGGCACTCCTTCCTCCGGCGAATCGTGTAGTCGCTCTCCTTGAGGAGTTCGTCCATCTCGCTTTGGCGGTACATGTTCGCCATGAGCTCCGGCTGCATCGTATCCTTTGTGAATCTATCCAAGTCTGTGTTAGCAGAGACTGTCCAGTTCCCAGCGCAGAATTATAAGTAGTTAGTTGTACATACTGCACGAGGGTCAGCATGATAGCCTTGGGAACCATATCGATCATGGTCCTCTTGACAATGTTGAAGTACGAGGAGATCAGCAATTTTATGACCTCAACCTCCATCGCCTCTCGGTCGGACAGGGTCCCGGAAGCCTTCAGTGACGGTGGTGGGGGCTCCATTGCCGCCGCCTTCTTCTTATTCTTGGCCGCGAAGAAGCTGCCAAAGAACCCACTGCCCTCATTGTTAAGGTTGCTGTCGGTCAGGCTCGGGCTAGCTGCGCGGACAGGAGTCGAGGACAGAGGCTTGCCGGTCTTGGGATCGACTGGCACAGGCTTCGGGCTGTGGCGCTCATTGACTATAGCCATGGCACGGTGGCCGTTGAGGAAATCAGGATGGCCAGTGTTGATGTAGCAGACCTCCATGGACACCAAATCCTTGACCAACTTGTTCGTTGGCTCCATAGCCTTCTTAAAGAAGCCGATCACGGTCGCATGCATCTTCTCCTTGAGCGTTGGGTAGCGGCGGTAGAGCTGCTTGGTGAGCAGTTGCGTAAGGATGCGGACGAGCTCGTCGTACACCAGAGAAACACACTTCAAGCTTGGCTCCTCCAGCCGCTTGATCTGCTGCTTGACGATCACCTCAAAAGCGGTGGTGCCGACGAAGAGCGCTGGAGAGGGACCCGAGGCATTGTAAAGATATGTGCGGATTTGCTCGTCCTTAACCTGGTCGAAGGGGTCAATGGCCTTGACACCATTGGAGTAAAGCTCGTGAAAGACGAAGCTGATACGCGCTCCACCGGAAAGCTCTGTGCTGGAGAGCTCGTTGTTGTTGCCGTCCAAGACCGTGCGCCACTCGCTTGTAAACTCCATGATGATGTTCATGACAATGTTGGCGCTGTTGCCAAGCAACGAGGGTCCCAGACTCTCCAACTCCTGAGTGTACTTCTGCAGGGAACTTGCAATCCTGGCCTTGATGTCGGGCAGGGTCTGCTTGATGTGCATCATCAAAATCAGGTTGAGCTTGCGTGCCAGGTAGGGCGTACCGCAGTACGAGCTCTTGTTGCGATAGGCCTTGTGGTTGTCAAAGAACGCACGTTCTGCCTCCAGCGAGGCGTTGATGGGCTTCTTGTTGTCAATGTCCCTCTGACCTCGGTTCACGACGGGCACGTATCCCATCCGCAGGGGGATGATGCGGCCCGCCAAGATGTCCACCACGTCGGTTCCCTCGTCCATCAAGTCGACCTTTGTCAAGACACCAATCGTCCTCTGGCCCTCGGGGTCGACCTCGCGTGCCAGTTTCAGACCATCGGAGTTTGCCAGATCGATATTCGCCGCAGTCACAGCCAAGATGATAGCGTTGGATTTGGTGATATACTTCAGGATCATGTCCTTGATCTGCCTCTCTATATCGCGCGGCTGGTCTCCGACCGGCACGCGGGTCAGACCGGGCAGATCGACGAGGGTCAAAGTGAGGACATTCGGGGAGTATATGCGCAGATTGATGGGAGCGGGAGAGATGCCGGCGTTCCGGCCGACCTTGGCCTCGGTCTCCCTGCTGATCTCATCCCGTATCTTGTTGAAGTCGTAGAACTTCTGCCCCGGGATGTGAAGAAACTCGCCCCACTCGTCGACATTCGCAGCCTTGTCGGTGCTGTTCTCGATGGCTTCGCTCGTGCCGTTGGTCTCTCCGGTGGCGGTCCGGTTGATCAGCTGCAGGACGAGGGGCCGTCTGGTCACGATGCCCGAGCCTCGAGGTAGGCTAGAACACGTTAGCATCCCCTCCCTGACCCTGACCTGACCGCGCTGTGCTCGAACATGAGGGGGTCGAAGCCTTGACGTACAAATCTCTGCCCACGATGTTCTCCAGCACCGAACTCTTTCCGCTAGACTGACTGCCGACGACGACGATTTGAGGAAGGTCGATCGGGTTGTTGACGCCCACAGTTGTGAAGACATCTTGCAGTTTGTTCACGAGCCTGATTTTTGATAGCATTAGCTCTGCGTCCTGGACGGCATCCTCCTCGCTGGGGGCTGAAGGCGTGGTCTCGTGTGATGGCGGAGCGCTGTCCCGGCCTATGGGTGAAGGAGGTTGGGCGTCGTCCTTGTCAGGGGGCGTCGCAGTCGCAACAGCACCCCCAGGCTCGAACGTGACCCTACCCTCAGACGCGACTGAACCCCTTCTGACCGGAGAAGGACTCTGTCTTCTGCCAGCGAGAAACTTCTGCCAAGCCATTGTTTTGGTCGACCGTGGCTAGTTATGGTGCTGTGGATGGTTTCTGCGCAACAAGGGGGGAGGGGGGACGTACGTGATAAGGGCAGGATCAGAGATGCCACCCGGCTGAGCAAAGCTGCCAGAAGACATGGTTGATGATAACGGCGTACTGGGTCGACCGCGACAATGGTGAGCGTGGCTGAGGTTGACGTGACGTTGTTGGGGGGAGGTCAGGTCAGAGGTGGTGCATTCACGGGTTGCGTTGGAAAGCTGTCAGCGTTTCAAGGGCGGGGGAGGGGCCTCTCTTGAGCTCGCGTGTCACTGTCAGATGCAGTTATATTCTTCCAGGGTGTCAAGAAGTACGAAGAGGCGTGTGTGGTGAGCAGGATGATCAACAGAGTCGTTGCAGTGAGGAGTTGTTGAGCTGAAGCTGGAATTCAGGGTGCAAACGGGCGGTCACAAGTTGCAGTTGGTCTACTAGCGACGTTGACGTACGACCCTAACTGTAAACTGCCTCAGAGCTGCCGGGGGATTGGGCATGGATAAATCTGGGCCCGCTGGACTGCTCTGCAAGCCACTGTGGCTGGTGCCTTACCTAACCCGACAAGGGCGTAACTTATGCGTACAGCACAGTACATAGCACTTCTGACTCACGACCTCGCCAAAGGCGTCTTCAACCGCCCCCACCGTCAGACGGCCTCGTCAGAGGCGACGCACGCAACGGCCGCCATACACATCTTTATTATTAGGTATCTCATCACCCCGGAAGAAGCCGGTCGGCCTGATGGGACGAGCGGAGCTCTTCCTAGGTTTGTAGTGGCCTACTCGCCCGAGGACTGCGGCCAGTGGCCATCGTGTTTGTCTCTCTAGAAGGTAATGGCCGGGCTTCGAGTTCCAAGTCTTGCTTTAGTGATAAGCGTGTGATGTCTTGGTATCTTCTGTCCATGTCTTGATGGCGAAGTCACGGGCCGTAGCAGAGGGCAACGCATGTGTGGTTTCCGGGTCGAGGACAATCTCTCTCGAAATGGTTCGAGGACTGTCGAGCTCGTCTGTCCTCTGCTAGCCTCTATTTCTGCCAGCGCGTATTCCAAGTGGTGAATACCACCTACCGGCCAGACCGCCGCCACTATCACATCCCCGACTCCCCACTTGAAGGGTGAAAAATGCCAGCCATTCTTTCTGGAGGGGAACTTGCCCGTCAGGAGGGGGAAGGGGGGTGGGAGAAGTAAATCATGATTCCTCAGACCCTCGTACTCCGGTATGTGTTTGCCCGTCCGCGTTCCAAGCGCCAGAGCCGGTGCGAGTATGTGTCATTGATTTTATGCTGTTTACCAGTTCATTACAAGAACCAAAGACCGGCATTACGCCATGTTGGTGTTTCATCGGTGATACTTCTTCGTCTTCGGGGTCAGTGCGACGTGTCATTTACAGCATTTGGGGCGGCCTTCTTGACATGAGGCGCCGAACTGTATTCCCGGGGCGGGGCGGGACTGCCGGGACCACCACGTTCATGCCCATAGCCGATGGGTTGAAGTCATCGAGTTGAACAAGCTCAGGAACCCCGATGCGCCGAATGCGATCCGAAATAGCTGCGAAGGCCTCCTAGTCATCGCTTCTTCGTCTTGAGCTGCGGCGCAGATTCGATGTAAAATTTTGCTTGCGGGTCTTGTTTGACCACCTGTACATTTCATTTCCATCAGAGACGGGGACCACCGCCGTTAAAGCCGGGCAACGCAACCCACAGTTTGATCTTGGCATCATCTCCGGCGGATGCCCACAGACATGGATCGGTTGGACTCCAATCTACAGCATTGCATCGGGGCCGGTGAGCGTCGAGCCTTTCCACAAGATGGCCGCTGGGCATGTGCCAGATGAAGACGGCGCCATCTATGGCAATCAGTCCGATGTTACTATGACCAATGTGACAGGGGCCTAGCAGAACGTGCTCACCTTCGGAGCCGCTGATAACGAAGCTCTCGTTCGCACCGCCAAGATCACTCCTGATGGTGTAGTCACCGCCGAGGTGGCCCGTGTACTTCTGCACCGTCCCCCTAGTGCCGATATTGATGAGCTGGGCCACGGCGTCTTCTTTGTTGACCAGGAGGTATTTCGAATCCCTCGAGACGCGTATCGAAGTTCCACGGCACGATAGGTCCAAATCATACCTCAACTCCCTGGTTTGGCAGTCATAGACGTGCAAGGAGTGCTGGTCATCTGCGGCAACCAACCAGCGACCGTCCGGAGAGATTGCCAGGTCGCCGACTCGGAACTTTTTCGTCCACGTGTACAGCTGCTCACCTTTGGTGCTCCACGTGCATATCGCGTGGGCCTTGTCAAAGCTCCCCAGGATGAAGGACGAGCCGTCAGGAGCCCACACGCAGCTGCTGACTGGTTCGCTTAGCCTCTTGGTTCGCTGAACGAGAGTCCCAGTCTGCGTATGGCTGTCAGCCTCCTTGCTCGAGTTTTGCCCCCCGGGGGTGGGGGAGGGGGATAAGCTTGATGTTTTCTGACCTTCAAATCCCATATACTAGCACACTTATCCCTCTCGCATGCCACCAGCATACTGTCATCCGGGCTCCACGCAAGATCACCGACGCCCTCGTCCATGGGCTCCTCTCCTCTCGGTTCCCTATGATCGTGACCGAGCTTGAACATGAGGTCGAATGTGGTCATGTCCCAAATATAGATGTGCTTATCGGCACCACAGCTGGCCAATCGCTTGCCATCATTCGAGAAACGGATCTGCCAAACCTCACCGGGTTGGTCCAGCTCGTGTAAAGGTTGATTTGGGAAGAGGCTTGGATCACAGGCGTGGTCCGAGTACAACGACGGCGAGGATGCATCGGTATGCCACTTGCAGGAGTCTATCTGTCTGTCTTTGACTTGTTGCAAAAGTACTGCCAGTCGATGCTCGGGGAGCATGACGGAAGGCGATATGCATTCTGGTTTCAAAGATTAGCAATCTCGACCCGACGTGCCCGGCAGTGACGGGACCCGGGGTTTTCAACGTACTCGAGAGGCTTGAAAGTAAATGGTGTCTGGATTGGCCGCGGGCGCCGTCCCACTCCGCCTTTGCCTTGACGTCTTCTGCAGACTGGCACATGAGAAGCGAGGAGAGGAAGTGCAGCTTTTGGGCGTCCTGATCCAGCGGGGTCAACTCAGTCCGCAGTACGGAGAGGGCCTGCCTGTGATCCCTGAGCTCCAGAAGCTCGAGGTATTTCTGTTGCCGTATGCAGAACCTCATGGCGTCGCGGTCAGATCCTTCCATCAGGACCAGGCCGTTACCGGACCTATCCTGAGAATCCGTGGCAAGAGCAGCGCCAAAGAGGAACTGCTCCGCCTCCGTCCAGTAGCCATTGATCACTGCGGACCTGAAGGCCGCGACCGTTGGGCTCTCCAACTCATACCCGCTGTCCTTGCTGACACTCTGGGCCGCCGAGTGGTATCCCATATCAGTGAGAGCTTGGATCAGGATGCGTGTGACCTCTTCTCGATTGTGGCCGAAGTAGGGAGTGGTAGGGGCGACTTCGGGGGACTGTTGTTTGCCATTCTGCAGGGACGAGCCATTCACGGAGGAGGTCGAGGCCTTGTGTGTTCCATTAGTTGCCACGCCCTGGAAGGATCGCTGTGGTGCCCGCGAGTCCCTGTTGAGCCCTCTAGATGTTCCGTTTGAACTTGCCTCTCCATCTCCTTCAGCTGACATTCTGCCTCTGCGCCTACGTTTAGGTCTCCGCGGGTCACTCGAGAAGTCGGCTGCGGGAGAGCTCGAGGAGCCCTGTACTGATTGCTCTTGGTCCTCCTCAAAGCTTGCCCGCTGCCTTCGTCCGAGCAGCTGACGAGGAACAACCGCGGAGGTGATCGACGAGGTTCCTCGGATCGTGCCCGTTTGATCTCGGGTCGGATCCGGCGGACTCGTTTCGTTGTCTTGGTCGTCACCGCCGTCGGTGTTGTTATGCTGCTGCTGCTGCTGCTGCCGCGGCTGGTGGGCAGCAACGGCTGGGGGGTCGGACGGGGCAGAGAGGACAGTGCTGGAAGAAGGGCGAGGGGTCTGCGAGATGGATGGGTCGTCGGGGATGGGTTGGGTGAACACGGGGGGCGTGACCGAACGGCGAGTTCGTTCCGCCACGGCGTCTACTGCGGGAGGACCTATCTCCCGCTTGTGACCACGACCGCCCTGATGGCGGCAGGATGATGGGAAGGTGGTGGTTACGGATCTGGTGGAGTTGTTCCTTGTCGGCGAGCGAGAGGGCTGCTTGTCAGATGGACAAGAGGCCAGCTGTGGTGTTGGGTGGCGTCGCAGGTTGGGACGGGTATCGACTCGTCGTGATATGAGTGAGGTCCGTGTGGAGGGGGCCAAGAGGGTGGATGTGAGGTCGCCGTGGAGGATGCCGTCATTCGCAGCTCGCCAGGGGTTGGCCCTTGTTGGCACCTGGGGCAAGAGACCTCCCTGGCTGCCGCGGCCGCTGGAGGATCACAGCAAACAGTGCTCTGGGATGCAGCTTGATAGGCTCGCGGGTCTCGGGCTCCTGTCAAGACCATGCAGGCCCTAGAGGGAGTCGTAGGCAACAAGGACGACACGCGTTCTTTCTTCTTCTTCTTCTGCTTCTTCTTCTGCTTCTTTACTTCTTTTTTTCTTTCTTGGGGAAACAACTGAACAGCCTCTGGGACGTGGAGTGATGATCCTGGTCAAGGCTGAGGTCAGGGCGATCGAGAAGGTCGGAAGTCAAACAACCAGAGTCTGGACAGAGGCGGGAGAAATCCCGCCGGCGGGTTCAGAGGGCCTGGAGAGCAAGTGGGGCACTGCCAGTAAGGGCGGCTACAGGACTAGCCTTACCCGAACAGAGGGGAGGTGGGGTCCAGTAATCCTCATCGTTATCTCCCACTCGAGCATGTAATATGTGCTCGTCGTGCTCATGGTTGACTTCTCACGTGTCCAACCGTGAAGGGTATTTATTTATATACCAGTCACACTCGCAACTCCTAGACGCCAGCACAAGGTGAACGTGCTCAAGAGGTGACTTTTTTCCCCTCTTTCTCCCTCCCACCCCCTCTTCTTGGCAATCCAAACAACTATGACCCAAACCACATGTCAGGCTCTTCTTATATTGCAAGTCAAAACGACTTCAATACTGCACCCCCCGACCACGGCACAAGCCACCAATACTCGCATTCCCCAGTTTGCCAAGTGCTGCCTGCCTGGCTTCCCCGCTCCAAAAGCAATCCAGAAAGACGCGTCTGTCCAGACCGATCTAACAGGCCGGGACATTCCAGCCAGAGAAGGCTGGCTAGCGGCAAAGTGATGGGGTTGGCGCGCTAGAGTTACAGGCAGGACGCCATCTGCTGGGTGCTATGCTGGAAGCGTCAGAAGCATGAAATTGACTCTCTTGAGCCTGTCTCAGGTCGCCGGGTTTTTTTTGTACCATGCATGATTCGCCCTCTTGAACCCCGAGGGCAGCACAGTAGCATTGCTGAGCTGTTCAGAGACGTTTGAGCCTTACCCCCTCCTCGCCCATCTCCACGGCGATCAGAAGCGCGCCCGGCCATCACCTGCCGAGATCCCAAACCCACACTTACGCAACGACTTACCTTCCTGCCTTGAGATGCCATACGGCTTCCTCTCGCGGGCATTTCCATCTGTTCTCGTACCAATTGCCTGTCCCTTTCACACTCGTGCTTTGACCTGTCCGGTCGACCCCCCCGGAGCCCCAATCTTGTCAGCCAAGTACAGAGGCCGAACCCACATAGATAGACTCCAACGTACGGTTCAATGTCAGTGGCCGAGTTCGTCCAGGCGCCTGAGCGCAACCCGGATCGCTACGGGCCGAGGGCCCGCCAGAACAGGACGAAATGCTCCCAGCTGGCCGCAGACTTCTTCAAAGACAGCGTCAAGAGGGCTCGTGAACGAAATTTGAGGTCAGTAACCGGCGGGGGTCGCCAAGAATCTGCATGAGTAGATGGGGCTCGGCTGAAATCCGTGTGTGTAGACAGAGTGAGCTGGAGCATCGCCTGAGGGACCCCAGGGTCAACCAGGAGGCATTGTGGACCTCGGCAGGAAGACAGGAGGCCAAGTACCTGCGGTTCCTCAGGACGCGGAATAAGGCCGACGACTATGAGGTTATCAAGCTGATCGGGAAGGGGGCATTCGGCGAGGTGAAACTGGTCCGGAAGAAGACCGACGCGAAGGTCTACGCTCTCAAGTCGCTCGTCAAGACCCAGATGATAGCAGGAGACCAGGTCGCCAGGGTCCGGGCAGAGCGAGATATCCTGGCAGAGTCTGACAGTCCCTGGGTCGTGAAGCTCTTCACGACGTTCCAGGATACGAAGTTCCTGTATATGCTGATGGAGTTCCTGCCGGGAGGGGATCTCATGACGATGCTGATCAAGTACGATATCTTCAGCGAGGACATCACCAGGTTCTACATCGCGGAGATCATTATGGCTATCGAGGCGGTCCATAAGCTCGAGTTCATTCACAGGTATGGATCCTGTGGGAACCTCCCGGAACTATACTATGCTGACAGTCTCGTCAGGGACATAAAGCCAGACAACATCCTGTTGGACCGCGGGGGACACGTCAAACTCACGGATTTTGGTCTGTCGACGGGATTCCGAAAATTACATGACAGTAACTACTATCACCAGCTGCTGAACGGCGGCGGTGACGCGCCGTCACGCAACTCACGAAACCTGAACCGGTATTCCGTGAACATCGATCAGATCAGCCTGACGGTCAGCAATCGAGCACAGATCAATGAGTGGAGGAAATCAAGGCGACTGATGGCGTACTCGGCGGTGGGAACGCCTGATTATATCGCTCCTGAAATCCTGACGGGGCAGGGCTACTCGTTTGACTGTGACTGGGTAAGGATCCATCTGATGCGAATGATACCAAGATGGGTGAGGCGCTAAATGGCTCGTACCATAGTGGTCTCTCGGCACCATCATGTTCGAGTGCCTCGTCGGCTGGCCGCCCTTCTGCGCAGAGGTCAGGCAAGACGTCTACCGAAAGATCGTCAACTGGCAGCAGTGCCTCTACTTCCCAGACGACGTTCACATCAGCCGCTCCTCTGAGCATCTGATCAGAAGGTACGTCCCGGCCGTGCTCTCTACACCCCCCCCCCCTCCAATCCACCTGCGCATGCGTGGCCCCGACCCGTGTCTGTTGACAGGACCACCCTCATCGTCGTGCATCTACCTAACCGTCTAACACACCCCAGCCTAGTCTGCAACTCCGAGTCCCGCCTCGGCCGGACCGGCGCCGGCGAGATCAGGCAGCACCCCTTCTTCGCAGGCGTCGACTTCGAAAACCTGCGGCGTTTCCGCGCCCCGTTCGAGCCGCGCCTCACCTCTGAGATCGACACGGCATATTTCCCGACCGAGGACCTGGAGCAGCAGGCCGCGAGCGCGATGGACGTCGACAACCCCAACGCCGGCGCCCTGCAGGCTGCGCCCGAGCAGCAGGAGACGCCCGAGATGACGCTGCCGTTCATCGGGTACACTTTCAAGAGGTTTGAGAATAACTTCAGGTGATGGGCAGTGATGACGATGTCGGTATTGTAATGGGGCTGTAACAGATGGGTTGGGCTGGGCTGGGCTGGGCTGGGTGCATGGCCGCCTGGCTGCTTGTCTCGACGGGTCTGGGTGACGAGGCGATGTTGGTGTTGGAGGGAAGTGGGAGAGCTCAGAAGCGATCGTTCTCGAATGGAATATTGGATTTGTCAGGAAATGTAATATATGGCAGTGCTGTGAAAATTGGCGAATAAGGCCTTTGGACTCGGGGACTATAGTTTCTAATGATCATTTGATGACCAAGTCCTCATTTGCTCCAAACACCAAGCACCTAGCACCTATACCAACATGAATGAAATGCGCAGTTTAGACCTGTTGTACGTCTGTTTGCTCGCCTGCCTCGCAGCAACAGTTATCCCTTCATCCCAACTCACACTCTCAACACCACCGTCGGAGGCCTTCCATCTTATCATGGCACCGACATCAACCATGGCAGTAACTATATACTTTTGAGAGATGAACTGAACGAGCGGCCACGGCGTGCGGTACAATTACAACTTATGTTACGGGTTCTGCATTAAGCAATCCACGTGGGTCCGGGCCCGAGTCCTTTTCAACCCTTTCTTGCGTTCATTCTCCTGGGCACTAGCAGATGGCAGCTGGTCAGGTCCCATGAACGCGGGGGGTGGCATAAGAGGTCATCAAGCCGTGCGAGAATATGATATCCTGGTACCCTCAACTCGTGACGGTGGAGCATCGGAATTCACTCTCACACGGAGGCATGGGCACTTGTCTGTCTTCACAGTCCAGACTGCCAGTACACATCGCCGACCAGGGCCGGCCAAAGACCCTGTTGTTCCGACATATCCAACAGACGGCCTTGGGATTCTGGAGACGACCCACGACTCTACATAGCCCTAGGCAAGGCCGTTCCTTCGCCTCATCGGCCCCCAGTTTCGTGGTCGTACGCCAAGGTCCACCTTAGTTACTAACCCCAAGCCTCATCAGAGCAGCCACAGCTATGATACCAGCAGCGTGCGGCGGTATGCCCCCCCAGTCTAGACCTGTGACAAAGGGCTGCGCATTAGCCATTGCGGTGAGCCACGGCCCAGCAGTGACCCACCACCAGATACCCTCCTGTTCTCCTCCATTTGTATGGGCTGCCTCGGGGTTGACTACTGCTGATGGGACCTCTGTCAGCTACGGAGCCAGCCTGTTCCCTCCCATGCATGGCATCTACCTGGGGCCAGGCCATGGACTGTCCGCATCGGCTCAGAGGGCCGGTGGCCTCTTATCAGTGCTTCCTGTCAGACTGATACCTCGCAGCTCTCGGGCCGTAGCCGCGCGTGCCATAGCATCAGCCTAGGGGGTAGAGGAGAGGCTGGAGCGGAGCGGAAGCGGTGTTGACTAGCCTGCCTCCACGGCGAGGAGGGGGGGGGGGGGCTGATATCTTTGGGATGTGTCGCCAGGCAGGCTCTCAAGGCAGGCTCGCTGACCAAGCCCCAGCCCTTCGGCCCTGCAACCCGCGTTCTGGGAGCCACCTTCCAGAGAGCCCTCACAAAAGAGGACCACACCGTCGGCCGGTCGTGAGGCAGATCGCTATCGGACAGCCAGCCAGGGAGGGCGGCGCACTGCGCGGTTTCCGGCTGCCCCTGACCGGGACCTTTTCACCCCGGCGGAGAGGAGGGGGCCAGAGCTTATCTGCACCAGCCTGATGACACAGGCGTCATCGAGCGGGGCCGAACCACAGAATGTCGCCCCGTGGACACGTGGGATGAAGTGGCCCGCCGGCCGGAGAGGTTGACTTCTTTCAGCAAGGTCAAGCGAGATGTCAAACGCAGACTCAAAAGGGGAGGGGGGGGGGGGAAGTATCTCCGGGATGAGCGAGGCCTAGGAGACCACGCACCAGCTTCCTATGCGCCCCACGCGACACTCAGAGCCTGACGGGACGGGATCCAGGTCATACTATAGTACTTTGGCTTTCGGCTAGAACTACGGAAGGACTGTGGAGGCGCACGTCAAAGCCGGCGTCGACGGCATCGTGGCCTACGGGAGGCAGATTTAGCTGCACTAGATATGTATGCAGCCGCGTCTCGGCCAAAAGCTCAAAGTCGTGCTCTGGAGTTCAACAGACCCAGCCGGACAGCCCACTTGGCGGTGGCCCACGACAGGATGTCAGGAGGCTCGGCTAGGGCTTGTCGCCACATCTAGCTCCGGCGTCGGGAGCCTCGTCCTGGTTCCCCAGAGGTTCGGTACCGAGCTTCCAGAGATGTTGCTCGCAGGGGATCGGCCGAAGGCTCAACGGCTCGGCCGAGCAACGCGACAAACGGGACATTCTCAGACAGACGTGCCTCGCATGCGGAGATGGGCCCTCGTCGGAGACACATGTCGAAACTGGAGACCAGGTTCGTGCGGCGTGAGCAGGTTCCAAGGTGCGCTCGCTAGGTTCGAAGATCCTCATACCCAGGAACATAACTGCAATCTTGCAGGTGCGAAACGGCCGCTGTCCAGCCCCTCAGCGAGTGCCGTGCATCTCAGGATCTCTCTCTTGGGCTCCACTCTAAGAACATATGTATAGGGTAGATGAGACCGACGTCCGATGGTCTGCGCGCGGCGCGTGCCAAGCATCGTCATCTGTTCTCAAGCCAGCCTCTTGTTCTCAACGATTGGACAGTTTACGGCGTGACCTGCCAAGGAGGACGACCCAGCGCTCTGGGTAAGGCTTCGGGTATCTGCCCCCTTGAAATACGGGAGGCGATCTTCAGAGATTGGCGGGCACGGCTCGACGTGGACATGCAGGGAAGACCCGGCATCATGACTCCAGGACCAAGGCGGATGAGTAGACTTAAATCAAAGGTACACCGCCTACCTTGATGACCACTTGATGCCAAGCACTAAGGCCATGATCCCACTGGGACGCCGCGATGGTGCTGAGCGCGGCGTATGTTGATATCCGTGAGGACATCATCGTATACTGGCCGCCATTTTGTATGTCGGAGCCAGCAACATCCGCTGTGGTCTAAGGTTTACTTTCGTCGCACAAACAGCATAGGGGAGATGCCGTGCCACGGCCAACAGACGTCAGTAGCCTTTCCACCTCCAGATCATGTGACCTTTGGTAGGGTGTTTGCCTCCGGTGCATACCTTTGAGGTACGGCAGGCGGGTACATGAATTATGATGCCAATGTGTGCTGCCACTGCTGTTATCACTATGTGTCGTGTCTTGTGTGAGCTGCCAAATCTGCGGGTGGCCTCTTCCGTACCTCAGCGAGCTGGGAGGCCGCCCAAGCCGTGGTGTCCCAATTGTCCGGATGGCGGCCAAATCAGGAGTGGGTCACTCGGTCACAGCCGGCTCTCGCCAGTCCCTACTGCGGCAGGGGGTGGACAGACACGAGACCGTGGGTAGGCCAGAAGTGACTGACCGTCGCGCAGTCAGGCTTCGATTTGAGGTGAGGTGAGGTGAGGTGAGGTGAGGTGAGGTGAGCACGCGGGGGAGATCGTACGACATCTGGGAGCTAATTAGTCACGAAAAGCCTGCCCGGAGAGAGAAGGCAAAAAAAAAAGAAAGAAAAAAAAAAGAGCTGCGGCGGGCGGCTCTGCGAGCCCCCTCCCCTTGTTGTCCATTCGCTGCCGTACACTCCATGCGTAGTAATGTACGCTGAGGCAGACGCTGACGGGCTTCTTACGTGTACATAGTACCCGCGGCTGGCGAGGATACCGTGCCATCCCAAGGCTGTCACCATCTGTTATGCGGGATGTATATAGTATGTCTTCAGACCCTAGGGCGGGCGCTGACATTGTAAGTCTTCGCCCGGGATAAGTAGACGACACGGAGGGTATGGTATGGAACGGAGCGCAGCTCTTTTGAGCTCACCCAAAGCACGTCATGCATGTGTCAATAGCATACTCCATCCATGCCGTTTGTCATGTTAGACAACTGAATGATACTGCTATGGTATATACTTGGTTGAGGGGCCTATCTGTTTGCTAGTAAATTACCGGGGGGGGGGGGGATCCGAGAAACGTCCTCTTTTCATTTCCGAAACCCCTGGCCGGCTGCCAGATCCCCTGATCGCTCCTTCAAGAGTAAGTACATACATACATGGCAGGATCTAGAGACGGCAGATCTGAGACAAGGCGCCTGAACCGTTTTTCGGTAATGCAAGATAGGAGCTTTCGAACAGGCGGCATGAGCCGGACATGATCAGGGGTCAAGAGTATGTCCGAAGTTTGGGGTGGGTACCGTACATACATGTACTCTGTCTGGTACATACTTTGTAGCAATAACGTGTTGGTCTGATCGGTGGTGAAGGATGCCGCGATTGTAAGCCCACCTCCAGGAGTCCAGACCTCGGCCGATCAGGAGCGGATCGAATCGTATCGTAAGGAGTTATCAAGGGCTTCGATGACCTTCTCCCGCGGCCCTCGGGCGGCGGCTTCTTCTTCTCTCACCTCGCTTCCGGGTTACCAACGTCGAGCGGACGGGGTCGAGGTCAGGATCAGGTTCAGGATGAGGCTCGAGCAGAGACCCCTCAAGGGCGGGCGATGATGAATCTTGGATCGGCAGCATTCCGTAGACGGCTGGGGTCTGCCCCGTCGCGATCAAGGTTTAGGAAATTTGAGGTTCGACGACCTGGCCGAGGTCGGGTAGTCCCGTCGAAGCACCAAAAACGACACAGGAATAACCAAGTTCACGGAACCGTACGGGTCTGCTAACACACACACACACACACACACACACACACACACTGTCAGGATCCACACGGCTCGTCGTCACTCCTGATCCCTTCCTGCCGTAGTGACACTATCATCGCAATGGGTATGGAACCATGGCATGTAGGTCTTGCGTAGATCTGCACTGCGTGATCCATAGGTTCATGCAGAGGAGTCCACCACCTCAGGGTCCGATCTGCGGAGCACGCAACACATGCCTTGGCGATGCGAGCACCTCCGCGGCGCGTTGTTTCATCAGGAGGCTGGCGATTGGGGGACCTCGAACGTCCCCGCCATGGCCTCGCCTCCCCGTGCAGTAAGTCCTGTGTATACCGACTTTTGACAAGGGCAGCCTGCCCATCAATATTTACTGCGTATGGTCTCACCAGGGTCTTCATCCGAGGGCCACCGCAGCTGACGGGCGCCATTCGCAGGGGGGTCTCAACGTCCGTGCGACGAGACCCGCATGCCACAGTCGGCCTCGAACCGCTGCGACGGTATCAGCGAGCTACTAATACTATGGTAGCGAGCCACGAGGTAATCGCTAACCCTCTCCCTTGACTCAAGCGGCTGCGCTGTCTCCACTACTCCATACGCCAACCCCAACTCTGGGCAGACGTCAGAACCTTTCCTCTACCCGGGAGCCGTGACTCGTTGAGCTCGCCACTGTGGTCTACTGCCATGGCACACGGAGGGCTGCCTGGACCTTGGAGGCTCTCTTGCTTGTTGGAGCAGGCTGCAGCTGGACCTGGCGATGACATGTTGCATTTAGACCTGGGAGCCCTGGGAGCCCTGGGAGCCCTGGGAGCCCTGGGAGCACACTCTTGACACTATAGAGAAAAAGGAGAGAGAAGAAGGAAGAAAAAAAAAAGGGAACAAGAAATGAAAAGAAGAAGGAAAAACCCCTTCCCGGGGTCGCAGGCCCGTGGTCTATCGCAGAAAAAACCAGAAAACAAGAAGCAGAAGCGCAGCAGGAGGATCCGGGCGCTCCATGTTCCAGGGTTTCATTGCATCCTGCAAGACCTCCGGACGAACGGTTACGGCATAGAAATATCGTGTTGCTGCATCCCTCGCCGACCAATCTGAGAGGCCGAAGCCATGGAAAAGGGGGGGGGGGGGGCACGTTGTTGGGGGTCAGCCTGCAGGTCAGCTACATCACAACTCGCAGATGCGATGCACACGTCGCATCCGTGGTGGGTGAGGCCATTCGCGGAGTTGTCATGAATCCGCCCAGCCCCGTCCCAGATCCGCCTGGTCTGGGGAGGGAGCCTTTCTCAACTAACCGGCCCATCGGGATCTTGATACCCTTCAGACGATCCGGCTCTGGTGATCGTTGAGGAACATCTATGGTTCACGATTAGGGCACCGTGACTGTTCCCCCTTTTAAGGTCTAAGGCCTCAGTTCGGTCCCACTACCACGTACATACTGTGCCAGTAGTACGCCGCCCCGAACGCGGAATTGGAGCCGTCGGCGGAGGGATTAAGTACAGTACAAATGAATGCCCTTCACAACTCGACCCCCTCAAGCAGACGGGGAGACAACATGGCTGTTCCAGCGTTCCCGGGCCCACACTCTGTATGTACCCGAGATGACTTGCTTGTGGGAGGTGTCGATGGCCCCCCCCCCCCCCTATGGTCTCGCCGTGCCGGATCTTCAACGACAAGAGCAGCCTGCACACCTCCTTGCCCTCCCCTCCCCCCCCTCCCCACTCGCTGTTGGGTCCTCCGACCGCCTGGCCGCAGGGCCGTCTTCTGGACCTGCACGGCTCCCGCCACGCTCGCTTTCCGAATTCCTCCTTGTGGGCTGCAGAAGCCAATTTGCTAGCGGGTTGGGTCCCACAGTCATAAGCCAGCCCCTACCCACGTACCAGGCCATGTGCTCGTCCTGTATCTCGGGCGATGTCCACACGGGGGCGCATCGAGCGGGCATGCAGGGGCAGCTACCAGGACGGTACCGGACGCCGTCGAGACGGCCTCTTGTCTGTGCCTCTCCTCCAAAACGCACACTAGGCCCCTTGCGGGAATCGAGGCCCTCCCCCTTGCTCCAGCCACATGCTGTGGTGGGTATTGGGGGCTGTCTGATTCCCCATCTTTAATCTTCAGGGACATTCTTGTCTGTCGACGCAGGTACCACAATAATATCCACAACCTGTGCTGGGTCTGGCCGCCGGCCGCCCCTTTGGTCGACGTCTGACGACTGGCACGCTGGCTAGTACATACCATAGTAGTCCTCCCCAAGGCTGCCTTCGGCCAATGGCCTCCCGTGACCCGTCCGTGACTCTTGTTCCTCCTGGGCCTGACCCTGCTGGGCCAGCCTGCCTCCCTCCCTGTGTTCTGTCTGGCACCTGGGGCCGGGTCGATCTGACATATCTTTCGTTGCTGCTGCTGCACCTCCTGCGGCCAGCTCGCTCCCGGCGCTCCCACTTCCTCAACCTGAGGGACTGACAACCGCCTACCGACCAACACCCCCTTCCCCCCCCCCCCCGGCGTCCCATGCTACGAAGCCGGACCTCTCTCCGTGGCTAGGCTCTTTCTCAAACACCATTGGGCCTGGACGAGACGGGGCCCTCAGGAGAGTGGATAAGACCGGTCGAGCGACCGCCTATCCCCTCTGTTCTCATTCGCGCCCACACCCCCTTCACCATGCCTGCTGCTCTACTCGTGTGTTCTAATTGATTCATAATATCTTGCATGCAAAACACGCCTGCCTCTCTTATAAAGGGATCCCGAGGACTTCCATGCCCTCGCCATGTCGCGGCCACGAGGCAGGTCGAGGACCTGCTCAATCATGGAGGGCTACCTGACCACCCCTCCGGACAGGGGATCAATACTGGGCCGGGCCGTCTGGAAGGTTTGTCTGGTCCCCGTCTCGATCTGTCCGCCTGTGAAGGGTTGGTTCTGACTTCCAAGGGACAGACTCGATATGTTGTCATCGGGAGCGCGCAGGGAGAGGTCGGCGGCGGGAAAGGCCAGGCCGGCTGGTCCTCCAACGGCCTCACATTCCTCTCCATCTACAAGAATCCGGTATGGGGGAACAGAGCCCTTCCCACGCCCTCCGCGATACGACGGGGATGTGTCGTGGGGCATCAGGAGACTGACAGACGCCTCCTACAGGACGACTGGGAACCAGCCCAGCAGTATGCTGTCAACAACGTCACGCGCTGTCAGGTACAGGTTGTCTCGCACCGCAAGCAGGGGCCCGCCTCGCCAACCCTCATCGTCACCGTCGCGCCCGATCCCCTCACAGAGAAGATACGGAAGCGGCGGTCGAGTAGGGCCGCGACCCTCGTGTCGAACAAGGACAACGGCCCGACCAACCTGTGGTTCCGCACCGAGGGGGACGCCTCACGGCTTCACGAGTGGGCGAGGTGCATCCAGTCCCTGGTCCAGCCCAGCCTCCCGGAACCGCTGCCCTTGAGCCCGATGAGCCCGACGAGCCCCGGGACGCCCCTGTCCCCGTTATTCCAGAACCCCTTCGGGCAGGCCCTCCACCGGGATGCCTCCGATTACTCCTCCTTCAGGCCGCCGAGCGCACCCAAGGCGGTCCTGCACCACAAGACGTCGTCGTCGCTCCATATGAGCCGGCAGAGGCCCCTCACCATCTCCGACGCGCCGAGCCTGCGGTCGCGGCGCAGCGACCTCTCCTCGCTGATCAGCTCGACCACTGCCGGCACCACCACGACCCGCAGCTACACGCCCAAGCTCGCGTCGGACCTGCCGTCGCCCGTCGAGGCGGGCGAGGCACCTGCCGGGCCCTCTGGGGGGTTCATCGAGGGCTGGACGTCGGCGCAGGGGCGGTCCTCGGCGCTGCACTCCCCGGTGCGGATAGTCCGTGACAGCGAGGACTCCAACCCGCCGCTCTCTCCAGCGGCACTACTGGACTCGGGCTCGCCACCGGGCCGCGGCGAGACCATCCTCGACCGGGCCTTCCAGATGAAGTACATCCCGGGCTCGGAACAGCAGATCCCGGGCGAGGAGAAGCTGAGCTCCCTTGCTCGTTTCGAGGCGCTTATGCAGGAGGTGGACGCCCAGAGGACGCGCAAGAGACAGACTGCCATGCCCGTGGGCACGGCGCAGCAGCTTGAGCTGAAGAGCGCGTGGGACGTGGATGACAGCTCAGATGACGCCGACTCGGACGCCGACTCGGACGGCGCCCAAGGGGACTCGGCGCTGGAGCAAGACCTGGCGGACGGCATGAGCGGCATAAGGCCCGGATCGCGAAGGGCGGCCGGGCCCCCAGGGAAGAGGCCAAAGACGCCTTCCCGATCACCACGGAGCTCTGCAGGGCCGCGGTCGCCAATCTCTTACAACCCCGAGACCCTTGCCGCCCTGAGCAGTGGGCCCGGCGGCCAGGGCGCCCAGAGGATGCACAGCTATGCGCACTCGGGTATGGGCGCCCTGAACCTCGGCGTGGAGCGGGGGCCCCTCGAAGCCTCTCCGGGGAAGAGCAGCATCGTGTCCGGGGAGACGGCCGCCTCCGAGGAGCTGATGGACGGGCTGAACCCGTCCTCCGCCTACCGGACGAGCACGATCGCGGAGGGCCAGCAGCGACACTCGGCGGCGAGCAGCAACGGCGGCAAGGGGCTGAGCTTCACCGAGTTCACGCGGCGGCTCAGCTCCACCAGCAACAAGCTGCTCGTGCAGACGACGAACGCCGACCCGGCCGACGCCCAGGCCCCGTCCAGGCGGCCGTCCGTCATGCAGCCCCGCGCCCCGCCGTCCATGTTCGCCTCCCCGAGGAGCGACGTGCAGGACCGCTCCGAGAAGTGCAAGAACTGGCGGGGAAGCGTCGGCATGTTTGGAAACGAGGGGGGCTTCATGTGAGAAACACCACACAGCGTCTCTCGCGGCCCCTCCCTTCCCCCCCCCGGTACGACAGCGGTGTTTTTTTCTTTTCCGGCTAGCAGGCCCATCCTTTTCCGTCGTAGAGTGCTTTGGAGATACCCCAGACTTGCATGCTTTCGAAATCTCTCTCTCTCTCTCCCGACCCGATCGGTACGAACATCCCACCATATATCTCTCGTCAGGCCACAGCTTGCTTCCGCCTCCGACAATGCCTCGGATCTGCATTCCTCTCCGTCTCCCCTCGGCATCCCATCCCCGCCGCATAATGACCATCACGACCTATTACCTGTACAACACATTCCAGCACAACATAATCAAGCATGGCGTTCACTGCTTTGACCGGCTGCGCATACCTATTTGCTCAAAATTGCATCTTGCTTGCTCTTTTTTAGCATACTTTTCACTCGGAGGAGGAACGGGCGAGGGGGGAGGACGCACGCAAGACTCTGTAGACCTTGGCGGCGGCGGTTCTACCTGTCTGAGGGGAAAAGAAAGAGGCATCCTGGAGGGAATGGTGAAAGAGAAAATGGGAGGCCATCTGAAGCGCGACCGTTTGGCGCAGCGCAAAGACCGACGTAAAGATTTGAAATTAGACTATCATTCTTCCTTATATAAATCTTTCCAACCGTAAATACAGGAATATCAACCACGCCCTGTTCTCCCGGTGTCCTGTTTTCCAGCGGGAGCGAGAGTATTTCAACAGGGGGGGGATTGACCAAGAAATCGGGTGCGTAGTGTCGTGGGCGTAAGAGCTCGGGAGCTTCGTCGTGTTGGTGTAGTGTAATCCATACTGTAATGGCTGCGATGACACTACACAACCTTCAGCCTTGGTGGTGCAGCGTAATCCATAATGGCGACTATTACATACACTACACAACCTCCAGCTTCTAACCGTGGGTGCAGCGTAATCCATCATGGCTACGATTACACTACACAACCGGACAGGGACGGACCCCCACAGCTGTCTACCACAATACTATATAACATACCTTGACCTCCCTCATCGCCTCCCCAACCATCATTCCGACGCTCTCATCGTTCATAATACCAAACCCCCCCACCCCCAAAAAAAAATTAATTTTTTTCTTAAAAAAACAACAACAAACAACAACAAAAACAAACCCCCCCCCCCCCCCAAAAAAAAAAACATCCAACCACGAGCAGACACCCCTTCGTCCTCGACCGTGGCCAAGGTCAGCTAACTCCTTGCACCTATCCTCCTGAAGAAGCCATGGACTAACAAGCCGCTCCCGTCACATCTGCCTCCGCCGCGCTGGATTACGAGCACTATCCGCACCGAGGAGCGGGTCCCCTTCCACCGAGCAGCCTCAGCGAGAGCTTGCAGCGCAAGCTCGATGCCCGTCCACAGCATCGAGGAGATCGAGTTGTCTGAGTCGCGAGTAAAGGGGTACCCTAGACAAGGTCCCCACCTGACTTGACTATATTATATACAGCGCCGGCGGGGGCCCCTCAAACACCGGACTGGGAGTTCCCCTGACGAAGAACGGGGTTATAACTTTCAAGCGCACGGCTGTTTCCAATAAATTGCGGTTGCGTAGTGTAATGGTTATCACATTGGATTCTGACCTTCTAACTCATTGTCCTTCCAATAATCTGAGTTCGATTCTCAGCGCGACCTTTCGCTATAATCGTTTTTTCTTACTTGGTGATTTTTTTCTCCCCCTTCTATAAGAATAGGAGTGGAATCGCAGGTTTGTGCAGTGCTTTGTCTCAGTGTCTGTAGCGGCCCTTATTAGCATCAGGGGGCCGGGTACGTTGTGCTTCGGCGGAGGTCGTCTTAACAGCTATCCCCAGTCCTCACTTCCACGCTTCACATGCTTGGCCAGCTGCCTCAGATCCTCATCGTGCTCCAGCAGACATGGCGACGACTTCTGATATATAAGACCCTATTCCTTCTCAATCCGTCTTACTTCCTCCGGCGTCTCGTCTGGCCGCGGTCGCACCCCCGCTTCTTCCCAGACGCGATCCCTCGATCCCAATCTCCATCTCAGGCCCGCCCTCGCCATCAGCCTCACCTCGCCGACGCCGACGCATCAGCGGATCTCAAGATGGCACCCCTCCCCGTCCCCGGCCTCCCCAGGCTCGTCATCTACTTCCAGTCCCACCACCACCCCGACGGCAGCCCCGTCTCCCTCCTGCCCCTCCTCCAGCAGCCGGGGATCCGCCTGACCCACCTCAACATCGCCGCCTTCCACATCAACCGCAGGCCCGACCCGTCGCAGATCATCACGCTCAACGACAACGTGCCCGGCCACCCGTCCTTCGCCACGCTCTGGGCCGAGGCCCGCGTCCTGCAGGCCGCGGGCGTCAAGGTCATGGGGATGCTCGGCGGCGCGGCCAAGGGCGCCTTCGCCAGGGACACCCTGGACAGCGGGGACGGGCCGACCTTCGAGAGGTACTACGGCGCGGTGCGGGACGTGGTGCGGGAGCGGGGCCTGGACGGGCTCGACCTGGACGTCGAGGAGGAGTTCAGCCTCGGCGGCGTCGTGAGGCTGATCGACCGCCTCAGGGCCGACTTCGGGGAGGCCTTTGTCATCAGCCTGGCCCCGGTCGCCCCGGCGCTGCTGGACGTGCGGCGGAACCTGAGCGGGTTCGACTACGAGGCGCTGGAGGTCATGAGGGGGAGGGATATCGCGTTCTACAACTGCCAGTTCTGTGAGTGTTTCCTCCCGGGTTCCCCCCCCCCCCCCTCCTCTCTCTCTCTTCTAGTGTCGTGGGCCGTTTGCACCACGGTCCGGCCTGAGGGACGGGCGCCTTACCGGGAACGACGGAGGTCTGCACCCAGCTGACCCGGTTTCTCCCAGACTGCGGGTGGGGGGACTGTAGCAACCCCATCCTCTACGAGATGATGCTCATGAAGGGCTGGGCCCCCGAGAAGGTCGTCGTGGGGCTCGTCACGAACCCCGCCAACGGCTCCGGCTTCATCCCCTTCGGCGTCCTGGCCACCGTGGTCCCGCTGATGGTGGGCCAGCACAAGCGCTTCGGGGGCATCATGGGCTGGGAGTACTTCAACGGCCTGCCGGGCGGGCGCGAGCGGCCCTGGGAGTGGGCGCAGTGCATGACGAGGATCATGGGGGCGGACCAGACCACGGCGCCCCGGGTGGTCATGCCCGTGGGCAGGATCGAGGTGCCGCCCGCCGCCGGGGGGGAGGGACCGGCCGGCGGGGCGGATGCGGACGGGGAGGAGGGCGGGGAGGAGGAGGCGCCGCTGCCGGACGCTTTCGAGTACCACTCGGACGGTCTCGGGGAGGACTGAAGAGGTAGCACACAGGGGCGGGAGCGGCAGGAGCAGGTAGAATGCCCATCCGCTGCGGCATGCGGGGGATCCCATCCCCACGGCGTTCCCAAGGGGCGAGAGCAACACGACGGGACGGTCTAGACGGCATCGCGGCCCGCATCATAGAATAGCATGGGCGGCATCGGCAGCACGGCCAAAGACCGGGATGCACAGTAGAGAGTGTCATTGGTCTGGGGACACACTTGGAGCTAATTATTACGAAAGGGCGTCTGAAGGCCTGAATCTCGTGTGTCTTGTGCTAGAGACGCGCCAGGGCGGGGAAGGTCGTGAACACGAGCCTGGCGGACGCCCATGCCGGGTCTGAATGCCCGTATAGTATGACCTCACGGCGTCTGGCTTTCAGCCGTCTGGAGACACGTCCGATGGTGCACCACCGCGAGGCGGAGATACCCGGACCCTGGATGGCTTGGCCCTTTCGGACGTCAGCAGGGCGGTAAGCCTGCCTGGGGCGGAGCACCGGATACCTCCCCCCTCCTCACCGACAGCGCGGTTTTTGAGACCAGCTCAACAAGAGGCGCTCTTCCGCGCTACTAAGAAACACCCCCTCAAGCCTCAGCTTGGGGTGGCTCGACCCGAAGACGCTGCACAGCCTCCTGGTAACACGAGGGGCGTGTTGGGGGGGGGGGGGTGGGTGGGAACTACCGGCCGCATCGAGGTGGGAGTGGTGGGTTACGCTGAGCTCGGCACGAGGGCATGGCGGCGGCAAGCCCCTCAGCACTGTAATCCGTGAACCATGAGATGAGGAGGACGGCGCCCGGGGGGAGGGGGTGTCTGCTTTTTTAGGGCCCCAATGTGAGGTCCAGTAACATCGGACGAACATGTCGTTCCCTGGCAGGTTGACGTGGGGGATGAATACCGCCGCTTTGGATACATACTAGAACCCAACCAATCCGGGAACACATACTCCAATGTGGTTTTGAAATACAGGTTTTGGTTTTTTTTTCCCCCGACCAGGATATGGCGCGCGGACACAGCATCGGCAACAACAATAATCAAGAATGCCGTTGAAGGACATGTCTCGCCCGCCCTGCCGACGCGACTTCATGACAAGGCTTGTTTATGTTTAGTAAGAGGCCCGAAAAAAATGGCGACGCAGCAGCAGCCGTGGGATAATGACTCTCCTCTCCTTCTGGCAATTCCGGCGGTGTGAGACGCCGCTGCAGATGACAAATTTGGGGCATGGGGGTTTCAGCATGCTAGGTCCTTCGAGAAGGCTCTCGTAATACGGGGACTTGGCTCGGTGATGGCTGTGGCTGCGTCAGCGTCGTGCACTCCTTCGTAGGAGATCCAAAGACGGGAAGACGCGGCGATGGATGACCGTACCACCCGGCTGAACACTCGGTGAGGACTGCGGCCTGACCAGTCAGGGTGCTTGGCGCTGCAGCAGAACGGACATATCTGCGCAATATCGTCACTGTAGGCACGTGTTTTAAGAAAGGAGACGGCCGGCGTGTGGTTTGCGTGATGACTCCCCGCGCAGGCCACCTCACCGGGAGGCAGAGTTGACGGATATTGGCCGAGGTGGCCGTCCAGGGCACGTCTTCCCCGAATGACGTGTTCGCCGAATGGATGCATTAGGCAGAGGCGAAGACGGGGAAGCCCTCGACGCCTGACGGGGACCCCTCGCAGAGCCTCAGGAACTGCAATACCAGGTCCGCAGCCTAGCCAGCCCTCGAGGTTGACCCGAGCCGATGACATGCATCAGCCCTGGCTGGCTCTGTGCCAGCTCAGCCCGCCGGAGACAGTAGGAGGGCGAGACGATCTGATCCTTTCCGCGGTGGAGAGGCGTTCCTGAGATCTCGACCCCGGCCAGGCACGGGGCCCGTAGGGCTGCATCTGCTGCAGTCATCGTACGAGTGTCCTCGAGGGAAGAAGGGCGCCGAGTGCGACGTGCAGAGGTGACACAGCAGCAGAGCCCGGATCAGCCAAGACCCGCCCGCTGGCACTGTGCATGACTGACGTCGCCGGTGTTCAATGTTGCGGTGAAGGGGGTTCGTGAGCGGGAGGGGCAGCTGGCTATTACTGTACCTGCTGCGCAGAGGCGGAGTCGCAGGCCTTCCCAGGCCCCCCGTGTCGACGCAAGGCTCTGTGTAAGCGAGCCCCGAACCACGACGGGCACCACGATGGAGACGGCGGCGGGAGGGGGCGGGGAAAAGCCGTATACAGCTACCGAGCCAGAACCAACAGTTCTCCGGGACGATCCGGCGCCCCATGTGTCCTTGTGCCTTTTGATGCCGTCAGACGCAACAAAGCTGTAATAAGACGTGGACCGGCGGCGAGGCCGTGATCTGCACGGACGCCGTAAGGCAGCACCTATGGTTGTACTCTTCTGTGCAGGGCCACAGCACATGGCATCTGTGACTCTTTTCGGCGGTGACTGTTCTGACGTGCATGATTGGGGGGGCTTGGTATAACTTCCTGTCTGGGAACGATCCTGCTGGCAAAAAACGGAACCGTGCATGCTGCGCGGGGCTTAGATAATGTATTCATTTTGTATAGTCTTGCTGCACCGCCGATCGGGATTAGGAATAGAGGCTCTTCGGATGTCTCGGTGTGAGGCTCCATGGAAGCCTGAGGAAGGGCGTGGGCGACGGTCCGGAGCTCGCGAGAACTGTCAGCACGAGGACGTGGAGCCCCGGAGGCCAGGGCCACCGGAGAGGCTCGACTCGACTTGACACCTAGAGGCTATTACAGAATCCCTCGAGTATGTCTGGAAGGAGCTGCACGATCCTTAGGTGCCCCGGGGCGATGCAACGATATACATTGCGACCCACCCAGCTGGATGGTATAATCTCGAAGGCCCAATCCTGCAGCAACTATAGTCGTGCGCTCACTGGCCCGAGCCCAGCAAAAGGACCCTCGTACAAGAGATGATTTTGCAAAGCTGCGGCAGGGGGGGCTTCAGCCCTACGAGCGGCGATCTCGCGCGCCGTGGCTGTCAGGGTGGGACGGCAACCTCGCATTCTGAACCCCTTGGGGCCCCCAATTTTAGAAGCTGGACGCGGGGCCCTTCTCATGCGGCTGGCTCGGGCCCAACCAAACTTTTGAGTGCGAGTGCAGCGTATCCTTCCTGATACCCCCGTACCAGCCTTGCGGTCCCAAGCCATATTGCTTTGTCAACGCCGTGGGGGTTCTTTTTGGCCCCAGTGGCACCCCGAAACGTGGGTCTGATACCACATGGCGAGCAGGGGTGGCGATCCTGCTCTCAGACGGCACGGCAAATCAGGCGTCGGCGTAGGAAGGCTCATACCCTAGAATCCTTAGTATGTCATCCCCCTTCGCCGGGGAGGCTGAGTGTGTGCCTGACGGTAGAAAATTGTGTGAGTCAACTGCCTCGTAAGAGGACCCGCTGCGATTTGGCGCCTTAGGATTGGCGTTGGTCGGAAGCGAGGAGGATGAGGCTGACGTGCCGGGTCAGAAGGGTAGAGTTTGCCTAGTAGCCACAGGCTCCAAGCCGCCAGGCAATATGACTTCAGAATCTCCTCTCTCAAGTATATAAGGCCATGACGCCTCCTGCCTTGATTTCCAGTCCTCCCATTCTCATCACCAGCACCAACAGCCTCAACAAGGAAGCCAGATATCCAAGCATTCTTCAAGCTCACCAACGCTACCGCACAACCACACACCGACTCCCACAGCCACCAAACCAACAATCACAATGGCCGTCTACAGCACCAGCTTTGCCACCGAGCGTCCTATGCTCTACGGACGTAGCGGCTATAACAACAAGCCCTCTGGTGGCAACGATGACGACTCCAAGAACCAGGGCCGAAGCGGCTACAACTCCAAGCCCAACGGGGGCGACGACGATGATGACAAGAACCGTGGAAGGAGTGGCTACAACTCCAGGCCCGATGGTTCTGACGACGACAAGGACAAGAAGAGGTCGTTCAACTTCGCCTAAGCCCATCGTCAACGACTTGGGCTGACATCTCGCCACTCCACCGTGGCGACTCATCACCACGGCCCGTGCCGGGTCTCCGGCATGTGGCCTCTTGTACAAAACACACCCAATAGAGATAGAGGGCTCAGGCTAGAATCGGCGTTCGGTTGTCACCTCACCTCACCATCTTCCCCACGACCTGACTGGCAACGGTCGGGTCTCATACCGAAACACCCTTGTCACTACACTGATTTTTCCTGGAGGTCGTCCGGAGGCGAGAAGGTTCGGAAGGATCGGGTTGGCCCTTGACGACCATCTCATTAGAAGTAGACGAGATCGCGGCTGCAAAGCCGAACCATGTATACCATTCTATAAATAGAAGGGGGTGGAGTCCATAAGTGGAGTCGGGTGGTGATTATCCACAGCTCGTTCGTTACCGGGAGTTCGACGGCATAGGGCTGAGGACTAGGATAAGAGATAGATCAGACCACAGCAATGTCCCAAATTTTAGTCTCATTTTCCTACACAGAACCTGCAATCCACTTGTTAGTCCTTCAGCTTCGTTAAAGACGGGGGGCCATGGTGCAATACTTCTCAAAGATCACCCCCAGGACCTCCTCGATGTCACCAGCTTCGCCGCGGCCGGTGATCCGTGCCAAGCAGTTGCCTGCGTGGCGGAGGTGCTCGGCTGCCAACACGACATCTGGTTCAGCACCTGCATGCTCAGCTCCAGCATCCTTGTCTGCGGCTTCTCTCATGAAATCTTCGAGATGCTCTCTGCATTGCGCCAAGAGCTGCCGCTGCCTCTCCGTGCCGCCCAGCAGTTCCTGCATTTCTTCCGGTAGGGAGGTGAGACTCTCAAAGGAGTGGAGAAGCTTCTGCGTCAGGTTGTGGATACCACCAGGGTCCTTTCGTGCGGACGCAGACGACGCTTCGGCCTCTTTGCAAGAGATTATAAGGCTTGCATCCACGCCAGGGATCTCGTCAAGGACGGCAGACTTGAATCTGCTGAGTAGATTGTCCAGAGTCGACCGGTCCACGGAGTCGTATTTGTTGACAACGATGATGCGCTGTTCCGCTCTCGCAGCTATTTCCAGCGTCTCGATATCGTAGTTGATAAAGGCATCGCCAGTGCCATCCTCCTCAACAGAAGCCAAGGCGATGATCACATCTGAGCTTAGAGCCTTGAGCCTTGCTCTCTTGATGCCTTCCTCCTCGATTGCGCCGATAGCCCCGTCACTTTCCAGAGCACGAGTCCTGATGCCGGCCGTATCGGCAAAGGTGCACAGATATCCTCCAATGTCGAGACTGGCTTCGACGATATCTCTCGTCGTGCCAGCCTCTCGAGACACGATGGATGCCTCTCGACCCACGATGAGATTCATCAATGAACTCTTGCCCACATTCGGGGGGCCTAGCAGCGCGATCCTGATACCGTTCTTGAGCAACTCGGTCCTCTGGCCCGCGAGCTGATGCTGGTCTATCGACCGCAGTATTTGCTGCACCAGGGCTGTGACGTTCCGCAGAAGCTCACGCGGCGACTCGTCGAAGTGCTGATCTTCAGAGAAGTCGATCAGCGCCTCGATCTCGCCGCGTGCGAGGAGCAAACCCGAGCGCCAGGCATCGTACGTCTGGCCTCGTAGCCCGGAGTTACCACGCACAGCGGCGCGCCGCTGTTGTTCTGTCTCTGCGTCCAGGACATCGCTCAGGGACTCCACCTGGGATAGATCCAGCCGGCCGTTGAGAAAGGCGCGCTTGGTGAATTCGCCTGGCTCGGCGTAGCGGATGGCCTGCGTCTCAGTGGCACTCGCGCACCGCGGTATGGCGCCTAGCACTGCCTTCACGGTCGCAGGACCGCCGTGTACGTGCAGCTCCAGGATGTCCTCACCAGTGACCGTCTTGGGAGCCGTAAGGTACAGGGCCACAGCTTCGGAATCCAGGATGTGGGCCTTGTCTGGCTGCTCAGGATCATAGAGCGTCCTCACCGCCGCATATCTTGGTTTTGGGAGTTGCGTCCCGGGGCAGAGGCTCTTGTAGACGGTCGTGCACGCAGGTCCTGACACGCGAACGACGGCGATGCCAGCCCTGCCCTGAGCAGACGACAAGGCGTATATGGTGTCATTCTTCGAGGGCCCGGTTATCACATTGAGACTATGCCTGCTCTGCCCGTTGTGGAATGCGGAGACCTGCGTAGGTATCAGAGCACCTGTGTAGGTATCCTGTCTTCCGGACACTGTAAGCCGTGGACAGAACGCCACGACCTTGCGTGCAAGCGGTGGTAGACTCGAAGTGACGGCCGGTGAAGTTTGGCGAGCTCGAGACACCATCCGAGCACTCCAGAACATTGACGGGTCGTATGTGTCGATTGGCTGTTCATGAAGTCCTGGGGAATGGGAGCAGGTGTCGGCGCTGTGTATACATAGTACAGAGCTGCCGTGCTCCACTGAAAAGACGTTGCAAATCGCAGCGCAGGGATTTGCAGGCGGGCTGCGCTATCGATAACCCTCCTGGAAAACAGGGGTCAGAAGATTTTATTTTCTGAAGGACCTCGCCAAGTCCATCCCGCCTTCTCTTCTGCAATAAGATCTCCCGTCCAATTCGCAACTTCTGCCCGCAATGGCTTCCGACGAGATCGTCTGGTATGTTTTGCATATAGGGAAACATCTGAGAATGATCGTTACTGACGATTTCCAGGCAATATATCAACCAGAACTTCTGCGCGTTCAAGATACGGTTCGCACCGAGCACTTGCCCTTGATTCCGCGACTACAGCTGACGGCGACTTGCTTGAAGGACGCCAAACAATCAGAAGCAGACCAACTTCTGCCGGAACGAGTACAATGTGTATGTCTGGGCCAGTGAACACATGATCGGAAGTGCGGCTGCTGACTTGCGATCTTCAGCACCGGTCTCTGCAACCGACAGTCCTGCCCGTTGGCGAACAGCAGATATGCCTCCGTCCGGCCGCATCCCGACAAGCCAAACGTCCTCTACCTCTACATGAAGACGGTTGAGCGAGCACATCTGCCGAATCGCATGTGGGAGAAGATAAAGCTGCCGTCGAATTACCAGAAGGCATTGGCGATGATAGACGAGAAGTTGATGTATGTACTACGAACTATCTCCCCCCCCCCCCCCCGGCTGTCTACCGGCGTCGCACTGACACAAGGCACTGCAGGTACTGGCCGGAGTTCCTCAAGCACAAGGCAAAGCAACGACTCACCCGCCTTACCCAGGTCGCGATTCGCATGCGGAAGATAGCCGCCGAGGAGGACCGCCTCGGCGAGAAACTCGTGCCCAAGCTGGCGCCCAAGGTGAAACACCGAGAAGAGGCACGCGAGCGGAAGGCCGAGGCCGCGGCCAAGCTGGAGCGGACGATCGAGAGAGAGCTGCTCGAGAGGCTACGGCAGGGTGCCTACGGTGACCAACCCCTCAACGTGTCACAGAAAATCTGGGAGAAGGTGCTCAACGGTCTGGAGAAGGAGGGCCAGGGCGTACGTGACAAGGACCTGGACGAGGGCATCGAGGACGAGGATGAAGAGGACGAGTCGGAGAAGGAGCTGGAGGAGGACGACGACGGCGACGAGCTGGAGGGCAATGTCGAGTACGTCAGTGACCTCGAGGAGAGCGAGGACGACATTGCCGACATAGAGGACTGGATGGCCAGTGAGGAGGATGATGACGATGAAGAGGACGATGACGAGGAAGATGACAGCGAGGAAGACAGCGAAGAAGAGGCTACGGCGAAGAAGGGCAAGGCGAAGGCCGGCGACAAACGGAAGAGAGGCCGTGTCGTGCGCATGAAGGGCCGGAAGAAGATAGAGCGCGAGATCGAGGAGGAGCCGACCCGGGAGAAACTGGTCGTGTCGGACTGGTAGAATGGTTAGGTTGAGTGCCTGTTGCTCGGCGAGGCGTTCGAAGCGGAAAAAAAAGGGCTTTATTTTGCAGCCCGAGTTAATGAAGCATCACACGGTACTATGGAGACTCACTCGTATCCAACTGAGCATTTTGGGATCGGGAGCGAGAGCTACAAGATCTCCTCCGGGTTGCTGTATACCTTAATTTCTTGTTTCGGCGGTGTGTCCCCGGCTGCATTCAGGGGCCAAGCTGTCAACCCCAAAGCCCCATCTCGGGTGGAGGGGTCACTGCTTGGGCGGTCCGTCGCTCTCAACCTGACACAAAGTAACGTCGGCCCAATGCCCGACCTCCCTAGACTTGGTCCTGTTCACTCCCAACCCACCTCCCACACAACCTGATCCGCGAAACCCTCAGGACAGACCTGCTTCCCAGATGCGATTGTAGCGGACGACCCCACCCGACAGAAAGCCCAGGGCGAGTTGCCAGATCGAATCGTCAGCCACGGTCGGCCGCTGCCGCTCCCGCTCCCGCTGACCATCCGAAAGCGACGAAACGAGACCTGAAGCAAGGCCGCGACCGCGGTCTTCAAGCGCAGAGAAGGCAGCACGACACGCACGCTCGCCGCCCTGCCATCTGACGAGTCCTCACCTCGGTACTCGATACCTGATACCTACACACATACGTACAATCTACACGCAGCGCGCCCACCATGTCGTGGTACTCCAACATCGCCTCGCGCGTCAACAACTCCGTCTCCAGCCTGCAGCGCACCGTCTTCAACAGCGAGGCCGACGGCGACACCGAGGACGACACCTACGTGTGCCGGGTGCTGCGCCAGCACTACACGGAGAAGGGCACCGGCTTCCCAGGCTGGCTGCCGCCGGACCCAAAGGCGCCGCCGCCCACGCCCGTCGCCGCCCAGCCCGCCGTCAACTCGCGGTACGGCAACCTGCAGCCCAGCCAGAGTGCCGGCGGGGGGCTCTCGTCGCTGTGGGACAAGAACCGCGCCGCGGGCGGGGGCGCGGCGGCGCAGGCGGGCGGCGTAAACGCCAGGAACCCGTTCGCGCAGCGCAATGCTGCCGCCTCGCCGGACCCGGGGCTGCAGGCGCGGCCGGGGCTGCCGAGCCAGAGGACGGGGAGCTACCAGACGACGGCGAGCACTGGGAGCAGCATACAGGACCGGCTGAGGGGGAGGCTCGGAGGGGGCGCGAGGACGACGAGCCCGAGCAGTGCGGGGAGCCCCTTTGCGCCGCCGCCGCCGCCGCCACCGCCGCCGCAGCAGCAGCAGCAGGGAGGCGGCAGCGGAGGAGGAAGCGGGGACTACGATCCGTACAGGACGGGCAACTATGGTAGTGCCTACTCGCCTTCCTCGCCTGGCGGCGCGGCGGCACCCCCTGCGGGATCCGGTGGGAGATACGGGGGTGGTGGTTTGCCTAGTGGACCAAGGAGGATGGGCGGCCTGCCCAGCGGGCCGAGGATGAGGTAGTTGAGAGAATTGCCATGTCACAAGTCGGCCTACGACTTTCTCTTAACTGGTACGGGTTCGACCGGAGCAATAGCGGGTTTTTCAGCATATGAGTTTGGATCAGTCAGGCTGAGCAAGGAGTTCTGGGTAGGGGAGACAGCGGTATATAGAACTTGGGCACTGAATGCACCCCCCATCATACATCTGCCTCGGCGCGAAAGGTCTGCTGCACGGAGGTCGAAAGAGGCTGTCTTTCCATGTCTGAGGCGCAGTGCAGTACGCGGTCTTACATCGTACGACCTGCGCACCGCCTGTCCGAAGGTAAGACGGAGGAATCATTGCGTCGAGACATGTATTGACTAGAACAGTCAAGCTGAGATTCTTCCAGAACCATCTTTGGATCTATCTCAAGGCTGTATCACCCACAACGTTGCGCAGAGGCCGCATGATTAAGGCGAGGTGACGATTGCCCTGCTGCCCAGCAAATCTGGCAGCCGCTATCAGAAGCCAATTCAGGGCTGCAGCGTGGCGACTTAGCGCCACCTCCAGTGCGTAATGGCCCCTCCCCGGCTGCAGGCGGGCCAGGGATGACCGCGGGGTAGACGCCATTTCGCCCTCGTCAGAGCACTGGAGAGTCAGCCGCGCCACAGCGTGCCAAACGGACATCATCATATGACCGACCTTCCTTCCAACCTCACCACCTCCCTACCCTCGCCAAATCACACGACCCTCTCTCTCCCCCTCCCCATCCCCCCCCCTATCCATACCTCTAAAAGCTCCTATGGTCCTCAGAAAAATTCCAGACACAACCCGAGAGCAGCCTGGCCAGCAAGCACAGCCGTCCGGAACACCCGCGGCTGGCGACGTTCCTACGATGACGTCTGGCGGGCTGCCTGATACAGGAGAAGCTCAGCGCGCGCAACCAGTCCGTCCAGCGTCTCCCGCAGGGAGCCTCTACGCCATGAGTGACGACGAGGAAGGAGAGTACAACACCATCACTCACACCGAGACCGGGAGAGGGGTTAAGCTCCTCTACTCCAAGAGCAAGGTGCGCACTTATCGGATCGCCACTCTTGCCTGTCCGCGGTCCACAGCTGACCCATGAGCGCAGGTCTACATCCACCCGACGCCCTCCGCTAAAGACAATATCCCCGGCTTCATAGCCCTACTACAGCAAAAGCCTCCTCCAGGTGCTCGGCCTGCAGTCGGACCCCATGACCCTCAGTCCATAGCCTCAGCAGACCTACTCCTAGCATGGATTCCAGAATCTCAGCTTGGCGAGGCCGCCAGCACCTACGTCAAGGTCGACCTCTCCGAAGGCGACTCCCCTCCGAAACAGTCCTACCTCGTCCCCCCACCACCGACAGTTACCACTCACCGTGGCTCCGTTGGTCACTATTCCTTCGCCATCCCTGTCAGCGCCGTCTACTCGCTCCTGGTCCGGCCGCCCAGCCTGGGATGGTGGTTCGGCTCCATGATCATAAACAGCCGGGCCGGCGACAGCTTTCCGGCTTTGTTCTTCCACGACAGCGAGTGCGAGTCGACAATACTGCAGAAGAAGAAGCATATGAAGGACAAGTTTGACCCATTTGGGGAGAGTGGGCAGACGTTCTGGGGAGGAGACGAGGTCCTGAGGTGGCTGAGGAGATACGTCAAGATCGAGAGGAGCGTCGCGGAGCCGAACATCTACCTGGTCGAACCCAGCAAGGAGGACAGCATGGGCTTCGGAACAAAACCAACGACCAGCACGGCCTCGTCCATCGGTCGCCGGGATAGCGGCCGCGGCATCACCGTCGGAGGGGCAGCTGGTGCAAACCGGGGCTCCAGGGCTGGACCAAGTAGAGACGCGCAGATGGACCCGTTTACCAAGTTCGTAAAGGAGACCGGCTGGAACATCATGGAGAAGTTCAGCAAGGTGACGACCTTCACGCGGAACGCCGCTAATGAAGTCATCGACAATCCCCGCATACCGCCTCAGGTCAGGAGCCTGCTCCGCAACCCTGAGGTCAAGACGCTGCAGGACGAGTTTGACAGCGCGAGGATATACCTGGCGCGGTGGGCGATGGGCATAGCGGAACAGAGTGAGAGGGACCGCCGCCAGAGGATATGGACTGCGCAGGACGTGATGGAGATGGAGGACACAGATGTCGGTGAGTTCGAGCTGATCGAGGGGACCAGCTCGTTCTCGTTAGAGGAGAGGAGGAAGGCCGTCAGCATGAAGGAGTGGGAGACCTTCTTCGATCCGACAACCGGGAGGCTAGCCGTGACGGTTGATGAGGTGAAGGACAGGATATTCCACGGTGGCTTGGACCCGGATGATGGTGTGCGGAAGGAGGCCTGGCTGTTCTTGCTGGACGTGTATGACTGGCATAGCACTGAGGTCGAGCGGAGAGCCCAGGTTGCATCCTTGAGGGACGCATATGTGAAGCTCAAGGGTGCTTGGTGGGAGCGCCTCGTCGATCTGGGTGGCCAAGGCGATGAGGGGGAATGGTGGAGAGAGCAGCGTGGTCGAATTGGTACGTTGTCGTCCCTCTTTATCATTTCATTCTACCAGCGAACTCACAACCTGAACAGAAAAGGATGTCCACCGCACCGACCGGAACGTCCCAATATTCGCCGGCGAGAACATTCCTCACCCGGATCCAGACTCTCCCTTCGCTGAGGTCGGCACCAATGTGCATATGGAACAGATGAAGGACCTGCTCCTTACGTACAACGAGTACAACAAGGAGCTAGGCTACGTTCAGGGCATGTCCGACCTGCTTGCGCCCATCTACGCCGTCGTCCAGGACGACGCCATCGCCTTCTGGGCGTTCCAGCACTTCATGGATCGCATGGAGCGCAATTTCCTGCGGGACCAGTCCGGCATGCGCATGCAGCTGACTACGCTCGACCAGCTGGTGCACTTCATGGATCCTAAGCTGTGGGAACACCTGGACAAGGCCGACAGCACCAACTTCTTCTTCTTCTTCCGGATGTTGTTGGTGTGGTACAAGCGTGAATTTCCGTGGTTGGATATACTGCGGCTGTGGGAGGCGCTGTGGACAGATCACCTGACCAGCAGCTTCCACTTGTTTGTGGCACTGGCGATCCTGGAGAAGCATCGGGATGTGATCATGACGCACCTGCAGCATTTTGATGAGGTGCTTAAATACGGTACGTGCCCCAGCTTGCCCTGTCTGCTGTTACCATCTGGACACTGACACGTGCCTGCAGTCAATGAGCTCTCCGGCACAATCGACCTCGAGTCCACGCTCATCCGCGCCGAGGCCCTCTTCCGCAAGTTCCGGCGTCTCATCGAGGCCATCGACAAGAAGCCCAACTTCCCCGCGCCACGTTTCACCATGTCCACGGCCGCACCATCCCTCCTGACTCAAAATAGCGGCTCCTCTAACCCTAAAAACCAGCAGAACAAGGGCAAGCAGGCCGAGCCTGAGCCTAAGAAGGTCATCACGCCTGAGTTGCGGCGTCTGCTGAGTAGGGACGTAGAGGTTCTGCCGAGGAAGGAGGTCGCAAAGCAGGGCGAGGGCGTCTTGATGAAGCCAGACCAGGCCCATACGCGATGAACGGCAAGTGAACAGGCACCAGCAAGGCAAAAACGAACCGACGGACGGGTGCGTTGAGAATTAGCTGTAACACATACTTGGAGCTCCGGGGGTGGGGGGGTGGGTTGTATATCCTGCATAGGCGTTCGAGGCCGGGCTACTAAATCATCATCGTGGGCGGGAATCTGCTGCCCGTGGAGCAGAACGAGAGCACAAAGTGCATCACTTCTTATACCTTGGGCTGAGCATACCAGCTACTCCTCATCAGGCAGACATACACCAGGTTCGGAGGATCACTTCCTGGCTTTTTGCTTTTGCTCAATGATTTTATGCATTTGCGCTCTCTATCAGGAAATGCATCTCGCCGCACCCATCAATCAGTCATCCAGCTCCACTCATGCACGATGCGACGATATTTTGGGTATATCACAAGGAATTCTGCTCCAGCACAGATGCCCGCCGCCTCTACTCTGTCTCCCCTGAGCATGGAAAAGAAACCCCAACGATTCTCCTGGAGCTCGGACCCGCTCACAGCTCATCCCTGGCGTGACCACCGGAGCCGCTCAGGTCCGGCATCGCCATGATCTTGACCACCAGGCTCGTCCAGCCGGTAAAGTGCTGCGTCCGCTGGCCCGCGCCCGTCTCCGGGTTGTACTGCTCCCACGCGAAGCCCGTCTCCTCCCAGGACTTGTAGATGGTGTCGACGAGGTTCTTGCGAAGGCGGGAGTAGAGGTCCTTGGCCTTGGACTGGTGGGGGCCGGGCTGTGTGGCGACGTTCTGTCGGGCATCGTTAGCAGCTGATTCAGTCTCGGGGGGGGGGGGGGGGCGACGGCAGGACTCACGTAGAGCTGCGTCACGGCCATGTAGTTGATGTTGATCCACACGGGGCTGCGCCAGTAATTCTCATCCGTGCCGTAGAACTCGGACTTCTTGCTCAAGCTGCGGATGCCATGAGGGCTCCACAGCTCCTCTTCGTCACCGATCAGGTCCAGGATCTTGCCCAGCTTGGCACTGTCCGGCTTCAACAGGCCGGTGAGAAACGGCATGAGCGAGACGTAGCCCTTGTGGCATACCAGCTGGTTCTCCTCGTAGTCGTCGATGGTGGCGTCGCAGTAGCAGCCCTCCGCCTCGGACCAGTGGAGGTCGTCCACGTTGTGCTCGATCGCGTCGAGGACCTTCTTAAACTCCTCGACGTCTTCAGCGATGCCGATCGTCTGCGCTACGTTGATGAGCGACTTGGTCATCATGCCCACCCAGGCCATGAGGTCGACATGCAGCTCCGCGGGGTGGGGGGGTTGCGGGCGAGGGTAGTCGTCCATCCCGCTGGTCAGCACATGCCGCGGGGTTCTGCCTCTCCAGCGGTATGCCTCCTTCGAAGAATAGGCCTCGCGGTCATACGATTTGACATCGCCGTACTGGGTCTTCTTGAACCAGTAGAATTGCCTTCGCATCAGAGGGTACAGCTGGCGGAGGTATTCCAGGCCGAGGCTAGTATTGTCAAGGTAGGCGGTGCCGAGGGTCTCACCTTGTGAGAGCTTCTCCTTCTGGGACGCGGCGCTACCGTTGGCAATCTTCTGTAGCTTGGCGATGTAGGTGTCGATGATGAAGAAGAGCGTTGGCGGGTTGGCATAGTGTGGATACTGGACCTGGAATTCCTCAGGAACCTTGCTCCTGGCTTCGTCACCCAGGATCATCTCGCGGGGGATCCAGCCATCATCGTCCATGAGGTTGAACCAGCTCTTGAGAATCTCGAGAGTCAGGTCCATGTCCCAGTCAGCGATGGGCAGGAGGTGGAAGCCCTCGTCCCAAAGGAAGCCTCTTGGGAAGAAGGGCCGAGAAGGGATACTCGAGAACAATTCATAGGGGCCCTCCAGGTTCTGCTGTTTGCGGTTCCTGGCATCCGCAGCAGATTCCCAGAAGCCTTCATCATCCTCTTCGTACTCAGCGGCGTAGGATCGGTCGACCAGATGCTGACCGTGGAAGTAACCGATACCACCAATCAAGTTGGAGAGCATGCTGCGGCCAAATGTCTTGTACCGATCTGTCGTGAATGGGGCCTGAGGGGCGAAGACACTAGTGAAGCGCTCCCCAAAGGACTCTGTCGTCTCCTTGATCTCCCTCGTCAGGTCGTCGCTGGTCAGGTCCTTACCGGCTGAGGCGCTAGAGAAGAGGATATCGAACTCAAAGGGGCCCTCAAAGATCTTCTGGACGATGTGCGTGTTGCCAGGACCAGGTCTGTTGGACAGCCCGTACAACTGCCAAGTCGGCGGCGGCGCCTCCTGGTTGATGTGAGGCATCATTTCGTTCACCCGCTCGCTCATCTGGCGCATGGCGATGGCCTTTGCCTGCCAGAGAAGCTCCGAGGGTAGGTTGAAGGACTGAACGACGGTCTTCTCCAGGTCCTGGTCCTCATCAAAGTCAGTTCCCGGCGGAGGGTGTTCGCCCGTGCCCTTCGTGACGACAACCTTGAATTTCCCAAGGGATTCTGAGCTGCCGCTGAAGGTCACATCTTCGGGAAAGCCGTTCTTATCGCCGTCCGCCTGGGGCTCGATGGTACTGCCGAAGCCCTCCTGCCCAAGGAACAGGACGACCTGGGTCCTGACATCATCTGGGACTCCAGCCCGAGGAGCGCCCTTGATCCTGGCTGCCCAGCTGCCACCACTGGCGCCTCCGGGGACCTTTACGAAAGAAGTGGTGATGTCGACACCGTTTCCAGAATCATGGATGGTCTGCACGCCTCCCTTCCGGATGTCGTACTCGTCCCAGCCGTAACCGGCCATTCCTTGGTGCTGCTCACAGGTATACCTGAGGTCTGGACAGGGCGGGTCAACAAGTGCCCGCAATCTGAGGGGCAGGGTTTGAGATGCATCTTACTCTCCCGCGCGACTTGGTAATTATCGACATTGGACCACATGAGACCAGTCAGCAGGGAATTAGGTGCGCGTTGGCGAACACCAAAGTAAAGGTTGGGTCGGTAAGGGCCCCAGTAGAGACTTTGGTTGTTCAGACGGCCTATCTCGGCGTTCAGGACGGCCTCATCCTGCGCGAAGGTGCCGGCGACCAGCAGGAATGATGAGAGAAGGCCGACCAGAACGGCCAGTGGGCGAGGGGTCGCCATGGTGGGATTGGGTCGCCCGTCGTCAGCAGGTAGACAAGTGCTTGTGACAACTCGACGAACAGTTGACGCAGAAGGGTGACGATGTCAGCGTCGAGCACATCCGTTGGGGGTCTGGATGTGTGTTTGTCGCCGAGGCGCTGCTCCTGGGGGGTTTCAAGATTGGCTGCTGGACTCTTGAAGCTACAGCTGTTCTTTTTGAGGGTCGACGTTACAGCAGGGTCAGGTACATACCCCTGGAAAGGCTGACGTGGGGTGCCCCACATCCCATACAGTACATACTATGTAGTACCATAGTACCATAGTACCATAGTACCATAGTACCATAGTACCATAGTACATAATGTGGTACAGACGGTACTCGGCCTACCCCCTGACCCCTGGACGAAAGCCGCGGCAGGTTCGCCGCTAGCCTATTTGGAACTGTAGCTTCAACGTCCTCCCTCTCAACCTCCTCTTCACATCTATACAGCCTTCTTCCCTATACACCTTCACTACAGCCCTATTACCACATAAAGGCAGAGCCCACCACCAAAGTTCCCAGGCCTCTTTGTCCTCCAAATCTCAAGTGTTGCTGGGGATGAATGAAAGAAAAAAACAAAAGCCCTGCACAGACTACGGATGTCATATGCAGTCAACCAAGGCATCCCCTTTAGACGGGCCGTGAATTGGGAAACGTAGAGTTCAAGATGCAGCCTGCGTCCTCTCCCTCTCCCTCTTGTTTCAACGGGTAGGGATAAGACGCATGAGTGCCTTGGTTGGGGTGCTCCACACACC
The DNA here is from genome assembly GCA_026119935.1 of Endothia cerciana. Taxonomy (NCBI): domain Eukaryota; kingdom Fungi; phylum Ascomycota; class Sordariomycetes; order Diaporthales; family Cryphonectriaceae; genus Endothia; species Endothia cerciana. The sequence goes on from JALRMH010000021.1 coordinate 190,439, forward strand.
AAGCTCACCTTGCACGTGGGATAAGCATTATGAGAAATATTGTGACACTACATCGGGTGCACAACCTCAGCTCACAAGTTGACACTCAGTCTGAAGCCTTCCATCACAAGGACGCCCAGGCGAGTTTGGGGCCGCCCTGCCGCAGCGGCCGTGATCGAGGCATACTGAAACCACCAAGATCGCACTGTCAACGGCCACAACACCGAACCAGCAATATGGATGCGCCAGTCGCCGATGATTCAGGAGGCAAGACTAGGTCCTCTGACCCAGTTGCTACCATGGACATCATATACTACAATCTGGATACCGAACCAGACAGCCATGCTGTGACAGCTGATCCGGATACATCTGTGGTGCCACTGGATTATGTGGAGCCGGCCCCTCAGTATTCTTACGAAAACCCTCCCTCAACGCGCATACCACCGTATATGGTCTTGAGAACCTTCAACGCCCCTCTAGGCGCATCGGCGTCGGACCTGGTAGAGCGCTTTCAGGCGGAAACCCTAAGAAAAGAGCTAAGGATAAAGAAGCACAGGGGAGAGCGGGAGAGGGTGCATGTTAACAGGGGATGATACGACGAGGAGCATAGTGGAGGAGGACGGTCAAGAAGGCTACTCGGACGGATCTGAGGGGGATACAGGGAGCTTTGACGATAATCCCCACGAGAAGCCCACACTAGAAGGGGATGTCAACCCTAAGTGCGCCACATGGGATTCGGGTGCATTGGTGGATCTATTTTGCGAAGGCCGAACGCCCTTGTTCCTTTCGAACGATCTCCTCGCCGATATAAACAGTATTGTGCATCTGAATAGTGTCTGCAAGTACTGCCAATACGTCTGTAGTGCGTCTCGAGTTCTCAACAACCGAGTCCACGACGGGGACCCCGCGGTGCCGGAGCCCGAGCCGAAGAACATGTGGGGAGAATACGGGTTGACGTTCACCAAGCATCTGCGGGAGTCATTCGAGTTTCATCCCTCAGACGCGAGCCTGCTCTCCTCAGCCTTGCAGGGTTGTCAGCTCTGTCGGACCACAACATTAGCCACGGCGAAGCTAATGAGCAAGAGCCTCTATTCAGTCGCGCATGGGCTTTCCAAGAGCGTCTCTTGAGCCCGCGGGTTCCCAAATTCGAACAAGAACAGGTGTCCTGGGAATGCCAGGAGTGCTTGCGCTCCGAAAAGGGGCTGCGGCCGTCTGGTGGACACGTCCGATGACCCCAAAGTTCCGTCGCGCGTCAAATTCAGACAAATGTGCACTACTCGCAACGTTAGCAGAGACAAAGACTCACAACCGGTCTTCCTCTCTGTGTGGATGTCTCTTGTGATTAGTTACACCGCAATGAATCTCACGAAACGCAGCGACAGGATGCCAGCCTTCTACGGAATCACCTCCGCTGTCGCAAACGGTTCCGGGGCCGACTTCTTCGACGGCTTACCCGTCGAGTGCCTCCTCCCGTCGATTCTCTGGAGGTGGAGCTGTGGTGAGGGGCGTCGCTCCTCTCAGTCTATGGAAACGTCCGAGCACGGAATGCGTCTCTGTACGTCCTCTATGGTCAGTACGCTCTCTTGGGCTTCTATCGGGGGCGCTGTAATATATCCTATGAGGTGGCCTTTCTGTGCTCAAAAGTCCGCGATTGTCACCACACAAGATCCGCAGAACACTGCATCCTGCGCTCTCATCACGCACGAGAGAAGACAAGACAGCGATCTGGCGTTCCCCGAAAAGAACGCGGGATATGACGCGCCAGATGCAATCAAGGACAGTCCTGAAGGAGGCTTCTACTTCATGGGCAGCTACCGTTATCTCTCGCGATTGGTGGAACTGAGGCTGTCATCAGCGACAAACACAGCACCATCACGGGTGATAATAGAAGGCCCAGCCCTCGCCTTCACGACTGAGTGCATTCAAGAGGCGGACAATATGCTCCGACGCCAGGTTTATTGGAGCCACCCTCACGAAAAGTACTCCCACACAATATATAATCCGGTATGGTTTTGGCCGGGTCTCATCGAACTGCGACTAGCTCTCGTGGGATGGAGGATCGATATTTTGTGTGTGACCCCATCATTGAGTGGAGGGTTGAGGGCAGGAGAAAGTGCGTGATCCAGCGCCCCAAGATCCGGGATATGGACGAGGAAGGCCAAGATGATGCGGGCGACTGTGTGCCGGATCAGGCGGCGGGCTTGGTGCTCATCAAGTGCCCGGAAGAGGATGACGATGTCTATACCCGGGTTGGGTATTTCCAGCTGGGAGACCCGCGTCAGCCCTCGTGTCCGGCTATTCGAAAAACTGCGGAGATGAGAAGGGTGGCAATAATATGATCGTCTTTCTCAGGAAAAAAGTTCGACGTACCTATTAACTCTCCTAGATGACTTCTACTAACTAACGTCTTTGAGTTGCAGACATCCTTGGACCCTGTCGCTCACCTCTACCATCTCTCTCCTTAAATATACATAGCCAATCATCAATATCCTTCGCGTTCAGCGGTGGAGTAACTACCGATTCAAGCGTCCGTGGGCTATGAGGTTAGCACGCCGGCGGTGTAGATGCACCCTGCCGGACTCTCCATCCTGACTATTGTATGGATGATCAGATTGTTAACGTGGGTATACAGCTACTCATACACAGTGAGCATATAGGCACTATTAATACACGATATCAAGAAGCTTTCTCCAGGGAGGAGAAAGGCGTGGAAGGGCAAGCGTGCCCACCGTTCAAGCCACTCGCTTCGTTCTCCTCTCTGGCGAGATCCAGAACCCGTCCGCATCATAGAGACCCAGACTCTCCTCACTCTTCCGCTCCGGACTCCTCTCCTCAGCCCTCAGGCGTCTTGTCCTCGGGGTACCGGGCGTCCTCTCCTCAGCCGCCTGTTTCGTGTTGTCCTTCTCTCCGCGTTCGGCCTTGGGCGTCTTCAGGCGGTTGCCGCCGGCCCTCTCGTTCTCCTTGTCATTATAACTACCACCACCTCTGTCACCGGCGGGCCCCTCCGGTGGCTGCCCCAGCCCGAGGTAATACCTCCTCGCCTCCCTCTTCCCAGGCGGGCTCATAAACCTCCCCGTCTCCTCCTCCCTCAGCGTCGGCAGCACGGGGCTCACGCCCGACGACCCGTCCGAGTACCCGCTGGCCGCATTGCTGTACGCGCTAACCTGGCTGTTCATCCTCCGCAGCTGCGCGACGATCGACGACACCGGCTGCTGGGCCTGTATGCGGTAGTCCTCGGGCGGCACGAGCCTCACGGTGCTGACGGGCCGCACCACCTTCTTCTGCTGTTGGGTGGTGTTGTCACCGCCGCGGCCGCCGGCGATCCCGTTGATCAGCAGGCTCAGCTCGCCCAGCGCGTGGAGCTTGTCCCTGTCCCAGTCGGAGCCGGAGTAGTGTGACCCTGATGAGTCGGAGATCTTGCGGACCTCGCCCGCGGCGCGGCGGCGATAGTGCGTGGCGGCGGTATTGGTGTTGCTGCTGGACGCACGGGAGGGGTGGTTATCGCCGGCCCCGGGCGGGTCGGCGGCGGCGGCGTCGGCGTCGTAGGGGTGAGCGGCCACCACGGCGGCCCGCGGGAGCGCGGGGCTCGGAGGCGGGAAGTCGGGCGTGCGGTCCCTGCCGCGGCCGAGGGTGGGCGAGCTGGCCTGGGCGCGGAGCTCGCTGAGGCGCTTGGCCTGGGGGCTGGCCCTGCCCTTCTTGCCGGGGCTGGTGAGCGAGATGCCGGGGACCCGCGCGCCACCCTCGTCGTCGTCGTCCTCCTCCTCTTCTTGCCCTCTCCCTCCCTCCTCCTCCTCCTCCTCCTCCTCCTCCTCCTCCTGGTCGTCGTGCACGGTCGACAGGTTCCGCCTGTGGAGGAGGTTGGCGGTCGAGCTGACCGCAGACGTCGGTGCCGTCAGGTAGGCCGCCGCGTGCCCGCCGCAGCCGCACTGGGGCTGGGGGGAGTACCGGCGCGGGCGAGGCGGCTCGGGCGAGTTGCCCGAGATGGTCGACAGAGGGCTCTCGGACCGCAGCGAGGGCAGCGTCGCCTCGGCCCTGCTGAACGGCCTGCCCTGCAGGCGCGGCGCGTCGTTGAACGCGTGCGTCCCGCTGCTGACAGGCCGGGGCCGCCCGCTGCCCGGGGGGCTGTTCCGCAGCGACACGAACGGGTCGTCGGCCGGCGCCCCCGAGGCCGCCGACGCGAAGCCGGCGATCTTGTTCAGGTCCGCCGGGATGCTGCTGCCCGGCGCCGTGATCCTCGTCTCGTCCGCCGTCTCGTCCACGCTGTCGATCGTCGAGAGCGACCGGTCCTGGGCCGAGGCGGCGCTGCTCGTCACCGACCCGGCGGCCGAGTCACCCCTCGCCAGCTGGTTCTGCAGCGGGCTCGGCCGGCTCGCCCTCTCGGGGCTCGTCAGGGCGTGGTAGTGCCCCAGCCCGGGGCTTGGGTCGGCCGGCTGAAGCAGGCTGTCTGCGTCCGACGCGACCGAGTTCTGCGAGCCGCCGCGGCGGTGCTGCGACCTGCCCAGCCTCGGCGGGCTCGGTGTCCACGAGGCGGTGGTCTCTACCAGGGTCGTGCTCGAGCCGACGCCCGTGTCGATGCGCAGGGAGGGCGGGCGGTTCCTCTCCATCGCGCTGGGGGCAAGGGACCTCTTCGAAGGGCTGCTGCCGGCGCTGCCCCTACTGCCCTGCTTGACCACGCCCCGCTGCAGCCTCCTCTCCGTCCCCCTCAGGATCTCCGTCAGCGTCGAGTCCGACGACGGGCCCCTGCTCCTCCCCGCCCCGAACGACGTGCGCGTGGACCCGCCCGTCACCGGCCTGTCCGGGTCCTCGTACACGTAATAGCTCAGCCCCCGGTCCCCCGGCACGAGGTGCGCCGCCTTCGGCCCGTTCCAGCCGGTCGACCTCTCGTGGCGCACGCCGCCGGCGGCCTCCGCGCTGGCAGCCAGGAGCGCCTGCCTCGGCGGCTTCGGCAGCTGGCGGGGCGGCGAGTGCTGCGCCTCCGCGTCCTGCTCGGCGACGCTCTCGGGTATCGTCAGCTTCGGGATGTTGAGCGAGGACAGGTGGTTATTGAGGCGGAACACGGCGACGCTGTCGCGCGTCATCGCGCGCGGTGGCGGCGGCGGCGGCGGCGGCTGCTGCTGCTGCTGCTGCTGCTGGGCCGTGGCGGCCTGGGGCACACCCCCGGCTTGGGTATGGGCGTCGCCGGCCCTGGGGCTGCCGAACTGGGCGATCCTGGGGAGCGTGGGCGAGATGGACTTCAGCGGCCAGCTCTCGCGGAGGCTGCGCCGCCAGGACCGGCGCACCCTGCTGCGCACGCCGCCGGTGAGGAGGGCCGCCTTGCTCTTGCGCTTCCCGGGGGAGACGTTCATCGGCGGCCCGTGGATGGCATCCTCGTCCACCCAGGCGTTTGACGTGCGGCGGCGGTGGTGGTGTCCCCCGCTCAGCGTCTCCTTGCTCCTCTGGCTCGTGCTCCGCCCGCTCCCCACGGAGAAGAGCCCCGGGCTGAGCCTCCGCCCTCCGAAGAGCAGCGGCAGCACCGGCGGGAGGCTCGTCTTCCTCCCCCTCCCCCTCCCCGTCCCCGTCCCCGTGCTCACGGGCGAGAGGCTCCCCAGGCCCGTCTCGCCGTCCGACACGACCCCGCTGCTCGCGAGGGACATCTCCCCGCCTTCCCTGTTGCGCTTCCGCAGCTTCCTCGGCCCTCCCCTCCGGCCGTCCCCCGCCCAGGGGTCGCCGCCGCCGTGTTCGCCCCCGCAGCTGCCGTCGCTCCCGCGGTACACGCTCACCTCCCGCCCGTCGATCACGATCGTCCTCTTCCTGTATCCCCCCCTCCTCCGCCGGCGCCGCGACCGCTGCAGGAAGAGGAGCGTGAAGACCATGCTTGTCACGGCGATCACCGTTCCGCCGATGACAATGCATATGAGGGCCCATAACGGGATGTTGGCTGCGGTTATCTGGGTCATGCGCGCGACGGAGGAGGCGTAGGCGCGCCGCGCCACGGTGGTGAGGGCCATCGCGCCGCGTCTGTCTTGTTTTCCGGTCCGCCTGCCTCTCGAAGCAGGTCTGTGTGGTGGGCCGGTCAGAAGCCCATCGACGCTGCTAAGACGCTGGCTCTGCCAAAGCCCCAGACGCTGAAGATGATGATTTGATGTTAACACCCGTTACTGTTCGAGCACAAGAAGGAGGGGACTGGATGGAATAACAAAAAGTTCTCAAGGGAGGAGGGTGCAATTTCCCTGGTGTTATTTGTCTTCTGCTATTCTACCTGGGGACTGGAATGCGGTTGCTGGTGGTTACCGCGTTCCTGGCTCGAGGCGCCCAACCACCCACTTCGCCAACTTGAGAGCCGCACCGCAAGTTTAAGACAGGCCGAAAGCCCACGCCCACCCACGGTGTGTGTGTGTGTTTTTTTTTCCTTTCCTCTCCCCCCAGGTGGGTAGGCCGTGCTTGTCGATGTTCCGGCCCGTGTTTTTATTTCTCCCGGACCTGGCCGGCAGGGGGGCCTCGAGGCGGCCGACACTGGTCACGTACGGGCCCGCCCTTTTCTGTCACCTGATCGCTGGATGCTTCAATCACAACATGGACAAGAGGTTTTAATGCAGATGTGTGATTCAGATGAACCAAAGGTATCAAGAGGTATCTCGTGAGTCGTGCAAATGCTACCCGACCGTTGGAAGACCATCTCCCTGCTGATGCTCTTCGTCGCAGAACGCCATGGAAAATCCAGACTCCTTGTCCTCTTGATTTGCAGTCATCGTCGACCTGCCATGTGGTTTCGCAATCCATACTACTCCCGGCAGGGCTGACTGTATCCGGCCCTTATCTGATGTGAAGAAGCTCTTTTTTTGCTTTTCTTTGCTCGGTATGTCCTGCCTGCCCTACGCAACAAAATCTGCTATCGATCCCTAGCAATATGCCCGAGCCACCTAGCCTACCTGGCCGACAGCTGCATCAATGGCGCAGAAAGAATCGAAAGTCGAAAAAACAAACAGGAAGAAACGAAGTGAAAATTGGGACCCATCTCAACGGCAGATTTGTACACGGTAATTCCAAGCCGGCGCCCCACTTATGCAGGATGCAGTGAGATCGCAGTGTGGTCGAAGGTTTGACCGGAGAATGGAAGCACTCAGTGCTTGTGGCCGTGGGCGTGTCGGTGCTGGTGGACGTGGGCATCGCGACGGAGACGGGCCGCGGCCGTGGGCTCGATAGTGACGGTCGTCGTTGTCATCTCCGTGGTCCAGGTGATGGCCTCCTCGAAGACGACCACAGAGATGGTGACATCACCCGAAGCACCCGTGTAGGTGTACGTGGAGGTGCCCATGGTGACCATGCTATCACCAGCTGTCGAGGTGACCGTAGCAGCACTGGTGATAACGGCGTCGGTGGCTGTGGTGGTGGGCGTGACCTTGAAGATGTTGCCAGGCACGACGCTGCCATTGACAGATGCGGTCGAACCAGCCGAGTAGGACAGGGTGGGCATGGTTACGGCCGTGGTCGTTCCAGAATCAGAAGTCGCTGCACCGGCAGGCGCTGGGCCCCAGTAGATGGAGACGTCACCGGGAAGGCTGGTCAGCGGTCCACTAACATCTTCCTTCACGAGGGCCGCGGGCAGATCCAACGTGCACTCTCCCTGCTCCGCCTCGGATATGATGTCGAATAGTGGGCAGGACTCGATCTCCCCATCCAGGTTGGTGCAGGTGTCAACGGCATCCTGGAGGGTGAAGTTGGTCTGGTCCCAGCCCATGATGAAGTCACCGTGGTATCCAAAGCCTGACTTTTGATTAGTATCGGACCAGGCTACTCATAGGGCGCAGTCGGGGGGGGGGGGGGCAACCCACCAGTAGGATCACCGTTCGAAATGACAAAGATTCCAGAACGGTCGCCATAGGCAGCCATATCCCAGATAGTCTCATAGAAGAGGCCCGGCAGGCGGACTGGGTGGGTGTCAGGGCAGTCACCAGTGATGACCAGGTCGGGGTAGGCGACGTGGCTCTTGTGGTCGCTGGAGTCCAGGTTGACGCCATCCCAGCAGGAGGGAAACATGAGCTCAAAGCGGAGGCCGTCAGGGCAATACGCGTCAACGTAGTCCTTGGAGGGCATGAAGTGGCGGTAGAGGGAGCCCTCGGCAGCCTTGGAGTAGTCGAGGCAGTTGAAACCGATGGCACGCTGGGCCAGGTCCGTCTGGGAGGTCTGGTCCAGAGCAGCCCACTCGGACTTGGGAGGGTCAGGCTCCTCGTAGCTGGAGTTTCCCACAGTGTAGTTACGGCGGGAGTTGTCGCCAGCAACCATGCGGAAGCCGGGGGGGAAGGCCGAGATGGACTGGTTGCCGGAGGGAGCTGAGTTCAGGAAGTAATAGCTACACAGGTCTGTCAGCGACAGCCGAGCTCAAGTCTCGCGCAAAGCGGCAAGGACAAACTGTGCCTCTGTGCATCTCCACAGGCCGGCAGACGAGATCACAGGTGGAGGGGGAGGTTGAGCAACGAGCCTTCAGCACAGCCGGAGCTGTCACGAACAGCAGGGGCAAGACAGTTCGGGCTGGGTTAGGGGTGGGGTGGGGGGTTGTTGACTTACGGGAGCATGCCGCCGACATTAGCGATGGCCTCGAACTCCCCAGTGGTGTTGTCCTGAAAGTATGGCGAGGGGGTCCAGTAGCCAGACTTGTCGGCGGTCACGGCACACGAGGTGCAGTTGGAGGCGACCAGGGAGTCGTAGTCGGCGACCTCGCTGAAGGCTGCAGTAAAATGAAGCTCAGAGTCTGCGTCGGTTCGGAGGGTGAGGTGAAGAGGGCGGGGGGGAACTTACCCTGGCCGCCAAAAATCTCGTGGACGTGCTGACTGATGGCGCCATAGTCCATCAGAGGGTCGAGTCGAGCCTGACCGAGCACACCGCGACACTCCATGCGCCAGAAGGCGGAGGCGGGGGCGCCCAGAAGGGCAATGGTAGCGACGACGGGCTTGACGAAGCGCATCGTGACTGTTTCGCGTCAGACGTTGAGTGACTGGCGGGAAGGGGAGGTTGGTGATGTGGAAATCGCTGGACGCGAGGTCAGTCTCGCCCTGATCAGAGCGTGCCCAAACGTGCCAGAACAGCGCAAGACTTCTGGATAACTATGTTGGAATAGTGATGTTGATGATGAGAGGAACGAGGCCAAGGATGTTGAAGAAGAGAAGAAAAAAAGGAAAAAAAGATCAACAAACCTGAAAGGTGGTGGGGTGTGTTGTTGGTGGGAGGGTAAGGCTTCGCGAGTGGAACTTTGGAGATGGTTGGTAGCCTAGAAGCGCAGATCAGAACGACTGCAGATTTGAATCCGACGTGGGGATTGAAGGTAGTATCGGCGTGGATGAGAAGAACAGAATGTGAGGGGAGGAGTGTACGTCGTGAAGACAGATGAGGTTTTGGAAGGGGGACGTCGTTGGTGCTGTGGTTTGATGTCGTGGGGGTGGAGGGTGTGCAGAAGGAGAAGGTGGTGTGGTCGACGTTGTGGTTCAAGGCAAGGTGAGAGGGAGAGAGGTGTGGGCGAGAGAGAGATGGAGCTCTGGGAGTCACACGACCGCCGTCGCAACCTTTTCGACAGAAGTGATGCAGTGCAGGAGGTCCTGCCATGAGCAAGCCAGCACTCTGAGGCGACACCCAAGGTCTATGCCCTCTGACCCCAGCAAACCCCCCCCTCCCCCTCCCCCCCATCCAGTCACCATCATCACCAGCAAGGCTGTATAGCCCTCCTCGTCGTCGTAGCACACCATACCTGAACCTCAACTGCCCAACTTTTACAACCTCCGGAAACCCAACACCCAAGTCCAATTCTAGTGCGAGGAACAGAAAAAGGGGGCATATTAAGTCAGGTACTGACCTCGATGACGGTAGTGACAGTCAGCCGTGAGGGAGAGTCTCGAGTGGTTGGTCTTTCTGAGACGGGCCCTTTTTTTTTTCTTTCTTCAGGATCGAGACTGTTTAATGTCCAAGGTGCTGAAAGGTCGAGGATGCTGGTGGTGGATGAGGTAACAGTCTTGCTGGGCGGGCCTCGGTCAGGAATGCGCTGGTACGATTCTCAGGTCAAGTGATGCGGTTGAGGCTGGTTCCTTCCTCTGGATCGCGGGAGGTCGAGCTGAGTGAGGCTGACTTTTCGTGGCTTCCCAAGATGGACACGGCCTGGTCTGATAAGTTCCAACCTCTTCTTCCCACACTCAACTTCGGTCTAACACCACAAGGCAAACGAGGGCGATCTCGAGAAATCCTGTAGGTTCTTCGATACCCCTTCTTCCGTCGCCGTGTTTCTTTCTGGGTTCCCGTCTTGCCTTGCAAAGTGCCAAAGATGGGCTGATGATCCCCCGTCCGCACAGGCTGGTCGAGGTGGTCGATATCGTTTGGTGAGGTGCTGATGACTGACTAGTCGTCGACTCGAACAGAAGACCGATCGAGGGGGTAAAAAAGCACCGTCGGCCTGAACTGCTCCTCGTCCTTAAAAGAGTGATGCGATCAACACGTGGAAACGAATGGTCGAGGCGGCCGCGTAGGGAAAGTTCGGTATCGGTCCCGTGGCGAAGGAAGGGGTAGAAAAAAATCGGAAGAAAAAAAAAAAAAGAGTGTGGGCTGTGGTCTTGTCCTGGACCGTTGCCCCCGGGCTGAAAAGAAGCCGGATGTAGCACGTGTCACAGTCGTACGGCTGGTTTGAAGAGAAGAGAACGAGATCTCGCACAAGGCCACACGCGCACACACGCACACGCGCGCACACACACACACACACACACACGCACACACACACAGAGGGTCAGAAATGAAGGTAAGGAGGTCGGCCAAGGTGGTGGTGGATGCACGATGTACGATGTACGGAGGGGGTGAGCAAGGGAAGGACGGATAGAAGAGAAGAAAGAAGTGAGTGAGTGAGTGAGTGAGTGAGCGAGTGAGTGAGTGAGTAAATGAGTGAGTGTATGGTACTGCCCAGACTAGGCCTGACGATAAGAATAACCGACGAGGGAAGGGAAAGACGTGAGAGATGAGGACGAAGGAGTGAAGGAACCCTGCCCTGTCCTGCCCTGCCCTGCGGCTACTATGTACCTGGGGACGTACCCCTGGGCAGGCTCACGTTTAGACATTAGGAACATAGAACACAAGGGCCAGCCCAGGGAGACTGAGAGGGGACCCAGGGACAGGGAGACAGGGGGAGGGCTCATTCCATCTCTGGGAGTGGGGATAGTAAGAATAAGGAGACTGGACGAACTTCGGATCTGAGAGGATCTTCACCGGGCCCATTTCCCAATCACCGCTCGCCGTGAACCCTCCCCCCCCCCCCTTCTCCTCCCCGGGGGCAGGGGAGCCAAACCATACATACCATAGTAACTTGCTACTGGGTATGTAGCTACCACCCGCCGAGGTGACAGCGGCAGACGGAGGAGGGCAGTTCATCCCGACCGGTCCCCACGGTCCCCCTACTATGTCCAAGACGTCCGCCTCTCAGGCCTTCTTCTTCTCATCGAGTTGGTGTACACGAGATAGATTAAGGCCATGCGAGGTACTCCGTGCGGGCCCCGAGACGTCTCTGGGAAACGTTTACACCCGACTCTGCAAAGGGGGGGTGCGTGGGGTGGGGTGGAAGAGGAGGGAGAGGGACAGGACCAGGGGCCCCTTGAGAGGCGGGAAACATAAGGGCGACAGGGGGCTATCTTCCACCCTGATTGGCTGTTTGACCTCAAAAGCTGAGCCTCCCGCCTCCCCCTCCGGCCGCCGCCGCTGCCCCTCCCCCCCTTACCAGCCCTCCCAGAGTGCCAGCCTCAGTTTGGTTGGTGACTGTCTGTCAGCCCCCGGCGGGATCCTCACGGATGATCTGCAGGTTGAGGCAAGCCCACACCATACTATTATGTATGTACATGGGGCTGGGGCTGTGGCTGTACCTGTATTGTATCTCCCCAGCATGGGGTGTACAGGCAGAGACAGCCCATGGACAAGTTATAATAACTTGGATGACAGCGGGGCCGACATGTTCTTGCTGCAAGCCCTCTGCAGCTGTGCAACACACCCTCCTTACGCAGCACCTCACTCTACATATCACGCTATATCTGTCGTTTGTGTTCGGGACCTGACAGCCCATCCCAGAGACAGCGCGCGCCCCCCCAAAACCCATCGTGCCCTGCTGCCGCACCTCGTCGCACTAGATGTGGTGATCAGGGCTACAACGGGTCCCGGACGGCAGCAGGGCAAAGGGATGCTGGATGCTGGACATGGATTGGCTCCGGCACCAGGCCCCAAGAGGCATATCCAGGGTAGTGCGGAGGCGGCAAGACGAGTATTTCAGATGGGTTGCCCCCCCTTCATCAGGGTTAAGCACGGTACCATAGCAGCCAAGAGATCAGCAGTAATGATCCAGTTCTTTCGTCGGGCCGGGCCTCCCAGCATCCGGCAGCAAACAGAAAACGGAGAGGGAGGGGCTCGTGGGCCGTCTGGACGAGACGGGAGATGCGACGACGGGGCCTATGTCGGGCCACCGCCTCATCATCTGCTGGTTTGCTCTGCCCAGGATCCGTGGCACCAATGGCAAGGTCACACACGTGGCCTGTCTAGGAAAAGAAGCGAACGGGGGGGACACGGTCCCAGCTCACCAGTGCAGAGGTGCTGACCACCAGGTCGTCCGACTCGCAGCGGCACCTCGTAGGGATCTGACTGTCTCCCAACTGCCGCCCCCAGCGCAGAACCATGTCTTTGGGATGACATGCTGTGTATCCATCCTATCACGGTTGGCCGTGGCCGGGTAACCAGCAGGGCAGGAGAGGAGCCTCAGCGCTCTAGAATATCTAAACGGCGCAGGCGGTAATGCGGCAGTACGGCGGCGGCGGCGGCAGCGCAGGAACGGCGATGTCTTGCGTGGCCCTCCAAGGGAGGTTTTAAATTGCAAGGGGCCAACGTCAGGGACGACATCTACCATGGTGCCCAGTGCTATGGTACCACCACACCTTACCAGCGGCAGGGTCCAGGGGCCACGAGCGCTGTGGGAAGCGCGACACCGCCAAGCTTTCTGCTGGGGCGGTCTAAAGATGTTTCATGTAGCCCGCCCTCACCAATCAGAGGTGCACCCCGTCAGCGCCTGCATTTGGGGGGGGGGGGGTGGGGGCGGGAGGGGGCCCTGCCCGTGGGGCCCTCCCACAAGCCTCCTCTCTCTTGCTTGCCACGCTTTATCGCTATCGATTCGCGATGATAGCGCCCTCCCCCCCCCCCCCCCACTTCAGGTCGGGCATTATTCCTCTTGACCATGGGTCGGGCGCTTGACGGCGCCTGGCGATGGGGTCGAATTTCCTTTCCTCCTTAGGCGCTCGTTGCCTGTCGGGCGGCGGCGAAATGACTGGCGACGGCAACTACCGTGCCACGCATGGCATTGCGCAAAATGCCATCTCGGCTAGGAACACCAAGTCGTCTCTCAGATGCGCCTTTCTATTGCTCTGGGCCTTCTGGCAGGGCGGAAACAACCCGATATCCGCACGGGAGAACACCTCTGCCAATAGCGACGTGCCGCACTGTCACAGGAGCCGGCTGATCCTGTCGCTCTTAATCTGCTGGACCCCGCAGACTTCTTCTTCGTCCTTCCATGCATCTCCCGCCAGGAGATCACCGCAGCCAGGCCGCCCACATCTCACCCATGCGACATTGCGACAGGCGCTGGGCGTTTTGTGTCTCTCAGGAGCGGTGGCCGCCCAGGCCGTCCGATCCTCTCTGCGGGGCTGTCTGGGGGATGACGTGTGGAGACCCTCCAGATTGCACCGAGATAATCTCTATTTCCACAGGACGATGACGACGAACCGTTCAGGCCTCTCCATGCGCCGGCTGCACTCCCGATCATTCGGATCCTCAGGCCCAGCCTGCTACGAGCATCCACACTCGTCCGAGAATCCGCGATGGTATCTGGGGACCGCCAGCGGCACCGCACAGGAGGAAGCTCGGCTGTTGCGGGGAGTTTGGTGTCACAGCTCCCAAAAAGGGGGAAAAGACCACCACCCCAGCTGACCGGGAGACATCTGTGGTCTGTATAGGGACTGATGTATAGATTGGCCTCGCGCGATTGGCCTCCGAACCTCGTCGCCTCCCTCTTCGGGTTCCCGCGGGGCCGTTCACAGTGCCGCACTCCTACAAGGTCCGGGCGGTCACAACATCAATCAACCCCTCGCAAGGCTCACAGAGATACAATAATATCGCTGGGCCAACACCCCGGACCGGGAGATTGTATCATGTACCGCGGGCAAGTCCGGAGCCTGGCGTCCTCCTGAGGCCCCCGGCGGTGTCGCGGGTAGAGCCACCTGCAGGCACGGCCGTCGTCTGTCTCGCGCTTGGGCGACGTCATGAGATGTGCCCAGAGGTGATCACTGCATGCGGCTGGGTTGAGAATATATTGCCAGAAGCACTCCGGCATCTGCTAGCAGGATCTCACCGTCTGTCCGGTGGAGAGGGGACTCTGCGCATAGCGTCTCCAGTAAACTCAGGCCCCTTATGAGGGTTGTACAAGTGTCGCTTCCCGGCCCTGTCTTGTGTCTCCATCGAGGCTACTTGTCAAAGTCAAACCTGTTGGGGGGGGGGGGGGGAGGGGACGTGCTGATGAGTCTTGGAGGGCTCACGGACACTTCGACTCATTGCGAAGGTCAGGGGGCAATGACCGCCCTGGCTAGTCGTGTACTCCCTGGGAGCCCAGCGCTAAGGTGAGGGAAGACCGTCGTTACCGTGCCTCGGCGAACGCCGCGCCTGATCCACGTGTATGAACATGAAGAGCGTTGGGGAGATCTTGACAGGCACTGCTGTGGAGGAGGCAGAAGAAGGCGACGCAGCAGACTTGCTCACATATGGAAGCTTTAGGTATTGTGACTATTCTAGACCCATTTCCTCTCTCTTCCAGTCTGGCAGGGTCTGTCTCTCCGACAGCGTTGTTCTCCTCCAGTTGCAGCAGCAGCAACAGCAGCAGCAGCAGCGGTTTCTTGGCCGCTTTCTTCTCGGGCCGCTTGACTGCTCTCCCCTTCTCACGCCGCCGGGCCCTCTTCTCCTCGTTCCCATCCCGGTTCCATCCTGCCGCTATCGGTCGAGTCGTCTGGCTATTGGGTTGAGTGATAGGATGGCCGATCATCGCGGTGGGGTCGCAGGATCGAGATTGTGATGCCCTGATGCTTTATTAATTGGGAGGTGTGATGTAAGAGGAACATCGGATGCAGTTCGCCTCTGGATAGCAAATTACCCACAAACGTGCAGACAACAAGCTGCCATCAGGGCTTGGCTTACAAGGTAGTGAATCACATCAGCTGGGGGACGGACTCTCGTGCCTCAAAAATTTGATACCTCGTCCGTATAGACAGCACTCTGCCCTCTTCATCTCATCGACCTGCGGCGTCTCGCCACGCAACCTGAACCTCTATAAGATTTCTATGCTCGTCAGGCGAGAGGCAGAGACCTCGACATGCGGAGCGACGAGACCAGCTGTATGGGCCTCGGCGGCCTTGAGGTCAGTGGTGGCCTGTCTCCAAGGGCCACTGCCCCTCCGGACAGTCCACGCCCGTCCCACCGCAGGGCGCCGTAAAACGCCGCAAGACACAGAGCTTGGCAGAGCAAACGGGCAGGGCGTATGGCTGCTGTTGTCACTAAGCAGCAGTACAGAAACCTCGCTGAGGAGAGCACTCGTCGACGAAGCGCAAAGCCGGCTTCGGCGACGAAGTCCCCCCGGCGATAATCTCGGCTACAGTAACAGCGACATCAAGAACCAGACCGGATACCGCGGCCCGCCTGCCCACGGTGAAGGGTTAGACATTCCGGAGTATCTGGGGGGGAGGGGGGGGGGAAAGAAAGAGAAAAAGAAAGAAAAGAAAGACAGGACTTGATTCAGTCGCCATTCCCCAGCCACCCCCAATCCAGATGCAGCGCCGCCAGCTCCGACCGCACCCGCCTTCAAGGCATGTAGAACTGGCCCGAGTCGTTGAGAAATGCAACGCCGCAACACATAGTTTCCAAGATTAGAGACCGGAGGTTTCGACGCGCAAAGCTTGTGCACTCGGTTCCCAGCAGTGTCAACCCACCAATGCGGCTCACTTGGTCAGACAATGCGTCGTTGGGCAGGTAGAAGATCATGAAAATCCCAATACACATCGTGATCCTTCTGCACCATATCCGCTGGTGATGGCGTTGAAGGCCGGATAGAATTGTTTTTGCCATAGCGTCACTGCAACTCACAAGCTGAGAAACAAGAACAGAGACATAGAGCAGGACAGCGATACGGGCGGGTAACTATGTCGGAGGTAGACAAGTAACCGCGGAGCTAAAACATGGCAGCCTCCATGATCCCTCTCACACACTCATCTGGGGATCTCGCTGCTTCAACAGGGTGTTATTTCCACGCCATCAGTCTCAGCCAGGCGGTCAATTAAACCGGGTAAGCGCGGGGTATTGCTGAGGCGGGTAAATTCCGCGGTGATCCTCGAGTACAAGTTTCGCACGAGTGCTCGTAATTGGCATGTTCTTGACGTGGCGCCGATTGTGGCACTGTGCATTGGGGGAAGACCATAATACCGCCCGGCGTCTTTCACCGCTCGTGGAACCATGACTGCACGGAGAGGGCGAAGTGGCTGGCAGATGGCTATTCAGTATCTCGGTCCATTCTCGTCGACAACGAGACATGGCGACCTGGTCGGAAGACATGATAAAGAGCTTCCCGAGCCCCCTCTTGTCTTGATGGCCCGGGTCTTCTTGATTGCTGATCGTAAGACGAGTTACCAACTGATCCGAGATGAACTTCAAAGCGCAGCATGTCTCTGTTCCTATCCACAGCAGTATGGGTCTCTCCTGCCTTGAAAGAAAGGTGGTTCCGTATCAGTCTCGCTGACGGTTTGCAGGCGAGCGCAGCTGCGGCTGGGAAGGACTGCATCCTAGCCATCTCATAGGGCGACCCTCGTGTTGACGTCTTTGATGTTTCAATAGGCTCCGGCATATGGCACAAGTTCTATACCGGCTGGGACTGGCGGCTGTTCGGAGCTTTCGAATACCTCTCATCATCAGTCAGCCTGGACAGCCGCCCATCCGCTACGAGCCGGGGTGTAGGACGACTCGACATATTCTACGTGGATGGGTACACTGGTGGTGCATCACAGTTATGTCAGCATGAATATCTGACGTTCCTGTGTTGGAGTGTAGAACAGCTCCGCCAACCTCGTATCCGCGAACAGATTTCGGTGGCGGCAGCTGGGGCCTACAGAGCCTTGGAAGCCAGTATATAAGTGCCGCCACCTCCGCGTCATGGGCTGAGGACAGACTCGATATTGTTGGGAGGGCCCACCAAAGATCCTACGTACACGAGGCCTGGACCGGCGATGCGTGGTTCCCGAGTGAGGATTGGGAGGACTTCGGCGGGTCCTTCTTCAGCGATCCAGGCTGTCTCCTGGGGACCCGGTAGGCTGGACATTATTGGATTCTCCGCTGATAACGGCTCGCTTCAACACATGTATTACCGGGATGGCTGGTCGAAGTGGGAGAGTCTCGGCGGTGGTCAGACTGGGAGCAGTTGGGTGGCGTGTTCACAGACACGCCTAGAGTTGTGCATTGGACCGCCTCGAGGATTGATATCGTCGGGAAGAGCCTAGATGAAGCCAAGTTTCGCCTCAAGAGCTATGACGGCATGAAGTGGAACCCGGATGGGAAGAATTGGTATGAGTTGGCCGGCCCTTTCGAATCGGAGCCGGGTCTGCTTGCTAAATACGAGACGAGTAGGTCTGGTCTTAGCCACGTTCCCTGCTGTTCCACTCACTGACAGAATCTCAGACTTCCTGTATATCTTCGGCATCAATAATGATGAGGAATTGAGGATACAAATCTGGACAGGGTACGACTGGCAGCCAGGCTTCAACCAAACATGGCCGCTGGGAAAGGTCTCTAATTCCTCTGACGGGAACGTCGAGACCGTGAAACGTTAGAAGGTCCTCAGGCCTCTGGGGCTCTAAACGATGGGTCTGTGATGAAGCGGGACCCCAGGACCCGTTCAGAGGAGTGGCTGTATCACGGTGTCCGTCAGAATTTACCTGTGGTCGATGGATCAATGGAAAAACTGGATACATGCTTTCTGACGAAGTCTCTCCTGCTCCACTCAGCGAGAGAGCACGAAGGTGGACATGTCTAGTCTCAGGGAGGGGATGAGACCTCATATTCCCCTAACGGCATATAGCAGGCCATATTCTAGATTGTCTCGGGCTCAAATATCCATGGCTAGTGAGATGGATCCCTCAATGGCGATCTTTGCGGGTAAATCCCAACAATCCTGTAATCAGCTGAACGGAGACAATGTTGCAACTCCTTCGGCGTATTGAAAGACTGACACAATTCTGCGCCAATCTTCATTGAGTGTTGGGTGTCTTACATTGGATATATACTAGTAGTGTCGATGCTCTGGTGAGCGCAATAAGAATTGTCACCTCAAGCCGTTTGCGAAGCAGCATGGAGTGGCGCCCGCCGAATAGAATGAGTTCGGGCAGGGAAGGATGATTATGCTATTCCTAGTCCATATCCTGTATAGGAATACCAAGCGACCGGTTATACAACCTTTCCTATACGCCTTCTAGCACTCAAATGCTCCAGTTCTATACTCGGTGGACGGCTTGTGAACAATTGCTCAATAGATTAAAACGAGCTGGGGACAGCCGGGCAGTTCATAGCAATAAGTTGTATCCTATGTAGGATATCAACAGAGCCCATATGAAAGTTACGGTTTGATTGGAAATGTTATTCATAACAGATGATCGTTATCTAGTGTTTTCCATAAGGAAAACAACCATACTAAAACCTGCTTCATACGGTAATGACTTTCCGGTGGTCAATCTGCGATGATATTTCGGCTTCCAATGTTGCGGGATGCCCCGCCGGTCTCCTTCATAACGCCCTTGATCCGGGCCGACCGACGATCAACATCTTCCGGTAAAATCTAGGTCTCGGATGGAATCGGAGGACCATTAATTATGCAGCGAATGGAGGCGCTGATCGTGCTCTTTCTTCAGTTGCTAGTCTACAACTGGGAAGATATAGTATAGGTGGACAATGCATCAAAAGTCGCTGTCTAGACAGAACATCACAACACCTTAAAAAGACAGGAAAGGGTGAATAAAATGCCCCACTCTATAAAATCTTCAATCCCATGCTAATTAATAAAGCTCATAAATTTTTTTAAAACAAGATATATTAAAGGCTATAATTACAAAGTGTACACGTGTTATACGAGGTGATGTAATTATGCCTAAATGGTGGTGCTCCTCTAAAGACCAGCAGACTGTATAAAGAACATCACTCTTTTCTAATAATCTCTTGCTAATCTCAAACACATCCCACTCCTCTAGCCTCCAACATCCGGATATCTACAAAAGATTCACCCTCAGAATTACAAAGGTGCAAAAAAAGGACCTACTCGGACTCGAACCAAGGACCTTGGGATCTGCAATCCCACGCTATAACCGCTTAGCTATAAGTCCTGGTAAATACCTATTTTATCGCGAAAATAAAGGATATATATATTCAATCTCATCTGAGCCAAACCCTCCAGGAATTGCACCAGCTTTACAAGCCTTATAATTTGAAGAATCTTAGTTCATGAACATCTGCTTCAATATGGGAGACTGTGGTTGCTAAGCATTACTAATACAATCTATATATGCTATAATGGTGAGTTATAGAATGGCATACTAGGAAGTAACTGAGTAAGCTTTTATTCGCTAGTAAATCCATCACTGGTATTGTAATGTAATGCGGTGAAAAAAGGAGTGCTGTTCCTAGATATTAAGGACATCCTGTATGAACCAGTTGGCATCGGAGATGTTTTACGTAGAACAACATCTCCACGATTTCAATATGGTAGTGCGGGAGAATGATAATCTTAGTTGTTTTATGGGTCGATACTGTTGAGTCTTGTTCATCAATGACTTAATGCTGTCCTGAGGCCCAGCTACGCCCGGCTGCCTGTTCTACTGGCCTTGGCCGTGGCCGGACGGTTCAACACTTATACCCTAGGGGATGGAAGCCGGCCATTCAGTGCGCAGTCCAAGGCTTTCAGAACAGACCCGGGCGGAGATGAGTCTCCCTTTGTGTGCCGCGGTGATCATCTTGATCAGACTGCCGGACCCCTGTGGTTGCTGTTGTGAGGGCGCATCTACATGAGAATAGAGGGCGTGCCGAGCGAAGGAGTGATCGAAGGCGCCAGGTCATGAAGAGAAGTGTTGGCGATCGAAATATGAAGTTGGAGGAGGTGAGGCGCACCAAGGCCTCTCTCTCCCTGTAAAAATTGTTACGTGTTGGCTGTCCCACTGTGCATTTCTCTCAAGCCCTTTAGTCTTCATTTTCCACGAGACGCATAGAGTAGTCTCGAGCCCTTCCAAGGTTAGTCGAGTCGTCAGACGTGGCATTTCGGCGGAATTTTGCAGGCGGGCAGTGCCAGCGAATCGGGAGATGAACATGATTACATGTAATTGGGGCGGATCCGAAACTAGAAGCACCTGCTATGAAGAAAGACTTCTTTTAATCCTCGTAGTACCTTTAAGGGCGGCTATCGCTTCATGCTGATTTCCTCCCCGAGCCACAACCTCTATTTTCATTCTCAGGCCCCGGAGATATCGAAATGTCGGACACGAAGAGGCACATGCAGGTCAACGAGAACATCGTTGACAAAGCCCCGCTTGTCATCTTCCTCGTGTGTCCTTGACTTTGAGGAGCCAATGCGCAACGGAAGAAGCCTACACGAGCGGTGGAAGGCAGTGCTTCACGGATCCTGCGTGATATTCCCTTCCAGATTTACCGGACTGAAAGCTCTCAATGCATCTCAGATGGTGACGCCCCCGCCGAGGAGAATCCTAATCCGTAGTGCGTCACTTGACGGCAGAGGTTGAGCCTTGTCTTGAAGGCTGTTGATTCCTTGCAGATCTGCAGAGGGCTGTGTGACTATATAGTGCGTAGTTGAAGGAGTTAGTGTCGGGGGACCCGACATTTTATTCGTATCCATAACTCCAGGTCCGCGCTCTTTTCGATGTGGCGTCCCGATGATCTCTGCTTCGCGATTGACCCACTACTCCGAGTTTCTTGGATGCAGAGCTTGCTCACGTCTCCAATGAAGACGACTCGCTCCAAGAACGCGACATGCATCGGGGATGTTGAACGCCCTTCGGTCTGCATTCCAACGACCGCAGACGCCTCGCAGTCGTATCCTAAGCAGCAAGTTCGGGGGTGTAGACTTAGCGGCGTCAAGTGCTTACTCTCACAAATCCAACGTCTCAGCTCCGCGCCATCTCGTCGGTGGCTCATCCAGACAATACGGCGGTCAGCGGTGTGGCCCAGTAGTCGCTGCCTGGTGATTTTGTGGAGCCCCTCTGCACACTACTACCGGAGGGAAGACCATAGGCCAGTCGTCACTTCGTACTCGCGCAATGATGCTGAGAAGGATTACGGTATAATCGATCCCTCTTCGTATCCTGATTTTGTTTTGGCTGACGTTTCTATTTGCACCACCAGTTTGCAACGTTGCTCTGCTCAGCTCAGCTCTGTGAGGCGCCGCTATGGAGCAATACACCATGGATGATGCCCAGCCAGGTCATGCACCCCAATGTTGAGGGCAGCCAAGGACTAATACCGAGTGAGGTCACAGTTACCTAGGTATGCTAGGCACATACCAAAGCAGATATAAAATGAAGCGGGACGCCTTCAACGACAACATCCACGGATATCAGATCACACAACCATTCAGATCGATCCCCCAGTCTCAAAGGCCCAAGTCATCCAATCTACGAACCTCGAGTCTCAAAGACCCAAATCGTCCAATCTATCAACATGCAGACCACCGTCACCTTCTCGCTCCTCGCCGCCGCCCTGAGCGGTCTCGCGTCCGCTGCGACACCCAACGTCTTCATCAACGCGTTCAGCTACGCAACCGATGCGAACACCACCCTGACCCTCAACTTGGGAGAGATCTTCTCCGGCTCTACGGGGCTTGACCAAATATCGACTCTGTACCTCACCGGTCTCTCCAACGCCGAGCTCTCCATCGACACTGTCGTCTGCACCCCGTACAAGGATGCCGAAGCCAGCGTGATCGGCGGCCTGCCGTTCTACGCGGCCTCTCCCGCTGCCTATCTCTCAACAAACGAGGTCGCGATTGGCAGCATCTACTGCTCCAGCACTGCCCTGAGCTATTAAGGACGGGGTTTGAGGTATTAGATGGGGTTCGAAGACTATGCTAGTGACCGGCTACTCGATCGCCAAGATTCTCGAGTTGGCCTTTGCATGATTTACGAGAAAGCATTCGTGATGAACGCGTCTTGATCTGGAGAGGACTTAGGTTGTGGAAGGGACAGACGGACGTTTTCAATGTTGACATACTAGATTTCTCATGCAATATAATACCTTGGATATCCCAAGAAGTCTTAGAAATTGGCCCTCTAGAACCTTGCTAGAAGACTTTCCAAGATACTCCAAGTTTCCCGTGGCAGTTCCATAAGGATGCAGGACTCGTGAATTTTTGGAACTTACCACCTTATGGCAAGAGGGACAGGCACCTGGGTGTGAAGCAGAATATCTACTTAGGTAGCTAGATTGACGTTCTAGAATACGTAGCAAGGTTTAGGAGCGGTGAGGTGAGAACGAAGGGGGGGGGGGGTATATGTTTTGGAAGGTCTTCTGCAGCCCAACTCGTGCCTGCCCATTTGGAGCATACAGAGTACTTTCCCAAGCTGTAAGGTATTCCAGGCAGGCGTGTGACCAGCACTGAACTCGCTCTTTGCCTTCCCTGCCGGCACCCAGAAGTCACACCCTTCCATTCCGACTAAGCTGCACCTCGACAACACCGTGCACACCGCGTCAGTCAACATGGCAGGAAAGCAGGCATCGGAACAGCCTCCTGCAGGCCAGCCCGCGCAGTCGTCTTCGGCAACCCAGCCAGCGTTGACCGTAGCCAGTCCTCACACGGTCCCCCCGTGAGTACACAATCCTCTAGCAAATCGTTTCAGCAGCCCATCGCGGGATAGCTATCGTTATCACCCGACCCAATGGTGAGAAGATGGAGATCTACCCTGCTACGCAGCGGCAGCTGAGTCGCTTGGTCAGCGACTTCTTGAGCGGAAGGACCAATAAACAGGGAGCTCCCCCTCCCCCCGCCGGAACCCAAACACGAGCAGTACGCAGAGTCATGATCTGCTTGATGTTGAGGTGCTGACAACGTCGAAGCCGAGCAAGACTAAGGAGGCCAAGGCTTTGTCAAAGACTGAGAAGGTAGGCCTAGTTATTCAAGCGGCGCCTGTTCGCTTGACGCTGATGATACACAACAGTCGCAACACCAACCCCGAACTGGCAAGGTCAAGAGACGGCCTCACTAGACCCCTCTGCAAGAGAAACTGCAAGAACCTGTAGAGGAATTAGCTGTGTGACTGGGAATTTTGGAAGAAGATGCGAACCTCCTGGCGAGCTATGCGCTCTCTCATGTGCTCGTCATTGTCTTGGGTATGAAGCCGGTTTGTGCTATGGAAGTTGTCTTTTACAAGCTCGTATTGATGGTCGAGATTCTCGATGAGCATTCCGGTGATCTCGGGGAGACAGAACTGATCGTAAGTGCCTCTTGTATCCTGACATGGCCGTAGACCTGGAAAACCACCAAATTTTGCATGTTGAGACCCAGGAAATCTGTAGTCGGGGTCCCAACGGATATCATATTGTGTACCAACACCTGAAGGCTCATCCTCGAGAAGTCGGTCTCGGTATAAACCCTCTCTGAAACGTCAAGCTCCTGTGGATCATTATAGGGCATCGGCGCTGGTCCTGGAGGCTTGACGGATGACAGTGCAATGGCCAAGCAAGCCTCTTGACAGAGCTGAGCTGCTATTTCGTGGTTCTGCGTCATAGCTGACTGAACAAGCTGGTGGATGCTTTGAGGAAGAGCACCACTGGAATCCAAAACCTTGGTATGATCGAAACACATAAGTATTCTCTTGAGAACTCGACAAGGTAGTCCGTAGCTTCCGTCAACGTCTCTCTCAACAGGGACAATCGATGGTCAAAGCCTCTGTAACGTGCTGGGCTCTCGTTGTAAATCTTCAGAATCTCGTTTACTGAGGAAGAGATCACTCACCCTCTTGATGCGAGCATCGGTCGATGTCGAAAGAAGCTCGATCAAGTAAGCATTGCTGGCGAGCCGAGCCGAAAACTGCACGGCAGTGTTGGACATTTTGACGGAGCGTGTGTTGGTGGGTAGGTTGAGAGAAGAGGTCCAAGGTGTGTCCTTTCCACGTTGAAAAGGCTTTCCTACCCAGGTGTGAACTGAAACTGACCGCTATGCAGCGCGCCGCTCAGCTGTCTGTGGACAACAAGGTCGACGTGGTCGACGTCAAGAAGGAGGAAAAGGACATGGACATGAAGACGTAGTAGTGCTGAAGAGGCGCCATGATGAGATAGATGACCCGATCAAGGGCCACCATCGCTTAAGCTTGTAACACAGAATGGCATCCTCAGTGCCAACAAGATGGGAGTCACCGGATTCATCAAAACGGGCAGGGTTGAGTACTGGAAACATGATTAGCACCCTGCACAATTAACGACACTCAAGCCCTCAGCCACGTGTATTATCTATTGAGGAGGAAAGGGCGTTTCCACTAGTGCCTGACCTGTTGGTCAGTGCGTTTTGTGGTGTTTATCTCCTCGGCCAGAGGGCCGAGCCAGTTTAGATTCTTTTCTCTTCAAGCAACAATGGAAACAGTTCATCAAAACAACATTATCATGGGTCCTTTGTTAGTGATTGTCTCCGTGGCCATGGCTTCCATATCCACCGGAAAATGCTTTAAGAGAATATGTACGCATGAAAGAAGGAAGGTTGCTACTAAGTACCTGACAGGTGTAAATCCTAACCAGTGGCACTTCCTGAGAGAACTGTGCTGGAGGGGCCGGAGAGCGATTCTTGGGATGCACCATCTGCTCGTAACTTCAGAGCTGAAGCCTGAAGCACGAGCTCGCCATCCAGCACGGGTAGTCAAGAGGACAAGTCACGAGAGCAGGACCTCTGGGTCAACAGGACGGTAGGATCACCAATTCCATATCAACAATAAGTCTGAGCCAGGAACTTCTGCAAAAAAAAAACACGGCGGAAATGGGAGGTCTGATATCCAAATTGTGGTGATATGTATGGTCGGGCCCGATTCGCAAGACGCAGGCACCAGATACCCTAACCCTGCCGCGATGTCCTGACCGCTGACGTCGGTTCCCAACGCTCCACGCCACTTCATGCAAAGCGGCGTGCATAATCGATAGAGCTGGTCGTAAGATTAATCACTCTATCCCAAATTCAATCAGTTTCCCCAGGAGCACGACGAGGCGCCCGCCGTCTACCGCAAGACCATCAAGTTTACGTTTATGCCCTCCCACCACCACGACCACCCTCTCCGACAGCCACCACCATGAGTGGACGGCTCCTGGCAGCGGGGATCGTGCCCCTTACCACACGACGCGCCGCCGCCCTCCCAGAAGCCGCCGTCCGCCAGTATCACCGCTTCCGCTTTCCGACCGGCGGCCTACAGCGCGCCGATGCGGCGATTCGAGCGACACGGCAGCGCATGTGGTTCCCGGGGAATGCCTTCCACAATGCAGTCACTGCACGCAACGCCTCGTTCGCGAGGTTCTTGCCCAAGTTAGCGGCCAAGTTCATCAGAATACCGGCCATGTTTGGGGGCTTGATGATTGGTGGCGTCGCATGGATACAGTATCAGGCCATACGTGAGTGTGCCCGGGGGAAAGGATGAACATGTCGGAGCTGATACATTTACAGAGGTCAGCAACTCGGCGACGGAGATGTTCAAAAATGCGAAGGGCATGGCCTCGGACACAGCTTCGAGTCTGTTCGGTGGCGCAAAAGATATCGCCGATCAGATAGGGAGAGGATGGGAGAACACAAAAGACTCCGTAGAAATGCCGGAATGGATGCAGAAGATACTGCGGTTACAGGAGGAGATGGGCACAGGCGGTGAACGAGGAGGACCAGGCCCAGGAAATGAGCCGCCGAAATATGGCAAGGCCGCAGCGCTGGCTAGCGCATCGGCAGGCGCCTTCACCGTTGTGGAAGACGACCGGGACGGCGAGGAGATTGCGAAAGACGACCAGATGATGGTCCTGACCAAGAAGATGATCGAGATCCGAAACATCCTCTCCAAGGTCGGCCAGTCGAGCGCGCTCACCTTGCCGTCCATCGTTGTCATCGGATCACAGTCATCTGGGAAGAGTTCGGTTTTAGAGGCCATCGTGGGCCACGAGTTTTTGCCGAAGGGTTCCAACATGGTGACACGGAGACCGATCGAGCTCACACTGATCAACACTCCTGAAACCAACTCCGAATACGGCGAGTTCCCGGATCTGGGTTTCAAGACGACAGATTTCTCGTCGATACAGAGGACACTCACAGATCTCAACCTAGCTGTGCCGGACACCGAATGTGTGTCTGACGACCCGATACGGCTCAGCATTTACTCCCGAAGCGTTCCGGACCTATCTCTCATCGACCTGCCTGGTTACATTCAGGTGGTCGGCCAAAACCAGCCTCTTGAGTTGAAGCAAAAGATCACGGAGTTGTGTGACAAGTATATACAACCTCCAAACGTCATTCTCGCCATATCTGCCGCAGATGTCGACTTGGCCAACTCGACAGCATTGCGGGCGAGCAGGAGAGTAGACCCACGGGGCGAGAGGACAATTGGTGTAGTCACCAAGATGGACCTGGTAGATCCTGTGCGAGGTGCGGCTATTCTGTCAGACAAGCAGTACCCCTTACGCCTCGGCTATGTTGGAGTCGTCACCCGCGCACCTGGCGTTTCGGGACTGTTCAAGAAAGGCACCGGCGGTAATCTGACGTCCGTCATTGCGAAGAACGAGAACGCGTATTTCTCATCGCATCCACTTGAATTTGGAGCCGAGGCAGGGAAGAACGTTGGCACACTCACCCTGCGCAAGAAGCTCATGCACGTCCTGGAGCAGACTATGTCCGCCAGTCTTCAGAGCACACACGACGCCATCAAGCAAGAACTCGAGGAAGCCACTTACGAGTTCAAAGTGCAATACAACGACCGACCTCTGTCAGCGGAATCGTATCTCGCCGAGAGCCTGGACGCGTTTAAGCACTCCTTCAAGCAATTCACCGAGGAGTTTGGCAGACCACAAATGCAAGAGATCCTCAAGAAGGAACTTGACCAGCGCGTCCTCGACCTTCTCGCCCTGCGCTACTGGAACAAGCCCATTACCGACCTATCCCAGCCGCCACCTGAGGCCGACACGCTCGCCGACCTGCCCAAGGCTGATCCTAATTCGCCTTACTGGCATCGGCAGCTCGACGCCTCAGCATCCGCCCTTACAAAGCTCGGTGTGGGCCGCCTGGCGACGAGCGCGGTAGCAAGCGCGATTCGGTCGCACGTCGAGCAGCTGATCGCGCAGTCGACATTCGCGAACCACCCATTCGCACGCGAGGCCATCACAAACGCCGCGTCGACTATTCTCAACGAGAGGTTCTACAGCACGAGCGACCAGGTCGAAAACTGCATTAAGCCGTACAAGTTTGAGATCGATGTCGAAGATCGAGAGTGGTCAGCCGGTCGAGAGCATGTCGGTGGCGTGCTCAAGGGCGAGCTAGAAGCGTGCCAGGGCGCGCTGTCGAACCTGGAGAAGGCGGTTGGCGGACGGAGGAAGTTGAAGGAGGTGATGAACTTCGTGGACAAGTGCCGCAAGGGAGATATCATCGTCGAGGGAGAGGGAAGGATGGGTGCCGGTGGATTTAGTGCTGCGTTGCTGGAGAAGGGTACGCACGACCCACTCTTCTTCATTGACATATCAAGCTGACACATCTCAGGCCGAGAGGCAGTCTTCCTCCGCGACCGGGCCGACATAATCAACATGCGCCTCCTCGCCGTCAAGTCCCGCCAATGCAAAGACCTCGAGAACAAGTACTACTGTCCGGAGGTCTTCCTGAACGCGGCCGCCTCCAAGCTCGCCCAGACCGCCGTGCTGTTCCTCAACGTCGAGCTGCTATCCGAGTTCTACTACAACTTCCCACGGGAGCTCGACGTGCGGCTGGGCCGGCACCTGTCCGAGGACCAGATTGAGCGGTTCGCAGAGGAGGACCCCAAGATCAAGAGGCACCTGGAGGTTATCAGGAGGAAGGAGCTGCTGGAGCTTGTGTTGGAGAAGATGGAGAGCCTGAGGCAGCTCGAGGGGCGGGAGAGGCCGAGGCACGAGGCCGAGGCGAAGCGGGAACGGGGTGGACGATGGGGCCTGTTCTGAGATTGTCCACAATGCGGCGCGAGTTCAGGTGATCGGAGTCGTCGGTCTGCTCTATACCAATGATTCACGAAATATCATCTACAGTAAAGGGGCGGAGGAGTTACACGGTCGGTCGTTCGTTGAGGGGTCGAGTTATCGACCAACTGCTTTCTCTACTCACAGCGAGCCGTATACAGGATCAAATCACACACATCTCAGACCACGGCCGGACGCTTCTACCGTCTTCCCCATGCTGCTTCTGATCCCCGCCCACCTCGGCAGGTGGCTCGTTTCCATTGTTGGCTATGAGTCTAAGTAGATAGATGTACATGCGGTGAGGGAGATCGTCCGCTCTGCATCTCGTAGATCGCCAGCCGCAATGCGCAACGCCGACCATGCCCGAGATCATGGCCACATCTGTCGTACACAACCGCAGCATGCTACGCCGGATCCGTACTCATCTGCAAGGTGACCTCCCACTTCAGCGCCCCGCCATTGCCGTAACCCTCGCCGAGCCTGTTCTGCACGATGCGCCCCACCCGCTGCCTCAACTGGCTCAGCACGGCATCGTCACAGCCGCGGATGACGCACAGCTTGACGGTGGCCATGCAGAGCCCGTAGTGCACCTGCCAGAACTGCGCCTCGTCGACGCGCGACACGGCGGGCTCGCTCTCGATCTCGCGGACGACGCCGTCGGTGTCGCCGCCCCGGCCCGCGAGGCCCGGGGCGTCGGACCCGGTGTCGTCGGCGGCCGGCCTGCTGTAGGACATGAGCAGCATCAGCCCCTGGGCGATGGCGAGCCGGGTCCCGAGGACGAACATGGACACGGCGATGGCGACGCAGATCAGGCGGTCGAGCCAGACGAAGGAGGCGATGGAGAGCAGGGGGAGGAGGAGCATGAGGAAGCTGAAGAAGAGGGTGAGGGAGTGGAAGGGGTTGGCGAGGATCTCGGGCAGGAAGGTGGCGAGGTAGGAGGGCCGCATGAGGCGCCGGATGCGGGCGTGGTTCTTGAGGCCGTACGCCGAGACCATGGTGCTCAGCGCGGCGGCGAGGGAGGCGGTGTCGACCTCGCCGGCGCTGACCGTGCGGTCCGCGCCGTGGGAGTGGCCGTGCTCGTGCGGGTGATGGGGCGCGTGCGAGCCGAGGCCCTCGAGAACGTGCTTGAAGTTGTGCGAGAGGAGGTCGAAGCCGCCGAAGACGAGGAAGACGCTCAGCGCGAAGCCCGCGAGGACCTCCACCCTCTGCAGGCCGAAGGGGTGCCGTATGCTGCTCCTCCGCCAGACCTCGAAGTTCCCCAGCACGTCGACGGCCATACATATCGCGGCCGAGCCGACGTCGAAGAAGACCAGGTGGGACAGCGCGGTCATAGCCAGCGAGCCGCCCGCGCTGAAGAAGACGTATGCCGCGACCAGGCCATGGCATATACACCAGTAGAACCGGGCGCGCTGGTCCTTGTGCATAGAGGCCCATGCCTCTCTCAGGGTCGGTACGGGGAGGGACGCGGGGAGGACAGGCGGCGGCCGCCGGGGCGGTTCCTTGATGATCTGGTGCTGCGAGCTTATCGAGGAGTGCTTGTACTTGTGGCCCCGGCGCTGTCCGATGTTCTTGGGTTGCAAATCATCGTCAGCTCCAACCCTGATCAAGACTACTACTACTGCTGCTACTGCTAGTACTACCACAAACAACAACAACCAGCCGCCACGTCAGGCAGGCAAGGCAAGGCAAGGCGAGGCGAGGCGAGGCGAGGCGAGGGACGTACCGACTTCACAGGCGAGGTCGAGATGAACTGCGTCTGGAAGTTGAAGGGGCTCGTGGTGGTCGAGGTCGGCGTCGCGGCGGAGACGGCCACCTCCGGGGCGGAAGGCTCGGACATCCTGCTCGGCGGTCGCCTTGGCGAGGCGGCCTCGTCGGGGCTGAGGAATGCGCGGTCTCGGGAGGGGGGGAACAGGTCGTCTATATCATTCCAGTCCCTGGAGCTGCCGTTGCTGGAGCGCGACAGGGGCCTGTCGAGGTCGATGATCTCGTCGTCGTCTTCAGGAGGCGGCTGGACCAGGAGGGGCAGGACTGGGGGGGGGTCGGTCGCGAGGCCAGAAGCCATGTGCTCCAGGGGCAGCGAGGGGCCGGGAGGAGAGGAGAGGAGGGGAGGAGGAGGAGGAGGAGGAGGAGGAGGAGGAGGAGGGATAAACCTTCAGAGGGTCTGCAGTATGTAGTCCGTACCCTCGTCGATCTGGGACGCGATCGGAAGGAAGAGGTGGGCCTTATCGCGATAGTAAGTAGTACCATGTAACTATGTACTGTAGGAAGCCGGTGGCTGGATTGAGTCTAGTGCACGACAACTCTCACTACCGTTCGAGATCAGGACTTTTGTCTCTGGAGTACAGATTGGGTATCATTACACTGGCAAAGGAGACGAGGGAGGTGACCCCAATATGTATCAGGAGAGACGTCGGGCGCCGTATGGCATCAACAAACCTTATTGCGCCTCCCTTGGCGAGCGTACGTGTGCGCGAGAGTCTAAACAAAACCATCTCGCTGGTTCTGAGCATTGAAAAGGGTCCAGGAACGGCCCCGAAGTTCAGGGGCTCACCCACCTCTACTGGTAGTGCGGAGTGCCTCCGCAGCCCATAGCAGCCCCTTGCGCTACTAGCATAGTACATACATACCACAGTGCACCATAGTACATGGTACATGGTGCTATAGTATCAAATTAATGGGGTTCGGCAGGCATTCCCTGCCGGAAGTGGCCTTTTCCAATCTGGCATTGGGAATTGCGCGTCGCAATGGAACTCTAGACTCGACAGCCTCGCCAGATGTCCCTCCTGCGATCCAGAGGCGGATGCCAGGGGCATTTCGGCTCCTACGACACCGCCGCTCCTGCTCCTCCAAGGCCTGAAATGTGAGGTACAGGTCGGGTAGGCGAACTTCGTTCCGCCTTGCGCCGCAAAAACGCGACACGCTGACCTGAGCGGACCCCCAGCGGCTAGATCGCCCCCCATCGCGCCGCGCGCCAGCTCATCATGGAGCCGCCGTCTCCTGCCCAGGACGTCCAACCTGGCGGCACCGGCGTAACGGACCGGTCGCAGGCGCAGACACAGGCGCAGACTGCCCACAAGCGAAACCACTCGGGCGGAGGTCTCTTTTCCAAGTTTTCCTTTTCACGAAGCCCTCCGGATGCGCAGAAGCAGCAGCAACACCACCACCACCACCCACACCAGCTGAGCCCGCGCGGGGCGGACGAGAAGGAGGATCGCTCGCCCAACACATCATCATCACCACCACCACCACCACCACCACCGATAGTCGCGCCCGTACCGCGGCAGCCGCTCTCGATCGCCAGCGCCCTGCAACAGCAGAAGACACGTCGCCGTCGAGGGTCCCTGAGGAAGGTTGCGCTGCTGGGGCGTGGGGCGCAAAGGGAGCGGCGCGAGGCCAGCCGGGCCAACCTCAGTATCGACATCAGACAGGCCGAGGCATGGGGCGCTGAACTCATGAGCGGCGGGCAGGAGGAAGGAGGTGGCGGGCTCGGGCTGGGGATATCAGATGTTACACCCCGTCCCTCGATGGATGGTTACGCAAGGAGAGCCACAAACACCGCACCGGCCGTGGCAGCAGCCGCCACCCTGCTCGCCTCAACAACCGGAGGAAAGTCGAGGCCCAAGGTGGAAATCGACGAGCCGACACCGGCGAGCCCCACGAGAAGCTATACTACCACGGACGATGAGGACGCGCTTCTTATGAAGCCCAACGCCTCGAGTCGCGGCGGCCCGGAGCTCGCCTCGCTGAGTTCTGGGTCGGACAGCTACTTCGGCCACATCGAGGCCATGCCCAGGCGGAGGACCACCATCAGCCGGGCCAGATCGCCATTGATCGCCGCGACGTCCCTGCTGACCACCGAGGACGACTGGGACTACTCCGAGACAGAATGGTGGGGATGGGTCATCCTGGTCGTGACCTGGGTCGTCTTTGTGGTCGGCATTGGCTCAGTATTTGGTGTCTGGGGCTGGGCTTGGGACGTGGGCACGACGCCGTATGCACCGCCTGAACTGGAGGACGACCCTACCCTGCCCATCACCGGATACTATCCCTGCCTGATGATACTGACCTGTGTGATGGCCTGGGTGTGGGTAGTGAGTGCGTGGGTGGGCATGAAGTATTTCAGGCACGCCAAGATCAGCGGTGATTGAGGAGGCTACCGTGGGGGGATGACACCCTACCAATGTGCCCGAACGAATGGGGGGCCGTGGACAGTTTCTCCGATCTAGGATGAGCTGGATCTCGTTGAGCATTAACTACGGTCCTCGGAGCGGACAAGTATGGGGAAACTATGATGGCTGCAGTGCAGTCGTCGGCTGCAGCAGGACACGCGGCCGCTTGCGCGCAAGTGGAACTGAGCCCGCTGTGGTCTGGTCGCCCAGGCCGTCCTTGCTGGTAACTCACTCTGGGGGCGATGCCATGATGAGGCACTCGCAGCCTACCATGTGATCCCGCCAGAAGGCAATCTCGGGGGAAGGACTAGCTACCCTCGGCCCAGAGATCCGGGATTAGGACCGCCGAGCCTGGAGAACAGCATCGGGTCTGGCCTTCATATCACCACGAGTGAACGGCCCAGGATATCTCAACACATAGATCAGCGATTTTGCATGGAGAGATCGCACAGTGACGACAGCACATATCCGTGGAACCATAGTCTATATACTGAACAGCTGCTAGTTACTACAATGTCACAGCACATATCGCAGTTTATCTCGTATGGAAAGATGATGGCCTGTGCAAGAAGATGTGATAGTTCGATGGTAGTCGGCAAGCGAACGGAACTATTGGCTACAGCGCGGGGGCGGGGTGTGGAGTAAATACAACCATGGCAGGCTCTTCGTGAATTCAGATGCTGATATTCTCTTAGTCCAGTCGACAAGAAAAAAATAAAAAATAAAAAAAATGTCGTTTCACTGTTTCACACGAGAGTATCATCACCAGGCGCCCAGTTGACGTAGCAATTGACCCAGCTGTTGGCCGCAGCGGCATTGAGGAGGCTGGTGAACCCCCCCCCTCAGCCTCATGACACCACCGAAAGCACAGGCCATCAACAGGCCCCCTCACCCGTGAGGCTGGCTGGCGTTGAGGCTTTGAAGACATTGTCAGACGGTTCGAGGGGGGCAGCGAACCTTCCATGGTTGGCCCTTCTCTGGGCCCTCCCTCTATACGCACATGTGTCCAAGTTTCCTCA
Organism: Endothia cerciana; assembly: GCA_026119935.1. Taxonomy (NCBI): domain Eukaryota; kingdom Fungi; phylum Ascomycota; class Sordariomycetes; order Diaporthales; family Cryphonectriaceae; genus Endothia; species Endothia cerciana. The sequence goes on from JALRMH010000021.1 coordinate 223,869, forward strand.
AACAGCAAACAGCTCAGCCTCTGCAAGGTCGCGATCTTTGATGTGGAAGAATTCTGCCTTCTTTGATATCGTCGCCTCAGGGTCTCAAAGCGGGTCTTCCCCAGGCAGCTAACCCCTGTCCTGGCCAATCAGGCCAGGCCAGCCGCGCCTGCAGAAGACGGTAGAACCCCAAAGTCGATAGAACCTGCTGGAATTTCCATCCGCACTAGTCGGCGCCAGGGGGATGAGCCCAGAGCATTATTTTTTAGCCGCCGCAGCTCTCACTTCTTCTATCAAGCAGCTCGCAATTCCTCTTCCTCAACCATCCCAACACACAAACACTTCTTCCATCTTCGCACTCCCACACGCAGGATCCCATTTTTCCCTCAGACATCGCACCCGAAGCGTTTCTGAGTTCTCTATTTCGCTCTCCATTTTCCAGTGATACCCACAAGGTGAGCAGCAACGACCTAGATCTCATCCACAGCTCCCCTTCCCCCGCCTCCAGTCAGCACCACTTCGTTCCCAGCACCATATCAAGAGCGTTTGAGCGCGGATGGCCATCTCTATTCCTGCTCTTGCGGGTTCTCTTGGATCAGGCCTTGTCTTCTCATTCTCCTGGGCCTCGTCGTTCAGCCTGCAACGGGAGCTGCTCGCTCTCGCTGGAGACGAGGCTGCCGCTTGCTCCTTGTTCACCCAGCGACCCCACCACATATTTTGACCCTCACATATTGCCCCACAGCACACACCAACCTTGGTACCAGCACCGAGAGTCTGGCAAAGCCTTTTCCAACTGAATTGCTAATTTTAGCCTGCAGTCATTCACGACGTTACGATCCTCTGCCCAACATGTCTGGTGAAACCTTCGAGTTCCAGGCTGAGATCTCTCAGCTTCTCTCCCTCATCATCAACACCGTCTACTCGAACAAGGAGATCTTCCTGCGGGAGATCGTCTCCAACGCTTCAGATGCTCTCGACAAGATCCGGTACGAGGCCTTGTCCGACCCAAGCAAGTTGGACTCGGGCAAGGACCTGCGTATCGACATCATCCCGGACAAGGAGAACAAAACCTTGACCATCCAAGATACTGGTATCGGCATGACCAAGGCTGTGAGTATTTCACCCGTTTTAACCCCTCTCAGCCCTCAGGTTCGTCCGGCTGGATGCTGATTCTCATCTTAGGACCTCGTCAACAACTTGGGTACCATTGCCCGTTCTGGCACCAAGCAGTTCATGGAGGCCCTTACCGCTGGCGCTGATATCTCCATGATCGGCCAGTTCGGTGTCGGTTTCTACTCTGCCTACCTTGTTGCGGACCAGGTCAAGGTCATCTCGAAGAACAACGATGACGAGCAGTACATCTGGGAGTCCAGTGCCGGTGGTACCTTCACCATCGCTGCCGACACCGAGGGCGAGCAGATCGGCCGTGGTACCAAGATCATCCTCCACCTCAAGGATGAGCAGACCGAGTACTTGAACGAGTCCAAGATCAAGGAGGTCATCAAGAAGCACTCCGAGTTCATCTCGTACCCCATCTTCCTTCACGTTCAGAAGGAGGAGGAGAGGGAGGTCCCTGACGAGGACGCCGAGGTCGAGGAGGTCAAGGAGGAGGAGGGTGACGACAAGAAGCCCAAGATCGAGGAGGTCGACGACGAGGAGGAGAACAAGGAGAAGAAGCCCAAGACCAAGAAGATCAAGGAGACCAAGATCGAGGAGGAGGAGCTCAACAAGCAGAAGCCCATCTGGACCCGCAACCCCTCCGACATCACCCAGGAGGAGTATGCTGCCTTCTATAAGTCCCTCTCCAACGACTGGGAGGACCACCTCGCCGTCAAGCACTTCTCCGTTGAGGGTCAGCTCGAGTTCCGTGCTATCCTCTTCGTTCCCAAGCGTGCTCCCTTCGACCTCTTCGAGACCAAGAAGACCAAGAACAACATCAAGCTCTACGTCCGCCGTGTCTTCATCACTGATGATGCCACCGAGCTCATTCCCGAGTGGCTTAGCTTCGTCAAGGGTGTTGTCGACTCTGAGGATCTGCCCCTCAACCTGTCTCGCGAGACCCTTCAGCAGAACAAGATCATGAAGGTCATCAAGAAGAACATCGTCAAGAAGTCTCTCGAGCTGTTCAGCGAGATCGCCGAGGACAAGGAGCAGTTCGACAAGTTCTACTCTGCCTTCTCCAAGAACCTGAAGCTGGGCATCCACGAGGATTCTCAGAACCGCCAGGTACTTGCCAAGCTGCTGCGTTACAACTCCACCAAGTCTGGCGACGAGTTGACCTCTCTGGCCGACTACGTCACCCGCATGCCCGAGCACCAGAAGAACCTGTACTACATCACTGGCGAGTCCCTGCCTGCCGTGTCCAAGTCTCCCTTCCTTGACGCCCTCAAGGCGAAGAACTTCGAGGTCCTCTTCCTGGTTGACCCCATCGATGAGTACGCCATGACCCAGCTCAAGGAGTTCGAGGGTAAGAAGCTGGTGGACATCACCAAGGACTTCGAGCTTGAGGAGACCGAGGAGGAGAAGAAGCAGCGCGAGGAGGAGGAGAAGGAGTACGAGGATCTTGCCAAGGCTCTCAAGAACGTCCTTGGCGACAAGGTCGAGAAGGTCGTCGTCTCTCACAAGCTGGTCGGTGCTCCTTGCGCCATCCGTACCGGCCAGTTCGGTTGGTCCGCCAACATGGAGCGTATCATGAAGGCTCAGGCTCTCCGTGACACCTCGATGTCGAGCTACATGTCCTCCAAGAAGACCTTCGAGATCTCACCCAAGAGCCCCATCATCAAGGAGCTCAAGAACAAGGTCGAGACCGACGGCGAGAACGACCGCACCGTCAAGTCCATCGTTCAGCTTCTGTTCGAGACCTCCCTGCTTGTCTCTGGCTTCACCATTGATGAGCCTGCCGACTTCGCTGGCCGCATCCACAAGCTCGTCTCTCTGGGTCTGAACCTGGATGAGGAGCCTGAGGCTGCCGCCGACGCTCCAGCCGCCTCCGACGCTACGCCTGCCGCCGAGACCGGCGACAGCGCCATGGAGGAGGTCGACTAAATGCTTGATTCGGAGCTCGGGTTTACAGGTTACAGGTGATCGCATTAAAAAATGGTTTAGGAGTTCGGAACGGGTTCTTTGGTTTTCTTAATGACACCCCGATTGGCACCTCGCCAGAGCAGTCTGCGCGATAATATCGTCTTTCTTGCCTGGATGTCCTCCGGTATCTCTCGGAAAGGGTTAGCTGAACGGCACAATCCTAGGTAGACAATGATGATTCAATGCTAGATCAACTTGTGTGTCCCATCTACATGCCTTGTGACGTGTACTGATCCGCGCCTCTTGTGCTGCGATCGAAGCCCTCTTAAGCTAAGAATATATGGTCGTGTCTGGTCGAGCTAGGAGACGGGTGCCGTTGTGCCACATCCCGAACTCCACCACCTCATAATAGGCTTCGTCACCATTAGGCAGCCAGAATTCCTTGTGATCGCGAACAGTCATGATAAGCTACAACTCCCAGTGGCCTGCGGACCAAATTGACTCACTCCATCAGAGGAACTGGAACAGCCAGGTCCGACATGCCGACGCAAGTGCTTTCGAAGGTCCCAGGATGCCGCTCATGCCTCAGCGTATCGCCTCCGGGGTTAGCTAATACCTTCCCTTTGAGCTCTGACAGATCCTGGCCGACCTCACCTAGTGGTTTTTTTTTTTTTTTCCGGGGGGGGGGGGATAAAAATAAATTTTCGAGGGGGAGTGGGGCAGGGAGCATGGGGGAAGAACGGTACGTGTACGAGGCGAGGAGTTTGAGGATGGTCTATATGGGCATGCTCAAATTGATGAAGCTTCCCTCATGCCAGTGTTTGATGGTCCGTGGTGGTGAGAGAAGCGGTCCAAAAGGCTTCAGCGTGCTCAAAATACATTGCTATGGCCCTGGGAATGGGCGCGGGCTCACGTGGAAGGCGTCGAGGCTTTTTCAGAACATCCCGGATGTGCTTTGCTGCTGGACTAGGGGGAACCTCCGGTAAATGCCAGGATGATATTATATGTTCCAGGTTCGAGTCGTATCCACGCGTCCGGCCCTCTTGAGTGAGTTGAGGCGGCTCATAACACAATATGAATAGATAAGAGCATTGAAAGAAGAAGTAGAAGAAGAAGAAAAAGCAGATACCAATCGATGAATCAAGCGAGGCTTCATCTTACACCATACCAAATGAGCCCTGACCCGTATTTTGTAGTTCAATCACACTAGACTCTCGACGACGAAGAGGCCGTTGTGCACGACTACGCCCATATACGAAGGCGAGAACAGCACCAGTGGCCACCGTCAGGCCTGCCCAGACAGATATGAAAATCCAGATACTTCCAGACATATTAATGCCGGCCTTCCCGTCAAACTGGAAGAAGTTCATACCAAAAATCGACTAAGATGGGGTTCAGCATGTCTTCTGAACCTCCGGTTACGAAAGAAGAAAAAGAAGAGAAAAGAAGAAAGAAAGAAAAGACCTCACCGTTACGAAACTACCAGGCAGGTAGATCGCGGAAACGATGGTGATGATTCGGACCACCTCACCCTCGTTCGCTGAATGCTCCGTGACCACCGCTAATTTCCTAGTCACTGCACTCGTCTCCTCTGCAAGATTCTTCATCTCCAGATTCAGCCTGGCCGCCTGTTCCTGGTTACGGAGGTCCACAGTGAGGCTAATCTGTGCTCGTATCAGCTGGGTTCTAGCTACAGCCTCTGGCCGCGTGCATCATATAGCGGGGCCTACCATCTCGATAGTATTGTCGATGCGGTCCTTCAGCAACTTGAGATTTTGCACATGGCTCCGGACAACTTTTTCCACTGACGAGACGAAGTCCATGTTGCCGGATGACGCTTCCACGCCCAGGCGGAGAGAGGCTATTAGCTGAAGATTGCTCATGCAGTACCCAGAAGCCAAGTCTGTGTAGTCCCTGATCATGCGCAGTCGCCGGAGCTTCTCAAAGTAGTCCTGCTCGGGGTCAGAGATATTTGTAGCCATCGCGTGGTTGTTCTGTTTGTGGGCCGCGGTTGTCAGCTTGAGAACTCTGTGCAATGGCTTTCCAGATGCTGGCACACCCACGATCTGGTCAAAGTCCCCCCCTAGCCATCTGAGGTATGGTCTCCAGTACTGGGTATAACACTGCAGAATTACATTGTGCAGACTGCTAGGACACTCGAGGACACCGCTCAGGACATTTGAGGGTGTGCGCATTTTCGCATCAGCCGACGTCAGCTTCTCGTACAACATACTCTCTCTGCTGCAATAAACCAGTATGTAAAGATCATGATCAGCTTCGTGACGATGGTACACCCCAAGATGCCGTGTCGACCAAGGGTTACTGCCGCCCCGGTGATTTGGCTCCATGTAATTCAGTTTATACAGCAGCTCATCTACCAAATCATTAGCTTTCCGCGTATATGATCATCAAAAGGGGTCCCTACAGCCCTGGCACTCCGTTTCGCAGAAAACATCGTGTCCATTGCAAGCCTCGGAGTGCTGTGGCTCGTCTCCGAATGCCAGCAGTATTTGAAGAAACTCAGGCCGCACATGGTATGATTGCAAAAGTCTCGCTACCCAAGAGGGGCTTATTTCCAGAGGACTTATGGTGCTGTCGGCGGAAATTGAGCTTCAAGAGCGAGGAGGAAGTATCAGTTTTCCCGAGATCATGCACACATGTCATATGTGTCGCACGAGGTTCCAGGGGGGGGGAGGGGGTTTGTAACGTACATGATGCGCGTCCCCAACAGTTCCGTGCTGCTGCCAAGAAATTGCGAAAACTGTCCCTTTGTTTGGACTCTGGTCGACTGAATGGTATATAGAGGTTCGTTAGCCCTCTGGTTTTGTAGTAGGGTCGTATGAGCACTCTAACCGACTTACTGTGTGTCAAGTCGGACACCACGAAATCACCACCATCGGTCCAGAACACCTCGTCAGGCTCCAACTGCTGCTCCTTCAGCAACTCAATTATGTGACTGTCTGTTATCATCTTCCAGAAGAGGGCATGCCAAGCTGGTATCGGCGGGATTCTCCTATATCATTCAGGATCTGAATAAAGCTTCAAGATATCAACTTAGTCTGTGCCTCAGGGACGCCCACTGTCGAGAGAACACGGGGAATATCAACCCAGCGATCAAGCGCAGTATCGACAGTAAGGTGATTTTCCACTTGGGATCCCAGGCTCTGAAACGCCTTGGGTTGCTCAGGGCAGATTGATGTAAGAGGCTCAGTATAACTCTTTCTTTCTTTTTTATGTATGTAAGATTTTAGACCAGGAGAAGTGCGGGCGGCCGCAGGGGAGCACCTGTGCGGTTACGTGAGGATAAATAAATTCCATGTCCTGTGGACAAGCTGCCTGAGGGAGCACTGCATCCCCCCCCCACGGGCTAGATAGGATCAAAAAGGCCTAACCACAGTCAGGCGCGGTGGCAGCCACCCAACGCCTTGCTGGGCAAAACCTGATTCTCGCTCTTCCTCCCGACACAGCAGTACTTGAGTCACGCATTCGTCATCAACCCGTGGCGCTGTTATCAAGACGCCTCAGGCCTGAAAATGCTTAGGCGAAATCGTGGTGCACTGCCCCATCATGAGGGTGCCTGGATGCGGCTGGCTTCCTGCGGTCTTTAATGACTGTCGCCATCTCCCTAGCAAAGTCCAAAGTCAGCAAACCTTCACACCAAGCTCGCAGCAGAGGAGCTTTGCCTGAGTTGGACCTGATCATAGACAGAGTCAGCTCTTGGTCCCGTAACATGGCACTGTATGATTGGCATTGGGTACTGACCCTGGAAAGATTCTCAGGGCAATAGAAACTCCACTGGTTGCTGATGTGCTGCGACAGAGCATCAGCCTGAAGGTCAAGGTCCCAGACATCAAAGAGATGGTGCTACCTGAATCTTGAAATCATAGACGGTGGGATACTTCTCCCGCAAGTAGGTTGCCAGCTCCGACAACGTGACAACATATCGGCTGTAACCTGAGGGCATGACGACCTTCCCCATACTGTCCGAATGTGACGGTTGCAGCAAGCTAGAAATTCTGGCAGTAACAGCAAGGTTGAACCTGAGGAAGGTGGTGCCTGTCTGGCACGGGTGCGGGACTGTTTTGTTCATATTCGCCCTTCATTTGGTGCGTGGCTGCCTAGCCTGCGATCTGGGCAAGTATCGATGAGAAAACCCAGCGAGGATGGCATCTAGCCGAACACAAAAACGAATCACTCTTGCTAGAAGTGGAAGAACAGGGCTCCGGCCCCCCCATCTCCCCTCGCACTATCTCGGTTCGTGCAAGCCACGATTTTGGGGATGATAACGCCCACATGGCTTGCCAATACCAAGGCGAGTGAGCATGCAGGTGTCCAAGGGACTAGCACATGCAGCGAGGTGCGCCAGGATGTGTTGCTTCACAGGCGCTCCAGGAGGCTAAACGCTGACGTGTCTTGGAGGCCTGAGACGGTCTTGAGCCTTTGCATCCTTGGGGCGTTGTTACCCAATGGCTTCATTTGAAGGGTTCCATCGCATCTGCGGCGTTTGCAGCCTGCTTTGAAATGGTTCTCGTATCGGCGGTCTTCCGGGACAAAATAATGACCTAATCAGAATGCGTAACATGCAAATATGTGCGAAACAGACTTGAATTATAAAGCTGAACCCTAAATATATTATATCTAACCTTGCCCCATAGAATGTCGCTGAATGGTTGGGCACGCGTCTGCATAACAAACCTTGGAACCACTGGACGCCCTCTGGCGCACACAAAGTCAGGCAACCAGGCAGCATACTTCTGGCTTATTCTTTGACGCCCGACATCCATCGAGTTTCTCGGCTTTTCGTCAATATCTCAAGCGCAAGGACCATCTTCCAAGGATGACAGGTACCGAGGATGACGTGGCAAGGCCTCAGCTCCGGTAAGAAACCAGGAAGCTGGCGGTTATGTGCAAATATCACGGAAAATACTGAGTACTATCACGCACCAGACAGGAATTCACTAGCTTCCAAATCCTCGTATGTCTAGTTCTTGATATGAAGGACTGATACATATATAAAACACGAGCTGATAGGCCATCGACCAATAGTGCATCGTTCTTAGTGGCCTCATAGGAACAGGTGTCTTCGTCACTGATGCAGACGCTCTACAGCTCGCTGGTCCCGGTGGCCTTTTGCTTGTCCTCGGTGTGCTCAGTATCATTACAATCGGCGTCAGCGAGACTGTGAGCCACTTGGTCCAGCTCTTCCCCGCGCCCAATGCCATCTTCGAATACGTGTCAACATTCGTCGACCGTGAACTGGCTTGGGTCATTGGATTCGCGTATTGGTCAGCAGCTCCAATCATGTAATGAAGAGGTGTGCTGCTCACTTTACACACTGCAGGTATGCATGGACTTCTGTCTTTGCTACTGAGATGCTCACAGTAGCGACAATCATTCGATATTGGGGAGCCTCCCCCTTATTAACTTCTATAATTTCCTATGTTTTTATCCCCCTCACACTGGTCTTTGTCAACACCCGTCATGTTAAGGTGTAGTCGGTCCGTCTTCCTCTTTCTTTCACCGTGGCTTGCTCACACAGCTTCAGGTCTTCGGTTGGATTGAGACCGTCGGGGGAGTCCTCAAAGTCGCTCTCATGGTTGCACTAACCATTGCCATTTATCATGCGGCTGACGCTGGTTAATCTCCCATCCTTGACGACACATGATCACAATGCTGACATTATTATTCAAGATGATGATGGAGGAACTCAAGGACGTAGGTCGTTTCACACAACTCGCAAAACCTTCGCAAGCCGGCGTGTCTAAACAGCTCTATAGCAATTAATATCGGGATCTCCCCGAACCGAAAGTACACTGATAACGTCGGCGTTGCAATCTGGTTAGCTTTCCCTCTGCAGGCCTCTGTTGGCAATCTTTAATTTCGACAGCAAACAATCATGTTCAAGAGCCGCTGACTGGGACGTAGTATGGCATTACCCCTAGTGGCGTGGAGTTTGGGGGGCATCGAAAGTACAGCCATGGCAGCTTTTGAGGCACGACCTATACGCGCGCGAGACCAGAGAAGTGAGCATCAGCAGCAAGAAGATAATCCTGAGTCTCAATCGAGGAGCTGGAAGCTTTACACACGGCGGATTCTTAGCCTCGGTCGAAAGGGGGATCCAACCCCTAGTCTCGATCCGCAGCGCGGTCATCAAGATATGCGACGTCTGAAAGACATAGCCTGGGCATCCAGCTCGATCCACTGGATCGTTGTCCTGCTCTACTTACTCTACAGTCTCGCGATCGCCCTCACCGTTCCATGGGACTACCTCCAGGTCCCCTGGATCTTTACCCTGGAAGGTCCCGCCATCCATTTCGGAAACAGCACATGCGGAGGTACTTCAATGGCCGTATTCGTGCCTTTTTGTAATCGCACAGTCAGCTATACCGATGAACAAACATACTCACCAAAGTTCTACCAGCCAAGGTTTGCCAGCTTCATAAATGGTTGCCTACTGTACAGCGTTGTGTCATGCGGGAACACGGCTCTTTATATGGCCAGTCGTACCTTGTACGGCCTGGCCACCAGCCCCGAATTGGAAAATCTGTCCAATACTTACGTCCGCGACATTACACGGACAATTGGCTCAGTTGACCCGAAATCCGGGGTTCCGATGTACGCTGTTGGTCTGTCTTACCTAATTTTTTGTTGGGTTCCATGGCTTGGTTTCAAAGACGAGGAGGAATGGGTGGGCATGCAGGATGTAAGCCGGAAGACTTTCACCAGCTTCCAGCCCGTGCATACTGACCTTCAATCAGGTTCTTTCATTCCTGTTCGTCTCGTCGAGTATGGCCTACGTTGTTGTTTGGGCAGCTCTGTGCCTTGCGTTCATCCGGTTATGGTACTGGTACGTTTACGCAGGCGTCGGCATGTCTTGACATAGCACTTAACCGTCCGGCAGGGCTAGAAAGTGCGCAGGTGGCCTCGACAGTGACCACCAGCGGTTTTGCGAAGCAAGGTTCCGCTACAAATACCGACAACATGTGCATTACGTTGTTCCGCAACCTTTGGCTGCAGTGGTCGGCTTGGCGGGATGTCTTCTTCTGATTATCGCGTCAAGCTCCATTTGGTGGAATATCAAGGCTCAAGTTTCAATGTCCTGGAAAGTGGGTGTATATTTTATCGTAAGTGACCCCACTCGTTGCGAATATCCATATACCTATTGACATAACTCCCAGGAAATAATTCTGCTGTTGTTCTGGATCTTGTTGAAATCGGCATCGGGTTGGAAGAGGTTGTGTGTTCCCTTGGACAGCAACCCTTCAGAACTCCAGGAGTGTCTGGACTATCTCGTCCGAGCGGCTCTTGGAGGTATGAGAAGAAGAGAAGAGAACGAGATGACATCTCTCGAGAATGCTAGCACCGTAAACGAGCAGGGGAGAGACCAACCGCTTCCTGACATGACGTTTCCCGACCAGCCAGTCGACAGGTGCAGCACAAGCCAGGGAGAACTCAGAGCGGAGTAGTATTTAGCAATGGATCTCTGGCAAGGGAATGATATCCGCGTCCACCTACACTAAATCTATATTGTACAATCGTGTCGTGGGCAGCATGGTCTCCCCAGAGGCAACATTGTGCTTAATAAGCTGTTCTGGAATATGAGCTCTTGTGGAAGCTCATTCCCTACTCGCTTTGCCGGCCTTCGAATTACTGAAACTTTTAAACCATGATTCGCCGGGGCGTTAGAAAAGGCCGTAGGTGCTCACGCCGCGGGCATGCTCACTGGAAGAGGTCCTAGATTTGTGCCGCAAGTTCCAGGAAGGCCTGCAGTCCATTTTGGGTTAGTAGGTCTTTAGGAGACAACAATAAATGGAAAGGAGAGGGTGTAGAGCAGTACCGTGTACACCTCTTTGATATACGCACACCTCCTGTGATCTTACATAAATGGCGATTGGCCAGCCCAACTTGGATTATCTTACCAACGATTTGTCCCTCACTCTCCACACCGTATCACGGCCAGGTCAGCAAGGCAGGAACCATGCAGAGTTCTCAGCCCAGCATCGACAATGGAGATGAGGCACGCAGAGACGGCTATCTGAATGAAATAATCTCTCCTCGACTAGAAAAGGCCAAGCACTATGCAGGAAACCCGGATTCCTCGTCGGAGAGAGTCTTCTTTTGCCGTTCAGAACTGGAAGAGATCTGGGATACGGACTCCGTCAAGGCCGTCTTCTACAATCTAAATGATACGCAACAAAGAATCATCAAGGAGCAACTTCTTCTTTTCATATCCTTCCTCACCCTCGTCGACATTGCACCGTCGTGGCTTTCCTCGTGTGAGAATCGAATATTCGAACAGCATGACAGAGCCTCGCCAAAGTTCACCGACGACGACGGGCCAAGGTCGAGGGATGAGCTCAGAGCCTTAGGGTTCACCATCATGCGGGCGGCTCGTTGGAGGGACCAATACATGTTCAGGCCGGCGACTATAATCCTTGATCCCGACGGGTGGGAGATCCAGAGGGTCGAGTGGCCTCGCCCATTGCCTTTCGAGAACCCGACCAGCATCAGCACGACACATCCGGTCCTGGGTAGACGTGGGGATTCCCATACCACAGGTGAGCCGGGAACCGGGACGGTGCGAGTGAGTGGCTATGATCAAATACTGCTCGGGTCTTCCGAATACCCTTACTCATGCCAGACAAAGTTGTACCAGATCCCCCAGGAGTACGCCATCACCGGAAAGGCTGGTACAGCGTGGAAACCGGTTCGTCGTGCAATCCTCATAGCAGAAGATGTGTGCCTGGTATGCTGACGGCTTATAGCAATCACCACCACTTGTGGTTGTGAAGTCGTTCTCTGCCAGCCAGCGTGTGGTAGACGAGGTAAAGAACATGGTGTTTTTGAAGCAGAGTCTGACACGAAGTCCAAGTATATCTATACATGACGCTATCATAGAGCAGAGGCCAGAGGATCGCGCTATTTACAGCATCGTATTGCCATATGCCACTTTGGGCGATCTTTCCCTATTCCTTCGCGATGGAATCTCCATTGACAACAACATGAACACTCCAGTCTACGACATGAAGGCGAACTTTCCACGTATTACGGAAGAACACCAAGGACTCGCCTCGGCACTGCTTGAACAATGCCATCAGTTGGCTAAAGCCTTGAAGTTCCTCCACAAAGGCTTCGTGACCAAGGACCACGATTTCAAGGTCTTCTGCGCCCATATGGACCTCAAGCCCGAGAATATCCTCATATTCGACGAGCAAGGAGGGATCGTTGGCAAATGGAAAATCTGCGACTTTGGGATATCCGTCTTGCGGGCTAATCCCTTGCAGTCGACTCGACATGACTCGGGGATCCTAGCTGTCGGAGACCTGCGCCTGAAGGCTATGGGGAAGACAATTGTAACCATATCCAAGCAGCAGCCGTCAACATACCAGCCGCCCGAAATCGAGCATCCTATCGCAATCCCAACCGACCGCGGCGGACGATCCATCGACATATGGTCTTACGGCACAATTTTTGCTGAAGTATTGGCCTATGCCTCGGGAGGGGCCCCCAGCGTCGAAATATTCCGCCAGCGCCGGAAACTTCATACGCTTCGCGACACACAGCTTTATGAGAATGATCTATTTTACACCTCGCGACACAAGGCTCAACTCAGCCCGTCGTTCCCAGTCCCATGTACTCTCCGACACGAGGTCCACGTATGGCTGAACGAGTTCAACAACTACGCAGCTTCGCCGGCCTCAGAGCAGCCTTGCTTCAGATGCTGGGCAGATTGCGTGAGACACATTCTGGAAGTCGACCCTTACAAGAGACCTACAGCGAGGATTCTTTCCAAGGACTGGATACCCAGGCTAATTGAGCACTCACCTGAGCACGGAGGACCGCACGTGCATTTCAAGAACCCCCCTTCGAGAAGACCCAGCATCGATTCGACTAGGTCAATCCCCATTCATGAGAAACCGTCACGGATCTCGATTACTTCTGCACCCGGGGAGTCCGTTATTGCTACCATCACCAATGACTCGCTGGGGACAAATCGAAATCCTATAGACTCGTCCCTGACCTCAAGCAGCCAGCGGTCTTCAATCGGCAGACTGAACCTCAACGGGTCCAGCAACGTGTTTGGGTTGTCCTTCAGCTCCTCGCCGATCGATCACGATGTTGACGAGAACAAGCTGGTGTACCTGACCGAGGATGGTATCGAAGTCTTTGATCTCGGCGTTTCGAAGAACTCATCAGAAGTGCAGCACAATCTTGTGAAAATTCCTCTGCGCTCGAAGGAGTGCCGATGGAAGGGCATCAGGGTCGCCACTCCGTATGCCGCAGTGTGGGGCCTTGTCAAAAACACGCCAACAGTAAGTGAGAAGTATGGCGCCAGCATGTGCGAGGCAGAGAACGAGGCTGACAGGGTGAAGTTGAGAGTCTATGACGTGTCAACAAAAACCCTGGTCCCTGTGGACAAGCGGTTGGTCATTGAGCTTGCGGATGTCTCGATGCACTTTGACTACTCCAAACGACTTGCAGTCTCGAGACAAGGCTACGTCGCTATGCTGAAGGGCAATGCCATCAGCATCTTCAATGCGAGGTACGTATGCTCCCAGCCCATCTGTGGCATATTACTGACTGTTCCGTAGGGTCCAAGACTCTTCTCCCTCGCTGTCAATTTCGCTGCCGAAGGTTGGGGTGATCACCAAGTTTGTCGATATAGAGTTCAACGACGCCGGCTCAAGGTTGTACGCCTGGGCAAATAGGGACTTGCATGGTCTGCTTACCGTATATGATCTCTCCAGAAGTGCCAACCAGGCAGACCCGATATGTCAGAGAAGATTCAAGGTTTGTCGTCTGGCCTCTCGGTTGCTAAGTGACGCCGCTGACACGAGTTTAGAAGGATTTTTCCGGGCATAAGGTCCGGGTCATAGTCATTCCGTTCCATGACAAACAGGAGTGCATTATTTCTGCCGGACGAAAGCTGTTTCTCGGTTGTGTTGACGAGGACCGTCGACAGCACCTACTGCAGACTCACCCTTTTGGCGGCGGCGGCTGGACGCCACAACATGCCCCCGAGCCACCAGAAGGGTCAGACCTCATCGCAGCATGTGTTTTGAACAGCTCGATCGTCACTCTGCAGGGCCACAGGCGCCACCTGCGGAGGAAGGCCCAGATATTACAGCAAGAGATCGGGCCGGCGGGGACCATCGACTTCGGGACACAAAAGGTCCTCTCAGGGTTAAAGGACCCGCCCGATAATCACGACTTGAACACATTCGTCAAGATGAGTGTCATACCGTGTAATGATGCCGACGGTCAGGGTGCAGTGATTGTGTCTCATAAGAAAGGCAAGGTCGAGGTAGTGACTTAGATGGCCAGGGGTCTTTCCTCCGCTGGGGTACAGCACCGAGGTGCGTCAACATGCGAGAAGAATAGATAACACACCTGCCAGGAGCTGATGCGCCTGGGCAGTCCGACGGATCCTTCGCTTCCGACCCTCTGGCTGTCGATATGCTGAGACGCGCGTAGTCTGCCAGAGGTCACGCCTGGGTCTCATATGCCAAGTGGCAAACACCAGACGGCGGATATGGCCGTGAACCAGTCAAGCAGCCTTCTTGATGGCCCCCAGGTGCGCAGGCAAGCCCATGAGGTGCTTGAGTGGAAGGAAGAGGCAGAGGGACAGCAGACCGCAAGCCAGCTAATGCCGATCCCTTGAACCCCCCCCCCCCCTTTACTAAATCCGGACGCCGCCAGGGCGCGTGTCTAGTTATCTACATGTTTGCATGATCTCAAGCAGCCTCCTTCGAGTCCCCGAGCGTGTAAAACAATGGGGACAACCAGGAGCGGACGAGCCGGGGCGGACGGCCTTGTTTGCGTGCTCTGGCTCCTCCTCGCAAGCAACGAGGGCAACACGCTTGACCGCATCTTCTGCAATCATGAAGCAGCAGCTTCAAGATCGACCTGCGGTGTTCAAACACAGCTCCTTCCGGCAACTCTCCCAGGGTGGGCCAAGGTACTTTATGCGAAGAAACGGCGCGCATATCCTGATCTCCTCGTCCATCACCGCCACGCACCGGCAAGACCAGCGAACAGCAGACGACAGAAACCGAAACGGCCTTGGAAGAGAACCCCCTCCCCTCCCGGCGGATATTCAGTAATACGGATCCCCCTCATACAGGCGCCGAGCTTTCTACCTCCCAAAAGTTAGACTAGACACGCCCTCGCCTCCCCAGCACCAGGCAGCCCGGCGCCCGCATCCTCAAAATCCAAACAGACGTGTCTCAAGCCGCGAGACGCCGCCGCCCATGGACGCCTCAGCGGCAACCCTGCTGGCGGTCCTCTCGGCCTGCCTCCTCGCCCTCCTCGCCCTCTTCCTCCTCCTCTACCGCGTCTACTGGTGCAACTGGGCGGACCGGGCGAGATCGGAATGCCGGCGCCGGCGCCGCGGCCGCTGTCGCGCCCCGCACGACGAGGAGGCCGGCCCGGCAGGCCGTGATGAGGGGGCCCCGCCAGGATCGCAGTAGATATACTATTGAGGGGGGAGGGGACCGGCCCCCCTCCCAGCCGTCCAGGCTCAGGCGCGGTGGGGGTAGTAGGGTGGCTGGCGGCGTGTAAAGAAGCGTCCGTTGCAGGACACGAGGTTCGTCTCGATTGAGGCTGGTCTGCGCTAGGGGGTGGGCAGTACCAGGTGGCTTTCTATTGTCGTTTCAAGTCCTGTTGGTACAAAGTCCTGTCACGGTATGATTGTTCGTCAGGGCTCCATCCCGCCGGAGTTTGGGCGGGTGGACGGGGCCCTTGGAGAATACGTTGAAGAGGCTCTGTTCAAAAAATCTGTGTATCTTGCCAACCCGAGACTGCCTGTCTGATATCGACAAGAGCGTGCGCTCGAATCGGTCAATTCTAATGCCGTCGCTGGTACCCGGAAAGCAGTTCTCTTCCTCGAAACACCTAACTCCCGCCTCAGCACGCCCGGCAGGGCAGAGGCCGCGATGCAGGGATTGAAAGCACCGGCGAGCCGACCATTGAACCCTGTACAGGTGGAGGGTAGCTCTCCGAAGGTTGTTATCGGCCCTCTGATTCAAAAGTCTAGGCAATGTGTCTTTCAGAGAACGAAATGGGGTGAAGTCAGTCCCCATCCATCCTCGCTGCCAGACACCGGCCATCTTTTCCAGCCTTGACCCTTCCGTCTCACAACTCCTCATGCCGTCGTCGAATTTCGGTTTCGCGTGGATCGTAGTCGAACAGCCCCCCCCCCTGTCCATTGTTCCATTAGAAGAAGAAGCGAACACAACACCAAACCCCGAGCCCGTACAGAACACAGGGCTTCTCAGAGTTGAGGATTGGTAGCCCTTGATTCCTGTCATAAGACCTCCTCCCCGTCGTCCGCCTCACGGAACCTCAGACCTCCCTCAACGGCAATCCCACCCTTGACCCACTCGGTTGCTGCGACTTTTTGGAGCGGCCATCGGCTTCTGGCCCGTTTGAGTAAACCTTCTGTTACTTCCATTGCCCCAAGCATGCCTGCGGCCTCGAACTTCTTGGCATCGCCCTCATGATCTCCGTCTTCTCCGGCGAACTTGATCCACTGCCACTCCACACGTGCGATCCGGTGACTCGTCCGGCTCCGCATGCGGAGCGCATCGCTCATCCCCGGTGGTGGATCGAAAGGTAATCTACTCTCGAGCAGTGCGTACAGCAGAACGCCAACTGACCAGGCGTCCGTAGCATGGCCGTCGTACTCCAAGCCCATGATGACCTCAGGCGCCGCATAGTCCTCACTGCCGCAACGGGTGGTCAACTTCTCGTCGTCGGCGACTCGGCGTGACAGACCCAGATCCGTCAAGGTAGTCACACTATACGGATAGGTCTGCCAGTCGATGCTGCGATCTGCGAGTTCCTGGGGGGTGAGGTTCACAAGGACGTTTTCTAGCTTGATATCTCGATGGACAATGTGGCGTTCGTGTAGGTATTGCACTGCGCCAACGAGCTCCGAGAAGACCCTCTGAAGCAACGAGGGTAAGAGCAGATCAGAATGGGTCGTGGCCACGTCGAAGAGGTCGCCGCCTGGGCAATAAGTGAGGACCAAGATCGCGCGGGTCGGCTCGATGCTCCACGCCATCAGATCCACCAGAGACGGGTGGTGTATACTCTGCATGATCTCCAGCTCCCGCTTCAGGCTCATTTCCACTCGCTCTTCGGAGGCGCCACCCTTGGGCCCGTGTTCGCAGATTTTTACCGCAACCAGCGCCTTTCGGTCGAGACTCGATGTAGGTTCCGGCGTGAGGAGGCCGTTGTCCACCATATTATGCTCCGCCTCGATCTCATCCTCTGACGCAGATGCGTGGCTGGTAGCCAGCACTACGCGGCTGAAGGTGCCCTGTCCTAGAGATTTGACAGCCCTCCATCTACGGAGCTTGCCGTCTTTCCGCCCTCGGGCATCGAAATACTCATACTTGGGGTTTAGCTTGGTCGTCAAGCTGGTAGGATCGCTCCAGGTCACGGAAGACTCGCTCGGCGGTGGGCTGGGCGGCTTTTCTATCGGGGTCAGCCCCCGGGCTTCTGACAGGTGCGGTTCCCGTCGTAGCGAAGCATGGTGGTGGCTGCCCGGGCGAGACCCTGATACTGTGACCATACGCTTGGGAATGTTGACATGATCCGGACGGTACTCGCTGATGCTCCTGTTTCGTGTATGTATCTTAGCCTTGGAAACGTCCTTTTCGGATTTCACGCTGCTGCTGCTGCTGCTGCTGCTGCTGTTGTTGTTGTTGTTGTTGTTGTTGTTGTTGTTGCTGCTGCTGCTGCCGTTGCCGCTGTCTTCCCCGGGCGTGTTGCTCGGGTTTGCTAAGCTCTTTCTTTTTGACTGGTTCGCCACAGCCGAAGCAATTGACTCGCCGTTTCTCGTAACCAGCACCGATTCTGACATGATGGTGGGCAGCTGCTGGGGGGCATCCCTCGAGGGCGGGCGGCCTTGGAGTCGCTTCCAGGGGCCTGGGGAATCGCCCGAGAGCAGTGGTGACGGCAGGGGCGTCACGTCCCCCATGGCGGTAATAATAGGGCTAGGGACTCGTGAGCTGGCGGCAGAGCCCAGGCCGCGGCCAAAGGCGGCGGACTTGAGACTGGGAGTCCGAGAGACGGGTTTTAGGCTGGGCGCAGAGGACTTGCGAGACAGGGGCAAGGCGGTGGGCCTATGCGGATCTTGAAGACCCTCCGTGTTCGCGATGCGTTGTGATTCGTCTACGATAGGCGAGAGAGTCGAGTGAGGGGTATATAGAGCCTCGGTGGGTATCTGGAGCGGGTTGCCGGAGGCGACAGAGGGCGATTTGTGGACGAGATGGTCTTCGTAACCCGAGTCAACTCGCTGAGGGGTCGAGTCTCCCGGCGGCAGGTTGACAATAGGTGGGGGAGGGGAGACGGTCTTGGAGTGGTTATCGTATCGCTGAGGAGAAGACGAGAGGAAGGTTGCCGTCAAGGACGCAGGCAGCGTATCGGAACCGGAGGGGGGTCGTGGGGGGTCGAGGGCAGCGTTCATGGCTGCGGTGCGGCTGTTTCGAAGGTTAAAAGCCTGGAGGGCGTCTGTCGCAGGACCCGCGCTCAGGGAGTCGGAAGTTCTGCCGGCATGAATGCGACTCTGCACAGAACCTGTGGCCCCGTTGTTTGGGTGCTGCAGGGATCTGGACTCTGGATGTCGAGCAGACATGATTTGGGGACCGACGGCGTTGTGGCTCCGTCAAGTCAGGGAGAGGAAAGAAGAGCCGGATAGACGGAGAGGGAGGAGGGGCGGGTGGCCGGGCGGGTCCTGCACGAAGGTGTCTGGTCGTCAGAGCAGTCGTTGGTATCAGGGTCGCCCACCATTATCAGTGGGTGGGTAGCTTGAGCAAGATTGCCTCCTGCCATGGACTGGCGGCGAAGCGAAGTCGCAAGCCGAGTGCAATCAAGGCCGTCTCCCCGTCCCATGTGCCACGGGTGATTGGCGGGCGCACGGTCTGGCGCTTGAGCGCAATCACCCGTCAATGCACCACGGTGGGGTGTTGTTGATGGGGGAGGGAAACTCACAAGCAGCAAGCTGTGCGTTGGAGATCAGGAGCGGGCACCGCACTGGATGATCTTCTGGGCAATCCAAAGGCCTCCAGAGCCCCGTGCATCAGCCCTAGTAAATAAGCGAGGGCGGGCGGGAGTTGCTTGACAGATCCAGGCGAGTTGGAATTGTGGGAACCGGCAGGAAGGAGGCTGCGAGGCCCTCAGGTGCGGTATTAGAGATTATTGAAAGGGGGGCGGGCGGTCGATGCTGTCGAGCTGCGTGTAGAGCTCACCCGGCCTTGTGGTTATTGCATTGTGTAGGAGCAGGTTGTCGTTCTGGTGAAGCTGCAGTAGGAGGGGAGGGAGGAGGGAGTGGTGAAGGGGGAAGAAGACGCAAGGCGATGACGAGGACGGTCCCAGTTACTAGTTGTTGAAGGTCGAACTCGAGGGGCCACCGGCGAGAACGGGTGAGGTGCAGCCACGGGCGAGGTAACGTTTCTGCTGCTGCTGCTGCTATGGTACTGTATGGTATGTGCTATGTAGGGAGGCAGCAGCCCGCGGCAGGGGGAGCTGATACCGTCCCTCGACCTGCTAAGGTGCCACCCATAATAGCATAATAGGGCGCTGAGGCCCCTGTGCATTCGTGTCCCGTACTGGTGCCCGCGCCGGGAGGTGGAGAGGATGGAGGGGGCGGCGGGCCCCCCCAAGACCGCTAACTGGAATGACATGCAGTGGCCGCCCATGCCCCCCCCTGTTGCCCCTGTGCATGAACGAATCAGTGGTGTGGAGCGTACCACTGCCTGCTTGCCTTCGACACCTTCCAGACGTTTACCCATCTTGGGAGGGGGGGGCGGACCTTGGTGAACCTTGAAGACGAAGGTTCAACAAATCCTCGTCTCCTTCTTCCATCCTGTACCTGGGATCTCCAGAGGATTAATCGTGCTCCCATCTCCCAGCTCATGGCTCGGCTGCAGGCCCGCTCATTGATCTCATGTCCCCACGCGTCCCACGGCCACGGGTACCTCACAATTTGACAATGATATCCGGAGGATGCTGCCGTCTTCTCTTTTCTTGCTCTTGATCCGTTTCCGTCGCGAGACTCTTGATACCTTGCACGACATACGACCCAGAACTCATGCAGCTAGCCTTCCTGTACTGAAATTACGGTAATGTCACAGTCACCCGGACCCGCGCGTCCGGAGGCCCCGGTTCTGGACCGGACGCACCAGCCCTGGTTGACAGGTCGGGCCCATCATCACCTGTCAGAGCCAAGCTGTCAGGCGTTGGCTGGGGTCTTCTCGCCGTTTACCTACATGAAATCGCGTCCCCGCCCCGTAAGACTGCCCACCAGCAGCAGCTGACGAGGCCCCCAAGCCCCGGCGTGGGTCGCCAGCGGCACCCCCCCCCCCCCCAACCCAGGCTGCCCAACTACCTCGTGTGATCTGGCCCTTGATCCCACTCCTCAACGATCCTTGCGAGGTGATAGCACATGGCAGCCCAGGGTAGGGTGAGTGGCTGCCGCCATGGTGGATCCCCCGGGTCTTGGCAACTCTCATGCCCGCTGATTGCAGAGAACCGAGCGATAATGAATGATCCATCGCCAATTTCAAAGCAATCTTCAATGATATAGCCCTCTGGGCTAGAATCCAACGCACTCTCCGGGATTGGGCACAATGAATAAGACATTCGTCGATGGGGTGGGTGGTCATGTCACTTGCGAGCCTGGCGCCGGTCCGGCTTCGACTCCTCTCAGGAAACACGGAAGACCATTCCGGTTCAAGACCACACCGGTCTTACGTCTTGTTGCTGTCAGATACTAGAAGCGAGTCTTGCGAGTCATCCATTCAGTCCAAACCCCTTCATACGGCAAGGCTGCCTGGGCCTGTCGGAGGGGCATGTTCTGCCACGACGCTTGTTGATTGGCTCACCCGACGCAACCTCCTGGCGGAGTGGTCGAGAGCTTCTTACCCACCCTCTCGTACGCGGACTGAGATCGGCGCCAGAACCGCTCCTCCGAGGGATACAGTCAATGGGAGACTGATCATAGGAATACACGTCTGGCGTGTTTCTTTGGACTGTCAGCCACACTCCGGTCTCGCCAACCCCGGTTGTCACCCATCACCCTCTTCTAGCCACATTTGATGAAAGACAACAGGCGATTTTTCTTTCTTTTTCTCCAATGGCAGACCACATCACCGAAGGGGGCCTGTACTATGTACAACAGGATATTAACCCGTGAGAGGGGGATCCAAGCGAGATGATGTCTCTTTTCCAGACACGGTGGCGGTCTTGAGACGTCTTATATTTGGCACCTATCTTACTGGTAGGAGACTGACAGAGTGAGAGGCAAACTTCGGTTCGATGTATGATGTGGTGGATCTTCAAGCCACACACACACACACACACACACACACACACACACACGCACACGCACAGCAGGTAATACATGCCCTGGTCAGAGCATCTTGTCCTTTTGGTGTCCTCGCAAATTTGACGCATCCCATGGGAGCATACATGTGCATTCTTTTTCCCGTAAAAGAAAAATCTTTTTCTCTTTCTCCCAGGGATTCTTATCTCACCTCCCCAGGTCTTTCTGGTGCGCCGGTCGACCCGAACACCACAACCTCTGGCTGGCGCGGAAACATGACTACCTAGGTACTGTTCTGATTGCTAGTACGCACCTAGTGGTGCCTCTGGGACCTCCCTCGAGCTCAGGACCCGAGGCCCGCCCTGTTGAGAGCCTCTCTACAAACTATGGTCCGGTGTGGTCGTTTGGTTGAGCTCATCCGTCGATGTAGTTCGGTGGCTTTTCCAAAAAGAAGCTTGTGTTACCCTGCCCTGTGTACCACAGCATACGGGTTTTGGGGGAGGGAGGGACCGACAACATCATTTGGGAGCGCTGGGCTCAAGACTGCGGCCCTCGTCTTGTTACATTGTTTATTATCTAGGTGCTAAGAGCAGTGTGTGACGTGGAGTGCTCATAGGGAAGGGCAAAGCTTGGTTGACAGCTGAACAATCTCCATGAGCTATGCATCTGCGGCAAGGACTTGTCTTGATATGGGCGAGGATGCGATGTCATCCATTCTCCGTCTTCTGCCCACCCCATTCCGTGCTTAGCGGGCGACAGATTTCCCCTCACAGCGGACGAGATTGTGTGATCTGGTAGTCGGCACACTCCCAAATGATTGTGACGTCTACACGCCTCTCTTATTGTTCTGCCCCGCCGGCGGGCTGGAGCACCGAACGTTCTCGCACGGGATCTTGAATCACGATGCGCCCTCCCACGTCGGTTCCATCCATGGCGAGAGAGGCCACGCTGAGGTCCCGCCCGGCGGAGACTCTACGGTCAACCGCAAGGGCGTGTTGAATGTGAAGACCACGGATGGCTTTGGTGGGTGCAATATTTTGTTCCGGAGGAGTTTGACTCCATAGCGATCTTTGGACCCGATGAGGGCGAGTCTGATTGATTCCTCTATGCGTAGCACCGCGGCGAGGCTGTATAGAGGAACAGAGAAAAGATCAGGAGCATTTGTACCAGTTCAACGTGAGGCTACAGAAGATGGGGTCTAGATGTTTTATCAGGCTTCACACACCCGAGGGAAACATCCCCTTCACTGACAGGCTAACACCTGATCGTCCATACCGATCGAAGCCTCTGAGACTAGGGAAGGGGGGGGGGGTGTGTTTGTCATCTTAACCCAGAAAGTCACGCTCCGTTTGCAAGTGCTCATGCCGTTGCGGCAAAAACACGACGTCCTCATCCGGGGCCCACCCCGCCCCCTTACCAGCGGTAGTCGACGACTATGACTTTGCGCTGACAGCCTTGACACCTGGTTGAGAAGCGCCTTCTTACCCGTGTTACCGGCCTTATTGCTGTCCTCCTCCGGCCCGTTCGCGCCGAGCGGCCCCGCATGGTATGTATGTGCCCAGCCCTGCTCTATGGACCTACCACCACATCCTCCGTGGTGTCGTTAGGCTCGGCACCATGTTGCTTGACGATTGTTGACTCCATGGATAATACAGTAGCCTACGAGAGCAAGGGCGCGGAAGAGAACAGACACGGCTGTCTCCAAGTGGCTACGTTGCAGGGAAGCCCATCTCAGGCACGCAGCCGGCCGAGACTTTACAGAGCACGGCGGTCCTGTCTGCTGACCTTTTGAGAACACGCACCGGTTGTCGAAGCTGGAAGACAAGAATTCTGCAACTTGCAAATCTCCTCTTCACAGGTCTAAGGTGGCCATGTACGTGATGTAGAGATGAAGAGGCACAGGGAAGAAGCAGGAGATCCCAACGAGGAGTTGTTGATCACTAGGGTGACAGTGGGACAAATAGCACTGGTACTTTGCCAATTTCGAAGGCAGCACTCTCTGCTCGGATAGGCATACTGAAATCATCCGAAGAGTTCATAGAGTTGATAGGAGCTTCGTCTGCGCCCATCATCCGCATTCATCTCGTCGAAGACCCAGACGAGAGACTCATCGTTGTGTTGCGCTGCTATATCATTCCCTGGCGGACGAAGTCCGCCCTGGGTCCGGAGCGCCGCGGCGATTGTCCACCGGCCCAGGCTGGATCCGAATGCGTTGGCCCGTCCCAACGAGTCCCATCATCATGTCAGCAGTATACATCCATCAATGTCTTACCTACACTCCTGTGTGAGGCATCGTGTGCGTTTGGTGTTGTGAGAGGGTATGATCGGCACAAGTAGTGCTTGGGCATATCTTCATAGCCCGAGCCCTTAAGTGATACCATATGAACCAGATGACCATAGTTACGATACCCTGCCATCCAGCTCGCATACAGATCTCGGCGAGAGAACGTCACGGTCGACTACAAAGGTCTATAAGTCCACACGCCCGTGCTGATCTGACGATTCAGACCGGAGGCACCGCCCACAGACCTGACCACGCAGACTGCCAGCAGAGTCTCGTTGCTAATTAGCGTCCAAGCTGACTAGATGAGGACCTACGGCGCGGCCCGATCGCATTGAGTGGCCTCGCAGACAGGTATCCCCGCAATCACGGGCCAGAGACCCTCTCCAGGCTCGTATGCTCCAGGCCTCGTGTTCATCTCAGCCTCCTCGGCCATGAGGCCCCTTCCAGATGAGCCACTGACCGTAAGATCTTTGGGTCCCGACCACCGGGCTTTTTCAAGTACAGCCAACCGAAGCGGGTACGGCGACAGCGCTGGGGGCGAGAAAGCCACCTCGGAGTACTTCTCGCCGACTCATGTGACGGAAACACCGAAATAGGAGGCTGTCACTCGTACAAGGCTGATGAGGCCCTTGTGGCGCCGACAACAAGACCATCTCCTGCAGCATCAGACTCCCCCCTCCCCCCCCCCTCTCCCAAAGGTCCTGCGAGCACCGTGCCAGGCACATGTCCCAAATCTCCACCCCTACCGCCAGGCGGAGCGCCGTACTTACGTCCCACCCCCTTCCCCTTCACGCTCAGCATCAAACACGCCTTGACACGCCCGCTCTGCCCAAGACCGTCGCGAAGAGCCATCCACCACCCCCCCTCCCCCAACAGGGCCCCACTTCCCCCTGCTGTGACATCCGGACAGCTGAGGCGATACGTCGACACACCTCGTCGAACCGGTCAGACCGTCCCCCCGGCCCCCGAGAGAAAAAAAAAAAAAAAACCCCCCTAATTTACGTGAAAATATGCTCGTCGTATGTAGGTATCGAAAGACAAACGAGCCTTGTCGGAAAATGGCTATGCGCAGCCATCGTTATAGGGGGGAGGGGCAGCGCCGCGGAGGGATACGACGGGAAACCCCGTCAAGCCCACTCCGCCCCACGTTGAAGGCCCAGTGGGACCCCTACCCACCCAATCGCCGCATTGAAGCAAAACACGGGGGCGGACGCTGCGCTGGCCCTCAGGGCGGTGGGGCTTGTGTGTGTGTGTGTGTGTGTGTGTGTGTGTCAGAAGAAGACGGGGCCGCGGGGGCGCTCTGGGTGAGGCTTGGCCAGGTGCGGCTGGACTCCCTATAGGCCAGACCCAGCTGACTTTGAGGCCTGGTTACTTGGCTGGTCCCGGGCACCTCCTTAGGCTGGTAGGCCAAGAGCCTTATAAGGAGGAGGAGGCATGGGGCCCACATTTTAAAGGTGGTAGGGGTGCTTCTGGGACCCGGGCTTGATGATTAAAACAATGCCGTTTCGGGGACCACCGAGATCATCGGGCCCTCTATTAGCAGTTGAACACCGCTCGCTGGAGATAGGGATCCAGGCGGGCTGTGGGATGAAGATTGATGGACTTCTAGTGCGGGCTACCTAGGTACGCCTTCTCTGGGCATCCATCTGGCACCTTAGGTAGGCTGACCATGGCCAAGCCTGCCAAATATATTAGGAAGAAGTTTGGTATGGGAAATGTGGGCATATCTCATAATATTAATGCAAACCAAGAGCAAATGTCGCCCGAACAACAGTGTGCGTGAGATCTGACGAGCCTACCATGATAAGCCCAACCATGATTGGGAGGAGTGTGCCCTCATGCCGGAGATAGAGTGCATTTGTTGCTCCAACTTGATCGGCTGCACCGGGCTACATTCATCTACCAATACAGGAAAGCTTAGACAATCCCCAGGGCCCATCATCTCTTCCGGCCCCGCCATGACCTGCAGGTGAGAACGATCGACGCAGGCGGATCACAACGAGAGCCTCACTGACCAGTCAAGATACCGGGGATGACATCCCCGGGATTGTCCCCAGAGTCTGACTGGTTCTCCATACCGGCCTCAAGGCCGTCGTGGGCGTCCTGGTCAAGACCCTCACGCAACCGTTTCTCCTCCGCCTTGGTAGTGATGAGTTCGTCAATATCAACCCCCGGGGGCAAGTATGCATCAATCTCAAACCGAACCTCCGGCACACGCACACCATCGGTGCTCTGCTCGTGTCTCTGCTTGAAGAGATCGACGATGTCTTGCTTCAGTGCGTTCAGGTGGTCGCCAAGCTCATCGATATGGCTGCGCTCATCATTCTCCATCACCGCCCGCATCAGCGAGAGATACTTGTCCAGGGGGACCCTCACTACCTCTGGCTTAGGCGAGGCAAACAGAAACAGCTCGTCCACATGGAGGAACATGATGGCCCTGAAAGTGACGGTGATGTTCCTCAGAGATGGATGAACGGCCAGCAGCCGGCGGTCGAAGTCGGCCAGCTGCCTCCTACAGCTCTCAGGGTAAAGCTCGAGGTTTTGGACGCGGAAAAACCACTGGGTCATGTCGAGCGTTGTGGTAGAGCCCAGAACCGCAATGCTGCGGGGTCCCTTCAGGCAGTCCAAGAGGTCAAGGCCGGTCATACGCCTGTTGACAAAACAGAATGTATCGTGCTTGAAGTTGGCCCAGACGTACGACTGGTCCGGGGCTGGCGACGAGTGCGGTGGCCTAGGAACGTCGGCTACCGATGGATGCCCGATCGTGTTCCAGGGCTTGTTGCCTGGGAGCCAGATCTTGCTGCAGGGAGTCAGGGCCGGGTCAGGCAGCTCGACCTGGGTGGGATCCTGCTCTGTTGCATAGCTAGGCACGGCCATACGACCTGTGTCCAGGTCGGCAACTGCGTATTGGCAGCCCGAGTCCTGCCAGCTGAACACCTTCCGGAAGTAGTGACGAAAGTGAGGAGCATCAGCCTCGTACATGTCCCAGATGCGGAGCTGCAACTCCCGCGGGAGAGCACGGAAGAGATGGAAGTGCTGTAATGCCATCATGAAGCTTGAGCGGTGTCCAACGTTGTGACCACAGAGGTAAGAGGCGAAGGCCCGGCGTTGCGCCGACTTTGGGAGACGACCTATGGTGGCCGAGTCAAGCGATTGATGGACACGTGTACGTGGTTATACACTCGTGCTGTGATATCTCAAATCAATGAGAAAACCGCGTTGTTGCCAGACAGTCTGGCAGGCAACTGGAGGCAGGCACCTCCCGAGAGGGGCGCTTATCCGTCGAGAGCTTAAACAGCCCTGTGATGTAATTCCGTTGGAGAAACAATCCTCAAATTATGCAATAGATTCTCGCTGCTTTTACTTGGGAGATGCTAAAGTCAGCGCCAAAGGTTTAGGCGGTTACCAACTTTCTACCGGGGGGGGGCGCTCCCTGAGCCTTTCTTCATTGTCCTGACCTGATTGGTTGAGAAACAGCACAAGGGGGGAGGGGCGGACGCCGTTCAGAGATACATTGAGCAACACGACTGCTGAGCAAAGGCTGCGCGCCCGTCCTGATGTCTTCAGTGGCTGAATCAAGGGCTAGAAGTGCTAGTCGCTGGCATTGAAAGAAAAAGGGCATGGGGATTTCTCCATTCTATGAAGCCGAAGGCAGTGATGAAGGCATCACCGTATCGGCCCACAAAGTTCGGGTCCGGTCTCGAAGTCCGGAGCCGTGATGGACCATTGGCGATCGGAGCTGGGAATACTGGCCCGGTGGTCCAGTGGGTTCCGCCGGAGCTTTCCTCCGCCGCAGGCTCATCGAGATCGGGTCGGATGGCATTGAGACCGTCCAGTTCGTGTTGAGTTCCAAAGCAAAGACGGGGGAGACATCATAGGTAGAGGTGAAGCTGGCACTGGATCCGCCCGCCATCAAGGCGCCGAGGTGCCGCCAGCAGGGTTAGTGCTGTTGAAGAAATGCAGCGCGTCTGGTAGATATCCAATGTCGTAGTAGGCACTTCACATGGTCATGTGGCAGGGCTGTAGGCTTGGATTCTCCATCTCTCACGACCCTTGCAAAATCTGAGACCAGCTCCCAGCCTGTTGTGCCATAAGGTCCGACTCACCATCGGTTCCCGAGGTCCTGAAAGGTCCTTGGCCCAGATTGGCAACGTGATAGGGCGAACCCTCCGCTCGGCTCGCATCGATGGAACTCATGAAGATTCGGGTCCGGAGTGCAGTACAATAGTGGGGGGGGGGGGGGGCGGTGGTGCTCCACATGGCTTTGGTTGTCCCGGGGCGGCGGGATCGAGATCTGCTAGAATGCCATCTGGACCAAAATCAGAAAGCCATTCCGATCCCGATAAGATGAGGGAGCAGCTGGCATCTCTGACTGGCAGGGCCCCTCCGCAAAGGGCCGCCTTGCTACGTGACAATCCCGAAAACATGCGGCGCGTGGGAGCACCTCTGGTCGCCAAAGCATCAAGGCCTTAAGACTGGAGACTCGGGCCCTGAATCTGGAAATCACCAGCGCATCGACTGCAGGGCAGGCTCTAAGGGCTAGGGCGACGGGTTGCCGTGGTGTTTGCCCCCGCCCAGGACGAAGTTAGTTAGCTCTCAACCGTCAACCAGGCTATGCGGGCTTACCGTTACCACAGTGCTGTGGCTGGGAGAGGAGCTGTTAACTTCAGATCAGGTATGGGTTACAGTATGCTAATGTACCGGAGTGTTGGGTCCGTCGAGAACACTTGCGATGCTAGATACTGCGCTGGGTGGGAGGAAGAGGGGAGGCTTGATAGGTTGAAATCGATAGTTAGTCGCACCGCAACCATCGACGGCCGAGACTGAATCGGAGGCTTCCCGATGGTGACGTCCGAGTGGTCTCCTTGGCGACAAGAAGCTATGGAGCTTGAGGGGGGCGAGCAGGGCGCCTGGACACACCCACGACGCCCTTCTGTGGTGGCCCACTCCGATACAGTGACGGCCGTGCTCGCCTCCCCTGGACCAGGCTCGACACTGCACCTGCAGTGGTCTACACACACTTGATGATGCCCGAGCCACCTTGATGAGGACCTCAATATTCTTGCCATGCCCGGCTCGCGTTCGCTTCCACTTGCAACGCTGGGCGGCACACCCCAGCATTACTGCGCACATTTTCAATTGTATCAATCATCATCATCATCATCATCATCATCATCAACGTGTTATGATCGGTATCTACTCAGCTACGTGTCAGCTCACTGAGAGAACAAGCAGGACATGCATGCATGTCCCGAAGATCCATATCACGGTCATTGACTTCGAGGATGCAACCCCTAATCAACCGATGCCCCAGAGTTTGCTGATCCCCACGCCGAGACAACCGACGCGCCAACGTCGATCACTGATCATGTGGCTGAGGTCGATCATCAGTGATGTGGCGAGTGTCTCGGCCCACGCAAACCCGTCCGGCCGCCGAGTTACTAACCCGCCACGTGCCTATCGAAAAGGGGATTGCGGAAGTATAACATCGGGTCTATCCTCCCTGATCGAGATCCGAACGCAGACATACAACTATGGCGAGATTATCATCAACGTGTCGATCAAAAGCCAATGATCGGGCAACGCGTCGTACAACGTGGCATTATGCCTTTGATCAAACTAGTCCGGTACCAGGAGTCGTCGGCGATGAGCATTCGATGCTACCCAATGCATATGTTGACCATCGGTTCAACCGCTGTCTACAGCACGAACTCTCCTAGGCAGCAGGGTTCAAGGGCGCACTCGCCCTCAGGGGACATTCTAGATGCCGGGGCTGCTCCTCGTGATAACCTCGCCAACGTATCACCATGCTCCTGTACAGCAACTTACCAAAGTGCAAATCGTCTTTACTACCCTCCGACCATCACCCGTTGTAGGTACATCTGCGCCTAGTACTGCTACAGAGCTACCGTCCAGCCGATTTGGGCGCATACGGGGTTGTCCCTTCTTAGTTTTGCATACGCAATTTGCAGGGGAACGCCGTGACGGTGCCGGTAACAGACACAACGCTTACCATAGTAGTGCCAAACCCGTTTGCAGGTTCCCACCTGTGCAGTCTTTGCTGCAGATTCTGGCCGGCGGAGGTCGTCGCTATGCAGTACGTCCCGTACTCGAGCCTCGCGGCGCAACAGGGGGCTCGGCGATCTGAGATTTGAGTGCGGATCAGAGAGTCTGGACTCGCCTGCCAAACCGACCCTTACTCCAGTTTCCCCACCGTTTCACAGGGCAGGTATCCTCAAATTCACAGGAGACAGGTGGAGGATGCGCCCGCCCGTCAGGCCATCTAGACCGGCGCAATGACCAGTCGCTGGCCCTGTGCGTAAATTCTCCTTTCTTTCCCTGCTTGCGAGGTGATTGTCTATGCCGGACGCCCCGTCGCTGCCTTGCGGGTGGTGAACGGGCCGTCTGACGCGCACAACAGCCTCTGCCGGCTGGGGCTGTCATCTCGAATGGATAGGTCGAGAACAGAGACGACCCTGCGGCGGGTCAGACGAGCATGGAGCGCGGGAGAAGACTCCAGCGTCAAGTAGGGTGGGGTCGATCTAGAGCGCCCAGTGCTGCTGCTTTGCTGCATATGCCGTACGGTTCGTACAGGGTCTCATCCAACAACAAGCGCGACCTGCCGCCGCCGCTCTAGCCGGCCTGTGCGGTGACAGACACAGTCGGGGCATTTCTCGATCCCGCGACCCCGCGGCGGTAAGCTGGGCATGGTCTGCACCTCTGGCCTGGAGCCACTTGGCGAGACAGAAGGTGGCCTGATGTAAATCGGAGGCCCAGAGCCGTTGTTCTAGGCGAAACTCTCGGTCAATGGCGGTGCCCAACCCCCCTCCGCGACCGTTGAGGCACACAGACACACTAGACTATAAGGGAGTAGCGTGCTGGGAAAGCCAGAACATTCGTCCACGCAGAATCTCGGGGAAAGGTGAAACCTGTGGTCCTCCTACTGTGGTTACGCGGACGCGCATGGCGTTTCTCTGTAATAGCCCCCATCTCCGGCGGCCCATCTCGTTTCAATATCTATGCCACGCTCCCGCCGTCCCCGAATGGCTTGCAGTGAGCTGGCGGGCAAGCATCGTCCTGAACGATCGGGCACACAAAGGCACTCTGGATGCAGGAAGATGCTCTGGATGCCACTGGAAACATGCCCAGGGGGTTCGCGTCTGGACCGAATGGAGCCCCACCGACTCGGGGTCCATATACTATGGTAGGAATGTGGCCCAGGCATGTGAAAAACGCTGTCAGCAACGCCCCGGCGACAAGGAAGCTCCAGCAACGAGATGAGAACGCAAGACGCTGAACCAATAGTAATCGTCTAGGCAGCAGGCAAGCCCAGCCGCAGCAGCAGCAGCAGCAGGAATGCGCAGCCACCGAGGCCGGTTCAGAAATAGCATCAGCATGCAAAGTCGTCTGATGTAGATAGATACCCCTGCTGCGCCCCGCTGATTGCATCTCGCCTCGCGAACCCGACCCATCCGTGTTGTCGTCTACCTGCATAGTACTGTAACGGGTAGGAACCGGATACAGCGATGCCCACTGCTGCCACGCACCCCCCAATCGCGATGACCCCCTTTTGCTGGCGATTCCACAGTATGTACTTAGGTACGTACCCTGACCCGCCCATGGGCAGCTAAGGGACGTTCTGGACGTGGACAGGGGTACGAGCGCGAGGTACTGTGGTACTGTAGTACTGAGGTACGTACCCAGTCGCCTACTAGGCCCCGCCCCAACTTGGGTCACTCGTGTGCCGATCTCCCATGTCCTCCTTCTGATGTCTGGATGCCACACCAGACTCTCGATTCATAAGACCCTCTTAGGCCCCCCCCTTCTCTCACGCTGGTCCTCCTACCTGTTGTTCCCTCCCCAATTGACCTACAACCAACCCTCAACCTGGCGAACACAACTTGAGATCACCCAAGGACAAACTTATATCAATCACTGGTACACCACACTCACAGCCGCTGTCGACCTCTACACAGCACCCCGACCCTGCTTGACCAACCCCACCTATCCAGAGCGCCCAGGCCGCCAGACCTACAGTACGATCCGGACACAAAAGCCACGATGGGCTCCTCAAGACCATCAAAGAAGTCCTTCAGCAGCTCCTCCTCCGCCTCATCGTGCTCCTCCTCAGATTCAGACTTTTCCGCGAGCTCTGTTCGCGTCAGCATGGACCGGCCTATCGTCAGCATCGAGATCATCCGCTGCATGAGGTGTGCCCGCGAGGTGGAGATGACATCGACCGACTCTCCTAGCATGTACGGGATGATCACCGTTGGGACTGGCATCTTCTACTGCGACAAGTGCGCGAGGGCAACCGGCTACCGATGAGTGAAGTGAAGAGACCCGAGCACCACAGCATGCATCAGCTGTCACAACGCCATCCGACTACGAGGAAATCCACCTGAGGCATGGTCACAGACGGCACGCCGCAGCCCTACCAGCCACGCATCCCACGGCCTTAACCCTAATTATTCCCGCCGATAACAGCAGCTGCGAAAGGCACAATCCCTGACTCGGATGGGACAGTGGAGCGGTGATGAGGATGAGTGCGATGAGTTAGCAGTACCACCGTTCCTGTTCCAGATCTTATTTCGATCTGCATGAGCATCTGCACCACAGCCTCCAGAACCTCGGGAAAAGAGGGTGCCCCGGGATAAGGTTGGGGGCTAAGGACGATAAACGACGATCGCGGACTCGATGAAGGGGCGCTACCCCATATGCGGCCGCGGACCATGCGCGAACACATGGCTCGCCGCTCATGGTAGTCTATCAACGCCAAAGCGACAATGCCGCCTTCAGCCATGTCGGCGCGGCTCTTCTCAGCACTTGCAAAATCATTCGGGCTGGTGGGGAAGGTTGGCCTCTCGGAGAGACCGCGCAACCGGCGTGTGGGAAAAAAAGCGGATCTTGCGGGTGCCGCAGCTGGTGCGGTCGGACTCGCAATGGCTATCTGCAGCGATCTCAGCCACACGCCCAGCCAATTGAGGGTTGAGTCTGTCCTGGCAGATCCCGTCTCCACGGAATGGACGGTATCGCTTCGCCTCAAAAGACGACTCGCGAAAAGCTTCAGCAATCGCGCACCTCCGACAACCAATCTCTCCGTCTCCACAACTTGTCAATCGCCACCCAGACTAACTCGGATACTCCACGATCTACAACCATGAAACGCTCGGGCAGCTTCATGTCGATACCAACCCTTTCCACCCAGTTCAGTGGTTCAATTCAGGGTCCCTGTGGATATTTGCGGCTCACTCCGCAGGGCTTATGCCCGGAGGAAGGCAACCCACAATACTCCTTATCTAGCATTGCATTTTGCCCTCTTCGACTGCCGGCGGATGAGTGCTGAAATGTACGGCTAGAAGATTGGCCAAATACGTCACCGGGGCAGAATTGAGTGACAATGTGCGCGCACATTACCTGCCTGTCGACACCCAACCCCTCCAGTCACCACTGGGACAAGGTGACGACAACTTGATGATGCCTGATGAGGCTTGACCGCCAATTCAAGGCTTTTCTATATACCTTCCCTTACATGGGGACAGCAACCAACGACAATCCTCTTGCGACTCTCTGCGACACATACATCTGATAGGGCTGGGCTGGGCGTCTTTTATCTCTATTCCTTTTCGACTCCGGGAAGATATCATCATAGCGTGTTGGGTTTTTCCTACGAGAATATGACCTTTTTTATTTTACTTATCTTATCCTGCTGCGAATACCCCCCAAATTGCACATACTCTTGATGAGGTGGATCGGAATCTTCCTTCTTCGTAGCGGGCCTTCTCTGCATATCTGCCAGCGGCGGGAATATTGAAGACCTTGCTTTTTCTGCATAGCATACACGGAGGCAGAACAAACAACGTGTGAATAAACTCAGAATTACTCGGCTCAGGCTGCAAAACAGTATTACACACAATTTCACTCAAATCTTCGGAAACTTGATTTCTCCCTGCGATGACACGTGCCGCCTAACGAGATACTGAAGCGTTCCGATTACTCCGGCGGCAGAGGCTGAGAGATGACCGCAGCTGCTGTTTGCGGGAGACCCGGAAGCTCTATTTCCTGCTCGCTCGCTCGCGGGGCGAGCTCGCGACAAGTCTCGGCGGCGCCGCCACCTTTCCAGTGCGACGCCCTTTGTTGCTGCGGTGATACGTTAGGCACCCATCAATCACCTGCCGTGGTGGTGCGTGGACGTACTGTTTGTACTAGGTACGCCCACTCAACATATGCACATACGCGCACGCACACACACACACACACAACACATCTCACAAGGTGTCCCACCCTCAAACCCGATGGGAAAAACAAGTCCTCGATCTCGACCAGATCGGTGTCACCTTGCCACCAAGTATGCCCTAGTGAGATCCCCCCGATAGGATGGGTTTTTGATTGGGTGTTCTGAACGCCCTGTCGCTATCCGCCCTCCTGTCAAACGACATCTCTGGTTTTTCCTTTTCCCTTCTTTTTCCCTTTTTTGTTTTTGTTGGTTCGTATGTGTATAGAGGCCGACGTCGGTCCCACAAGCTCACCGCTGGGGGCCAGCATCTTCGTCGATCCCCCTCTGCAGACCTGACGCGGTTACAGTCGCCCCCTCCCCCCGACCGCCTACTCACCCGCCCGGGGTGCTGGCGCGAATGTCGATCAGGCGTGTGTGCCCCCCCAGGCGATGACGGGGTGAGGTGAGGTGAGGTGAGGCAGCCCGGCGCAGCCCAGCCCGACGGGATTCGCGGGGCGCGCGCCATTCCCGCGAAATTTCAGCCTGACTGGTCATGGGGACCTGGCGGGAGGGGATCGACAAGAAGACAAGCCCTCCCCGGGCCTGGCAGCGATCAGCGTCGACCTCATTTGCGTTGGGCTGGCTGGGCTGGCTTGGCTACCTTGGCTGGCTCCCTGGCATGTTCCGATTCTCTGGGGGGCACCACAGCTTAGCGCCCATCAGGGTCGAGTGTGGGGATCTCGAAAAGAACGATGATAAAAAAACAAAATCTCCGACTAGTCAATGCCGAATGGATGAGTGAGTGCCCTTGGATACCGGGCCCCCCCTGGCCGAGGCTGCCTCTGCAACCCTTAGGAGGCAAGATTATAGTCGGTCTGTGAGCCGGTCAGCGATGATACGATGCTGATGCGGGCTGTCACGCTGTCGACCTCTGGATCTGGGGAAAATGGGCGCGGTCTAGACTCTGGGAAGACTCTGGAACACCTGGAGTTACGGTTACATATACCTGCTGTAGGTCGGTGCCAATGTGGACCTGGGCACTTGGGGGGGGGGGGGGTGGTCCAGCAGTGCCCTCGGCTATTGTTACTAGTGCTGTGGGAGGAATGAGACTATCTACACGAAGCGCGTGCTCCAGTTCTGAGGGCAGGTTAAGAAGCAACCCTGTCGCGACGACATGGTACCTGGGAGAAGCCCTCACCGTGTGAAGGAGGAAAGAGGTCGGCAGGAGGGCCATCGCCGAGCCCCCATAATGCTGGCATTCATTTCCGCGGAACCTGCCCTCCTCTGTGCGTGATAACCCCGAGGGTGCGGACCGCTTGCTGCCCTCCCCCGTCCCCAAGCTCCGCCCTATTGCTGTACGGCTCGCTGAAAGGGGCCAATGCATCGAGCGGCATGGGAAGAAAGGAGGGGTTGGTCCAAGCCACTGCAGAAGCGAATGGCACCCGCCGGGGACACTCGCGTCTGCACACAGCGCCCTTACTCAACCGGGCGAACGGGGGGAGCAGTTGCGAGAGAAGCTGTGGGCATGCATCAGAGCTCGCTCGAGGATCTGGACACCCAGCCAAGCGAGTGCCACAGAGGTGCAGGTGCCTGTTTACGGGGTAGACTGCATATGCGACGCTCGTCCGACTCCAGCCTCCCTCCCACCCTTCCCTCTGCTGGCATTCGGAACGGACGAATAAGGGCACCATGCAGCTGGTGGGACTTCGCCCCGTTACACCCCCCCTCTGTCGTACGGCGGGACAACGAGGTTCAGGTGTATATCGTGGATACCTGCATATTGCATCTTTTCGTGGCAGCAGCACTCCGTCATTATTCGGAGGCCCTCCGTACTTGCTTGCTAATGCACAACGACATCATCGTGAACCGCCAAAATTCCTCCGGGGTCTGGGCTGTTGGGGGGGGGGGGTTAGTGTGTGTGTGTGTGTGTTGCAGGGAAACATAAAACACCGTCGCAGGGCTGCACGTGCGTACGGCGCCTGTCTTGTCCCCACGTCGACATGGAAAAGACTGGACGCGGCCGAGCCACGGCGTTGGCCAGCGAGGTACAGAAGGGGGGCCATCTGTGCACCTGGGCACAGAAAGAATCCGGGACGGCCGCCCGTGGACCAGACAAGACCTGTGAGACGGGCGCACCACGAGATGTCCCCCGTCATGTCCCGTTATCCAACCCCCGGGCCCAACCGTCACGCCTTCCACCCCGGTTTGACAGCTGTGGGCACCACCCCCCCCCCCCGGCGGCCAAGTTCTCGACCAGTGAGAGAAGGGGGAAAAGAGAGGGCCCTAGAGGGCAGAGACGGGGGTGATCAGCGCCGATCAATGAGATTTCGATCTGTAGGATCATCACCAGTGCGACCACGTCTGCTCCCGCAGCATCATTCCTCCTTTTGCAAAGATCGTCGGCCTCGTTTCGTGATGTGTCCATCTCGTCGTCCACAAGAATGTTTGATGACCCGACCACCTTTTTTGTTGTCCCTATCCAGCGCACCCACATGGACGACAGCGAGATCTGACCTCATCGTGCAGCTGATAGTGTCGTGGCCGTCCGCCCTGCTTTGGGCGGGTCGCGTGCATGTGGTGCATGCGCGAAACGCTGCAGACGTGCTCCAAATGGGCAGGACGCGCAGGACCCCTCTCTGGTCTTGGAGGGTCTGCGCCCCGCAGTATCAAGGGCCGGATGCACACTGCGCAGCGCAGGATCACTGCCTCCGTATGATCACTTTTCTATTCCTGTACTAGAGCTGCATTACAGGTGCGAAGTTGTGCGTGTCAGACGATAGGCCAAGGTCTTCACAGTATGCGCCCACGACACCACCAGATGACGCAGCCACGACGAGTGAGCAGTACACATGTACGAGCCAGCTGGGCACGCCGAGCTGCTCCGAGCTGCCCCGGCAGGCCCTCTAGCTGTCAAGGCGGAAAATTTTTGCTTTCCACGTCGACGCCTTGCCTTCAGGGACCACAGGGTCCTGCAGGTCCTTTTCTCTCTTGATCTTGACGGCCGCTGTCTGTGCAGACTAGTGATGCAGGGTCTCGCGATGACGTCCGTCGACGCGTCAAAACGTGGCCGACTAGCGTTGGGCCCTGTAGCATTTCCCGTTGCCCTTCGGGGCGGGTGGTGAGGTGGTGAAGGGCGGTCTGCCCTACCGCGCGTCGACTGTCGAATTTCGGGGGGGGGGGTGGTGGAGCAGGGTCCGTCATAGTAGCGAACAGTCATCTTGAAAGGACAGAGCAGCGTCGATGTTTGGAATAACATCCCGTCGATTAAAAGAAGATCAGCGGGTGCCAAGATCGTGGGCTTGTGCGGTGATCGACAGGACCCGGAAAACTTCCTCCGGGGATCTAGACCTTTCGATCGTCTCGACTCGAGCCGAGATTGGCTTGGGCCCGTGCCAGCTGAGCCGGCTTGGGACGGGTCAACAAGGCTCTGGGTAGAGGTGAGGGCATTCGCAGCTTTCATGCGGAAATTCTGGAGCATTCCACCGTCTGACGAATGGCCGACCGGATTTGAGCTCGAGGCTGGAACGGTCCATAACCCCTGGTGTCTCGAGATGAGATGCATCACCCCATGTAGCTCGAAACCCGTACCGTGTCCCTGTTTGCTACATAGTACGAAGCTCACTATGGGCGCCTTGGCTTCGTGGCCTACGTGGCTGGGCGCCTGTAGCGTTTGGACGCAAGCAAGTTTGCAGACCTTGCGTGCGCGAGCGCTGGACAGCTGTCCCACTGCCACTGTGGCCCTGCAGCTGACTGTTTAATTTTGGAGGCTAGCATGACAACCTGCCGTGCAGCTACGGCACAGATCCCGTGACGAGGTCAGGGGGGGGCGGTACGGTACCCGGACTCCGAGCCTTGTAATGCGTATATCCAGATTCTCTGTGACAACCCGCCCTTCCATTGCAAGTATCGGTCAAGTCTCGATAATTCCATATTGCGGGACTCGTAATAGGATGCCGCTCTCTTCCTGCTTCGGGCATCCTCAATGTATGTAGGAGCAGACCGTGTCGAATCACCGCCAGGGTCTTGGCCTTCTGTCTCGCTGCTGACACCGCCGTATCGTTGTCCGTCTTGGCACCGTCAGTCTTTTCCAATAGCCATGTCTGTGTTCCCATGTTCAGATCAACCACCCTGCTTTGACCTTCTCAGCAACGTCAGGACGCAAACGCGGTGAGATAAAAAGGCTCTGGGTGGAATGGCTCAACCGCTAGAGCCCTCATTACCGTGATATGGAGAGAACAACAGAGGGAATCTCAAGCCCGGAACTCCATAGCCTGAAGATGCATGCATACCATGCTGACAGTGAACAAGAATCCCATCGATACACCGTTAGCCTTCCATCTTGACATCCTCACCGCTGCTCTCCTTGCCCATATGCTTCAGTAGGTAGCTGCGCTTGAAGTATTCGTTGGGGTGGACAATCGTTTCCAGCTGTGTTGCGCTCATGATCCCTTCATCCTTGGCTTTCTTGATCTCAGCCTTGTGTAAATGCTCGAAAACACTGTCGAGTGTCAGCCTCATCCCGCCCACCTCCCTTCAACACGTATCTCTGACTTACCGATTACATGCCATGTGATACTTCTGCTTGTCCTTGTCCTCCTTCACACCCTGCAGCACCCCTCTGTCATTGACACCCATAGACTGCATCAAGGCCGTCAGGTTCTCCAGATTGAAGTGCCGGTAGGGACACCCGTGTGCCTCGCCCGGTCCCGGCGGGTGTTCCGTCAGAATCTTTTGACAGCTGAACGAACTGTAGCCGCCGCCACGCCTGTTGGAGTCACCACCGACGTCGCCGTATGCGTGTCGCACATTGTACCGATAGTCCTTGTAGAACTGGTCATCCGTGATCTTATGAAACGACTGCCGCCAGAATATGAGACACTCCTCCAGGTTTAGGCCGATGCCTTTCAGGAACAGCGTATATTGCAGACGGCCGTAGTGCTTGAGATGGGCATCACGTCGCAGGGAACGGTGCAGATGCGACATGCAGGCAGGGAAGTGCTGGGACAGGTTGTCAACGTTGCGTGCTGATATCTCTGCGCCTGAGGGCAGGTCGCCTGAGCCGCTCTGGTATGAGGCGTCGGGGGTGATGAAGTTTTTGGACAGGTGATCGAGGATGGGAGTCAGGCGGTCGTCTTCGTCGAGTCGTGGTAGCGCGCGTGCAGTGAGCTGTGAACGTTTCGTCAGCGGTTTGGCCAGTCGATGTACACCCGCAGTGCATGCTCACCTCGAGAGCTCTCTCTAGCCTGGACGTGAACTCGGCTAGAATCATGCTGGACTGCTCCTTGGAAGGTACATAGGCCTGACCAGCCCTGAGAAACACTCTCCTGCCCTCCACCAGATCCGGCACCCGCTCCCAGTCGACCTTGCACCATGTCTCGTCCTCGGGCGGGCCCTTACGGCCATAATTGCTCGATGCTGCCAGTTCGCTTGCCAGTTCTCTCTTCTCATCTTCCGAAACCATCTCCCAGTCCAAATTGAGGCTCTGGAAAAACTCTCTCCGATCTTTCGCGTCTTCTGCGGCAAGACGCAGCCGGAACAGCATCGTTTCGACTCGCGTGAATCGTCGGCGCAGGTCCTCAGTGGATGCAAAAGCAAGGCGCAGGATGAAGTGGCTGTAGTGGTCCTTCTGCCGCTGTGTAGCGAGCTGTAGCGATTTCGAGCTGTTGTGGTCTAGGCGGAGGTACTTCTCCAGCAGTGGTTGCATGTGGGTGGCGGTCTCGTCCGGGGACTTGTTGCGGAAGGAACACGCCTCGAGCTCGGCGAGGACTAGGCATAGAGGTTGTGAGGTCAGCGGATCTCAGGCACTCAGGGGTCGGGGACCGGCCGGGAGGGGTTTTACTTCTTAATCTGTCTATTGCCCATTGCTCGAATTGCTCGAGGGTGATGTCTGCTGTCGGGGGCGTCGCGTAGAAGTTGAGCCTGTTAGGGTACTGCGTGTCTTTGTACACGGCCTCGGCGAACTGCTTCTTGCGGTGGTCGACATGACGCCGTTTCGCGTCGATGCGGTTGTAGTCCTGTCTGAACATCTTGTCCCTCGCGAAGTAGGCTCTGTGCTGTGGTGCGTTGTGTACAAACAGAGCAAGAGGAAAAGGAGTCTAGGATGCTGAGTTGGGGAGACGCGACGGGACGCGATCCTGCCTACTTAGCCTGACGAGCCAATCAGGTGTAAGTCATCCGCGGGATTGTGGTCCCCACATAATAACGTCAGCAACGACACTTGATTTGGACGTCACCTGCACCCGTCTTCACATAAATTCCTCGCCACTACTCACCTGCTCGCACAACCACGGTGGCAGCTGTGCAGTCGGGTCCAGCCTTACATGGCTATCATAGCAGTCTGGTCATCCTGGAAATCGATCCGCCTCGAAAGCGTGCGGTGGGCGGGGAAACGGCATGCCTTGCGGCACGGAAAGACTACGAGTGCGGACGGCACCCTTTGCACCGCCAGGAGAGAAATAGACTCATAAGACAATACTCTCGTGCTCTTTCATTCTAGATTCTACTGTTTATCATTGTCCACTATTCCCTCACAACCGCCTGCTGTGGTATTATAACATCGGCACAGACACCACAACACCAACGGCAGTCCAGCATACCACATTATACTCCAAGGGCTCATCACAAGT
This sequence comes from Endothia cerciana, assembly GCA_026119935.1. Lineage (NCBI taxonomy): Eukaryota > Fungi > Ascomycota > Sordariomycetes > Diaporthales > Cryphonectriaceae > Endothia > Endothia cerciana. Next base: position 264,329 of record JALRMH010000021.1, read on the forward strand.
CTCGACGAAGCATACAGGTGGGTCACCTTCGAACTCCATGTCGGTACCCTCACTCCAACCGAGTTTCCTTGACCGCATCATTTTCTGCGCACCTAGGATGATCGTTCCAACTGCAATACGGCGCACCGTAGCCATCGCTCAGGCCTGCCCTGCTTCCATCATTGACCACGTACGGCACCAGATCAGGCTGCGAAAAAGGACACCGGCGGCCCGCTCCTCGTTTCCTGACGTACGCAATACTGTTCGAGTGATACCCCGTCATCGCACCCGCCATCGCCGGCCACACCATCGCAAACGTGACCGTGAAGACCACGAATGAAACAGTATGGCCGCTCTGGGGCGCAGGCTCTCCCGGCGGGGGAAGCCGCGGAACAGGCCTGGGAAGGCTGAAAACCCCGCCTCATGAAAAGCGCCCAAAAATGTTTCGTGACCCATCCCGGGCTGCCCGTCGCCAGCACCCTCGGTGTGCTCCACCGACGTGCGTGTATGTGTGGGCCAAACAGCCCGCCATCACACCAGCACCAGGAACGTCTGCCCGATGCGCCTGCCCGACCCCGGCTCATGATCTGGAAGAAATCCGAGATTATCCAGGCGTCGTATGCCGCGGCCGCGCTGGAAGATCGATCCGGTAAGCGCGACGTGGTTTCCGGTATCCCCCGAGGCGCCAACGACCAGTACGAGTACGAGCGCGAAGATATGCCCCACGGGCCCAGAGGTGAAGAGGAAGACAAGTCCTCCAAGGCGCCAGTTGATTGTTGCGAGATGAGCCTTGAGATTGATATGGGGAACCTCCCCCCAAAGCCCCCGGTCCCTCAAGGGTGGACCTGGAGAGGCTTGTACCGACGATCATGAGGACGGGGGGTGGTGGTCTTAGGGGGAAAAATCGGCGAGGGTGACAGAATTAGCATGGATGGCTTGCTTCCTTGATCACGTCTTCTAATGCAGGCTTGGGCCGACAAGAAATGATCGGTACTGGAGACATCCACGGGTATCAGAGTCACCGCGGGACCGCCCATGCCTAGACCTGGCGCGCGGGCCGGGTGCTCGGCACCCACCCACATCGAGGCAGGAGCTGTCACGATCTGTTCAACACGCCCCCCCCCCCCCCCTTCAACGTCGGGCTTATGAGAAGGGCGATGGCAGATGGATTGGCAGACTGAGAGCGTGAGTACCGGCAGCGGCCGTGGGGATTCTGGGATCCAAGCATGACCTGCGCGAAATGTCAGCCGCAACGGAGGTACAATGTTACGATATCGAGAGCGAAGGCACAGCTAGCCAGTCCGCTTTTGATTTTGTTTCTGGAGGCGGGAGAGAGGCACAGTGGCTGAGTGGGAGAAAAGAATTAGGCGCGGATGGCCCTCGCGGGAGGAAGGACGTGGCGTTCACGAGAGTTTAGAGCTCCGAGGACAAGAAGACGATGTGGAAGTCTATCCGCGACTCTCGCCTCCGACGCAGGTCAGCTCACCCCGCTGCCTGACCTCCTCATCAACAGCTCCCACTCACATTGGAAATGCAATCGCCGTAAAAAATGGGACAAGTGTGTGTTTGAAGTGTCTCTCTTCTATGATCTGGTGCTCAAGTCTGCAGATCAACGCCCTTCCAGCCAAGCTCCTACCCAGCTCTTCCCTCCAACTTAACGATTGTCGGGTATTTGTTAATTCCATTCTGTCTCCAAAGAGCCTTCTACCAACGACTATAAATTCAGTGGGTATCAGAACTCGGTCCCGATTCTCTCTCCTTGCTGAGCCCGGCGTGCCGTGTGGTCCTCGACTCGCTACCTCCGTGTCTGCAGTGTCGACGGTGCCCGATAATCCCAAATGGCGGCTTCGGTCACTTCGACAGTCTGGTCAACCAGGGCTGAGCCTTTGTCCTCACAAGGGGGCTGGCTTTTTCAAGCATCGGCGCCAGTAAGATGCATGTAGTGCAAGTATTTCAATGAAACGCGATATGTCCTGTAAAATGCAGAGAAGATCAAACAAGCATGCTATTCCGCTCTCGAATCCGTGACTCCGACACAGCAAAAATCCGGAAGCAGCAGAGTTCCGACCTACGGCTTCGGCTTCGGCCTGACAAGGTGGCCTCCTTGGATGAATTAGAGTCGGCGACAAAAGAAAAAGCGTTTTATTGGCGGGTTGTAGTGGTGTTTTGCGGTCGGACGGATAAAAGTTTAATCGTTATGTCGTTATCAGCTATGCAGCCTGTTGCTCTTGAACTTAAAGGAATCGTATTTTGTCCCGGCGTGGGTGAGTGTCGATGTCAAATGCATCGGGCTGGAGTGCTGTCGGCCTGAAGATGGGCGACGATGGCGAATCAGCAGCGTAAACCAGCTGTTTGACGGAATCCGTGTGCGAGTGCTCTGCTAGCACCCCGCAAAGACGGAATTTTCCCTAGGCCACAGATATGTGCCAGATCACATCACAATACAGCAACCACAACCCTCCTTCTTGTGCGCCTCGGCCGCTTCCTCACCCTTCTCCACATCTGGTACCCTCGTAATCTGCGTCGGCTTCGAGGGTGCAGACTGGGCCGGCTGCGGAGGCATAGGTTGCTGCGGTTCCCTCGGGCTCGCCAACGGGCTATGCGAGGGTGGCTTGTCCTGAATCTTGGGCATGGTCGAGTACGTGCTTGACCTTCCAATAGAGGCGGGGCTCTTGGGCGCTTCAGGTGACCTCAACGGCCACTCATCCGACTTTTCTATTTGTTGTTCAACGATATTATCGGCCGGCGAAGTCGGTGGTATCGCAGGCGATGAGGATGCGGGCGGAGGTGCGAGGAAGCCCTCATCCGTGAGTGGCCTGAAATCCTTGTCGTAGACGTTTCCGAACTTGCCCTCCTGCTCCCACCTCTCCTGCGCCAGTCTTTTCGCCACGGTTGGCAGCAACTGCTGATCTGGTGGCAGTCGAGGATCGGGCTTGTATGCGGAGACCATCCACGGTGGCTCTCCTTCCATCTGCTTCGAGCCCGACGAGCTGGCGGACAGCTCACGCTCGCCAAACCTGGTATTCGGCCGCCCATTACTTCCGTTCGCCCCGTTTTTCCCCTTCGGCTTCGGCTTGCCGCGCGCCTCTGGCGGGATGCTCTTCGACGGACCGGATGGCTTCCGGGGCCCACCAGGTGGTGTCGATTTCTTGGTTGGCGGCTCAGTCGCCGCTTTTTTGGGCGGGGTGGACTTGAAGGTCGGCGAAGGTTCCAAACTCTTCAAGGTGGTACTATTCGACCTTGGCCGGGCACTGGTCCCCTCGAGCCGCTTGTCCTTGTCATGCTCCTCAATGCTATTTTCTCTCGAATGTGCAAAAGCTGGGCTCTTCTTCGGCACGGGTATCCTTGAGCCGGTCATCGGCCTGGAAGGTGTGTCGCCGTCGACGCCCTCCTCGTTCATGCCCGGCTCGAACACATGCGACGAGTTCTTCCTACTCCTCGTCGAGCCGTCTCCGCCCAGCTTCCTGTGGCTGCTCTCGCTCCTGTCCCTCCTCGGTCCTTTACTTCTGGACCGCGACTGTGGTAGGATGATGCCCGCGGCCTGGAGCTCCTCGTTCTCGATCTTAACAAGCTTGTCCCTATGGATCCATTTTGAATCCTCATCGGACCACTCCATATTGTCCTTGGTCCGCTTGCTCGAGTGTACGAATCCGTCGGCGGTCCTCACATAGTGGTCGTCATCGTCGTGGTCCAGCGAGCCGTCGACCATGGTGTCTGGCGTGTCCTCATTGCTGTGTGATCGTGAGATCTGCCCGTTCACCGCTTCCTCGCCATGGGCAGCCTTGGCTGACATGGCCGAGCCGAAGGAGGCGGGGTTGCCATTCTGCGCGGCGAGGGGTGTTCTGTGGTTCCCATCCGGCACGTTACCGTTAAGGGATGCCTTGTTTTCGTAGTGTCGGTTCTGCAAAAAAAAGAACATACGAAAGACGCACACGTCAGCCCTCCCCTATCATGTTGTCACGCTAGCGCGCCTGGCCTGGACGGGATGTGCAGATATGCCTCTCCCCCGGCGGGACCCCAAGGATAAACTCACCTCGGGTTTGCCAGCTGGTGCTGTGGCAAAGTCCCATTGGAACCCGTTGGTGTTGCCGTGGGAACTGCTAGGCGGAGTGAGCGTGGTGGCCGTCTGGGCAGTGGACATGGCGGCCATGGTTGGGTTGGTTGGAGTTGCCCCCGTGCCGAGCGCTGGCTGCAGACTGCACGCGGATCGGCGCGGTGATCGTCTGTTCCGCTTCCTCGTGGCCGCTGAGACAACTGAAGCGTGACAGCTGGTGGTCTCGTTTTCCGGTGTTATCCCGCGACACGGCTTGCTTTGCTCTGCATATAGACTGTGATTGATTGCAGGGCTGTGCAGTCAGAGCAGCCGGGAAGTCTGTGGGGGGGAACCCTCAGAGTTACCGATGGGGCCAGCGTGGAAGCCAATATGATGTCTCGTCTCGTATTGTCTCGCCTCAGCCTCGCTACTCCTCGAAGAAAGTCGGGCGTGGTTGCTCAGTTCACAACGCAACGGCGGCTGTTGGCTGAGAGCGGTAAGGCGGCTGTCCGTCGGTAGTGCCGATATTATTGCTGGCCCTGTATGATCCAATTAATCCCATGCAGGACCCCACCGACGGCCCTCAGTGCCCATCAATCCAGACCAGCTACGACGAGATCGTGAGGTAGCTGATCCCCCCGCGCTGAGGTGGCAGCAGTGACCAAGTCTGGGTTGATTGTTTTGTTTGTGAGGGCGGCAGGAGAGGCAGGGGATGGAGAGAGGGAGAGAGAGAGAGAGAGATAAGGAATCCAAATGGTCGATCGGGGACCAATGCAGTGGGAGATGAAAGGTGACGAAAGAGGGCAAGGCCGCATAAAATTGAGACGATGAATCACAGGGGAGCCGGGGGATAGCAGTGCTAATCAGACGTGCCCGGAAGCTGCTGTGCTCGACTGACCGCCTTCGCTTTGAGGGGGGCGGGGGCTCACTTGCTTCAGCCTGCTGCGACAGGCCAGGAGAAGGAGAGATGGGAAGAAGAACAGCAGCAGCAGCAGCAGCAGCAGCAGCAGCAGCAGCAGCAGCAGGAGCAGCAGCAGCAGCAGGAAGAGCGTGTATCAGTTCGCTTTCGGGCTGTCTCAGGCCGCAACGTCGCAGAGCCTGAATCCCCCGCCCTGGGACACGGGTTCGGTGCAGGTGCATTGATCTTCTTCTAGAAGCAATTTTGAAAAGGAGATGCAGGCATGGGGGCCTTAGCCGCCCTCGGATCTCCAGCACCAGCACCGCGGAGAATTACCGTGGGACATACAGTACTATGGTGGTATGAGCATCATCCAAGCCTAGAACCAGAGCCACGGGGGCCGAACACCTGGCACATGGGAGCATTAAACCGCGGGCGTTACAGTTTCCTAACTTGCCCCAATAGGGGCTTAGCATTGGGCTGTTTGGCTGCTATGCACCCAGTTTTGGCAGGCGGGCCTGGTGGAGCTTATTCTCGCTAGAGGTCCAGATCATAGTGCCAGGACCAGCGGCCCAATGACCCCGCCCACCTGGGGCCGTGCCGCTCACTCAACGACTCTCCTCCCCAATCCAACTTAGATTTCTTGACCACCTTTACCCATGCCGACAGCCTCGTAAAAACTAGGACGGAGGAGGAAAATAGAAATTTCTCTCGGAGGCCCTTGGGTCGTTCGCCTGATGGATCACGCTTTTCGAGCTACGACTCACGCCGAATACGAATCTGCACCGTCAGGGCCGTCCCGTTGTCGTGAGCCCTGAGCACAAAAACTTCGGCGTTACATCCGAACGTTCCCAGAGATTCAGGGGCCACAGCATTGATGGCCTGTGCATTTCTGCCACCTGTGAGATTAGGTGATGAGATTGGAGAGTTTGAGAGTGCGTGGGAAGATTGGTGTCACAAAAGTGGCCTTGTATCTTCGTGACCAATGGGCCAGCCCTGGCGAACTCGGTGCCTTTATAGCTTCAACTCTATCGACTTTGATGAAAGGCTGCCTGGCTACTTATATACGTGGACCCAAGGAGTGGCCCAGATGCTACCCGCAGGAGACTACAGAAAACGTCGGCCGCATCTGCTCCATTGCCGGATTTTGTATTTGTGAGGAGCGGGGCACGGCCGCGCATGCACCAATAGAGCTGAGGGCATCTCCGGACCGGCGCGAATGTGAGGCGACGTTCGAACATCGCATCGCGTCGTGCAGCTTGCTCTGCGGATCGATCTCGCTCCTTGGGTGGGACCATCTTATGCCGCCACCTACCCCTCAGCCCCGATAGGCACAAGACGGTTGTTGCATTGCCTCAAGACTCTCTCTCTACCCGACCGAGGTCTCGTGATTACCCCCTGACCCCACCAACCACTTCATACAGGGGGCGCAGAAGCCTATGCCGGACGTCGAACGGCCGGCGGCGCATTCCTCAACCGCAGCACCGGCTCCGGGAAGGGCCTCTCGTCCATCATATCCGCGCTTGATGCCGGATGCAACACTATCTCCCTCGTCGCCAGTTCTGAGTGTATGAAGCCGTCCCGCCCGGTCGTGAAGTAGCTTGTCATCTTGACCTCGTCGAATATAATCGGCTCCTGCCTGGTGGCCTGGACAGCGACCTGCTTCCACATGGTCTTGACCCCCCTCCCTAGTTTGAAGTCGAAAGTGCTGGTCCAGCTGATGATGCCCGTGTTCCTGACGACCAGGTACCGAAAGACACCGGCATCCCTTGTGGTCGCGTTGTAAAGCTCCATAGATTGCAGCTGGGGCATGTTCCTGGCAGCTTTTCCGGCGCCGCGGAGGACGGCATTGATATCTTCTGGAAGGGACTCTTCGGAGATGGCATGAGAAGTGAGTGTGAGCCATCGGAGATTCGGCCAGTGCGGGAGACGGACACTGGTGTTGGTTTGCCTCGTGGCTCGGATGAAGGGCTCGAAGAATATTCGCGCATCCGCCATGAAGGAGGAGCTCAACTCTTCGACATCGGCGCTGAGCCGCCGTAGTTGGTGAGAGAGAAACGGATATACTTTGCTCCGGGAAACATCCATATCAAAGGCGCCGAAGTGCTCGAAGAGACTGACGCGCCTTAGACGACCCGATGGCCAGAACGGCAGCTGGCTTGCGAGCTCTGTTGGCAGGCATCACATGAGCTGGTGTCTGATCAAGGCAACGTCGCTGTGGGGGTTGGGATGCACAAACCGCTGTCAACGTCTTCCTGGGCCGGCTCATCAACTTGCTGCCAGGGCTCGAGCCGGACCTCCTCCAGACGAGGGAGAGACAGTATTATAGGGGTCAGTGCCGCTGCTGAGATGTTGCGGTAGTTGCGGCGGAGGATGCAGAGTCCAGTCACCACGTTGACTGGTGGCAGACCGTGAGATCCCTGCGGGTCTGTAAGAGCCAAGAGATGAAAATCCAGCAGGGAATCGAAGTATCTCGAATTGCCGTCCAGATCCAGCCCCCGCTCACCAAAGAGGTGTTTCTTGTCAGACGGCGAATAGGCACTCAACTCCAGGTTCAGCCCGCGACCATTCCTAGCTGCCCAGAAGTCCGGCGTGTCCCACTGCTCCAGCACCTGGAAGAGGTCGAACAGTGCCGTCGTGAACCTGAAATTGTTGGACTCTTGCTCATTCTCATCCTCCGACACGTAGCGCAGCTGCTTAGAATACCTGTCCAGCTCGACTTTGAGCCATAGATGCCTGAGATAGGCCCGTCGGGCCCCGTTGACCATCTCTTCCAAATTGTGCAGGTCATCGTGTTTGACTGCCAGGCTCTGAAAGTTGATCTCCTCGACCTGAGCCTGCCACGACTTACAGACAACGGCGTATTCGGCCACGAGCTTGGACTCGAGTTCGTCATAAATAAGGATCTGTAGGATCTTGCGGTGCAGTTCGAAGGGCAGGCAGTCCCAGCCCTTCACTTGAATGGCGTCCTCCATCTCCTCGTCCATCTCCGTGCCGTCTGTAAAGGAGCCTTCCGCGTTGCCTGCTTCGCTGCTTCGGTCCAAGCATAGACACGAGAAAAAAGGATACTGTGATACAATATAGGGTTTGAGTCGGCAGCTGCGAACTCTGAGGGACGCAGGGCAGGCAGGCTTGCCGACGACGACGTTGAGGCTTGTGTCAAGAGTGGAACGGCCGGTCGAGTTTGGTTTTTTGTTTCAATGCATGGGAAGCGCACGGTGCGGACAAAGCCTTGTTTACACCGTCCGTATCGCACACCCCCGGCGGGGTGGTCCTCACCCGCATCAGACAGCCGGCCGCATCATCTTGATTCAACAAACTCACGACTTTCGTCTCAGACCTCACTATAGTTGCCTCAAACCACAAGGTTCAGCAGTTCGTTTCGCCTCCTCATGCCCGATCTGCCACCCGACATCCTGGCCTCTGGCTTCCTGTGTCTGTATCTATTCTATCGATACCTTCGTGCACTCCATGTTCTTCCAGGCCCAAGTCGGAGTGACGGCGCCTCTCCTGGATACTGAATACTGAACATACTCCTCGGCTCCGAAACGCTGACGCTCTACGTGACCAGAAAATATTGGAGCAGCTGACCAGCGCCCCGAGCACGACTGGCGAGATTGGGCCGCCTGATACATTCTTCCAGGCCCTCATTGGGTTCCCGCTCAGACGGTTGGCCAGCCCGACCATCGTATAGGCGCCAAAAGCGGCGCGTCCAGCAGCGCATACCACCCGGGGGCTACAAGACTCGACCCGACCAGCACGTCCTGCAGCATCCCCTGGGCCGCCCGTGCGCATGACTGTCATGTAGGCGGCGCATCCATCAAGCGCTGAACTTACGGACTGCCTCTGATCCGGGGAGACGGCCGGACGGACGGCCAGGCGTTATTCGTGGCTTCCGGATCCTGATAGGCAGCTTTCCATGCGGCTCGCGGTGCAACGTGTGATAGGACCGGGGTGAGCACAAGGTCCGACGGGGAAGCAGTAAATCTGCCTGGCTCTTGGATAAGCTGTCATCAGATCGGACAGCCGATTGGCCGTACCCTCACCCTATGGCAAGCAACGAGATGATGACTTCTATCCCCACATACGACGGCGGCACGTCATGGATTGTTGCTGAGACTGTTGGAGACCCAGAAAGCGTTCAGAGCGGAGTGCTAATTCTGCCGCACCTCTCTTGTTGACCCAGCCGTGTCCGTTTTAAGATCATCGTTAGCCCGTCTCGGCTGGCGGCCCCGCCAGTCACATCATGGCCCGGGCCTCACGTCGTCCGGCCGGCGCGGTACTTCAGAGGGCGTGTAGTTAATTATTTTATATTAATCTCATTAGTTGAATCATTAGTGTTTTCACAAGTGACTCGATTGGATCCTAGTTGTCATATGAACCAGACCCGGGGCGACAGATACGGATGAAGAGCCGCCACCTTGAAGACCCTGGGGTACCGGTTTGTCAACCCAAGCGTGCCTGTATAGAGAGAGAAAAAAAGGGCAAGAGGATATGCCCTGGACCTGATCAGAAAGAACAGCATACAGTCTAGAGAGTATTGTCTAGATGCAGGGGGGCAAGAGGGGGGGCTGAATGCACAATCTCAGAGAAGGGGCTTGACGGCCATCATGTCGATAAATCGAAAATTCACAAGTGCTTTATGGCTGTCCAGATATTTCATATCAAAGAGGAAAAGCCATGTTGTTCTGTCTAGTTTTCAAGGCGTGGCAAGACGTCGTCGCCCTTTGGTGGAGGGAAGGATGTGTCGGGAGGTGGCCACTCCCAGTGACTGGGGATGAAAATTGGCCATGAGATGGAGACAGAAGAGGTAAAAGACTGCATTGTAATCCGTCCATACGTACGTACAAGAAAGATCCGGACAACACAACTAGAAAACCATATAAACGCTGCCCGACCAAATCCAACAATCGTTCCATCCGAGCACAGACAAGCTCCTCTATAAAGGCCTGGTATTCACGAAAACAGGTCTTCGCCGCCTCTGCTCCGGTACAACGCAGCCTGGGTGGTCTGAACGACAAGCTGGCGGGGATTCAGGAGTGCACACCCCTGGGACCCAACATGCTGAGCGAGTTCATGGCTAGGATCGAGAAGGCGGCACGGATGACAGAGACGGAGCTGCGTGTGCTGTTAACAGATGAGCACGTCTATGTTGAGATCTTTGTGAACCACCACCAGCAGCAGAAACAGCAGCAGCAGAAACAGCAGCAGCAGAAACATGATCCACCAGCATAGGATTGCAAGAACAAGGCATTCAAAGACACACAGGCGCAAACACCGGGACCACAACAAATACCCGCGACCATGTTAGTAGCATTCGCGCCAAGGGTAGGGTTTGAAGCGGAAGGAAGGACGACAACTCCTGGCGATGAAGATGCATGTCCCAACACGGACGCCACGACCAGAACACATGGCGCCCACGGCGTGCAGGATCTCGTCGACGAGGCCCTGCGGAAGGCCTATACCATCATGAGATCCGATTGCTCCGCTGTACACGCCTTCAGGCAGAATCTCCGCGACAATCCGTCCGGTTCGGTTCTCTGCCCCGACAATGACAATGCAGCACCCGGCTGGCTATCCTCAATGCTCGTCTGGATGTCGACCAGGCGACAGCTGTCTCCTCGAGACAAGATGGTCCAGCATGCGAGCGGACTGTTTCAAGAAATGGCTGAATGGTTGGGCCACCGGATCATCATAGGGACGGATCTCCAAGCTCTGTCCAAAGAAACCCATGGCATCATAGAACGGGAATGTGAGCAAGCTATGTCGATGAAGGAAGCCCTGCGTGAGCCGGAGGGAGCAATTGCCCGATCGGAGGAGTACTGCCGTGGGTATCGATGGTGCTGCTAATCATGGAATTCACGAGACCGAAGACGGCAACCCTATATACTCGGTTGAGCAGCGGATAGTACTTAACGATCTCATCATCCTCACCCGGGAAGAACTCAGTCGCGCCCAGAACCGCATCCACTATATCTTTACAAGACACGCATACAAAGCGCGGGCCTGCAATCTCGCCAACACATTGGGGGGGAGGGGGGGTGGGCGGGTTGAGGTGCACGCTTGAAACAGCGGTTGAGCCAGCCCATGTCCACTAAAGCCTTCATCATATAGAAGGAACCACCAAGAAGCCACGAGCTATGAGTCCTTATGCAGATAATCGGACCTGCCGTCTTGATTCTTGACTTCAATATCGAAGTTGTCCATTCTTTCTTGAACCTCTCATTCTTCACTCTATGAAGGGCAGCGAACAAACTTTGCGGGACTCCTAACCCTCGCGGCCCCAATAGGTACCCTACATGCCCACCATCTCCTGCGCCTCAACAGTTTGCCCGTGATCTATCTGATCTTACTCCACTCGGTGCTCACTCGATAGCTGGGCCTCGGAGTTGTGTGCACAGAGACATGGCATATGAAACGCATGAAGGGCCTCCAAAGACTCAGCGTTACAGGAGGACCAGATTCGTCTGCATCTCAGACACGCATAACCAGACACCCAAGCTGCCAAAGGGCGACGTCCTGATTCATGCTGGTGACCTAACAAATCAGGGCAGCTTCTCCGAGGTTCGTACAGGATGGCTCTCTACAGACCTCGAGTGCCTCAATAACTGACAGGGCACACAGCTCTCCAAGACCGTCGGGTGGCTCGAGGGGACGGACTTCGAGGCTAAGATTGTCATCGCGGGGAACCACGATGTCACGCTGGACAAGCAGTTCTATGATGAATACGGCTCCTATTTCCACAACCAGGCTCTCCAATCCCCAGATGAGTGTCTCGACTTGTTGAGGCTGTCGCCGACGATCACCTACTTGAACCACAGCTCGGCCACGGTTCAACTCACCAAGTCCCCCGTCCTGCGGGTCTCATTCAATGTCTTTGGGTCACCTTACAGCCCTCGCAGTGGCATGTGGGCATTCGGCTACGACAAGACAACTCCAGACCAAGCTGCAGGTGGAAGCGAAGGTGCGAGGACAGCAGTATCAAGGCCAGCGGGCCCAACAGCGGGAGACCTCTGGTCAGCAGTACCCCTCGACACCGACCTTGTCATAATGCACACTCCACCGTACGGCCACTGTGACGAGTCCGCTTCCAAGCGGCGAGCGATGGGCTGCGAAGATCTGCGGCGTGCCCTCTGGCGAGTCCGGCCCAAACTCGCCGTCTGTGGACACGTGCACGAGGGACGCGGCGTGGAGCGTGTCCGGTGGGATATCCTCGGCGCTTCTGGAGCTCCGTACTCTGAGCTGGGGTCCGACAGGTGGGAGGATCCAGGCGCTGCACATGGCAGCAAGAAGCTGTCGCTGGTCGACCTGACCGTTCGGGGCGGCTGGAAGCGACCACTCGACAACGACGGGTCACCACTGAGACGTGGGGCGCCAGCAGACCGGCATGCGCAAGGGGGCGCTTGTACACACCTTGTGGATGGCTCTGCTACTGCACTGCCGGGATTTAGCACGCGCGGCATTGGTGGGAATCCTGAAGTGTCTGTGAGGTGCGACAGGGAGGCTCTGTGCTGCCGCATTGGGAGGAAGGAAACCTGCGTGGTCAACTGTGCGATCACGGCTACCGATTGGCCTCATGAGGGCGGGAAGAGGTTCAACAAGCCCATTGTCGTAGACTTGGACTTACCTGTGGTTGAAGATTGAATATCGATAGGGTGGTAGTGCTTACCAGGCGGATAGACCGCCGCAGTAGGTAATACTTTTCCCCTGGGGTGTTTGAAAGTCTGCACGCGAAATAATCGAGCCTGCTCCTTGCATGGCATGCAACTCCTGAAGTCCTTTCGCGACGTATAGTCCCTCCAAAAGGCAGCATCAACGCACACTCACATTTGGTTCCTCGTAGAATCTGAGGGCAAGTCAAAGTGGAGACAATTCCACCTGCATGATTAATAATGCGTGCGGGAACCGCAAGCGGCATCAAACACCATGACGACAACTACAACGTCACGAAGCCTGAGACCAAATTCCAATTTCGCACAAAAAGCAGCACCACCAACGAAAGGTATAGGACGGCTCTACACAGGTATCAACATATCATACGATAATAGGCCTCATCATACCCTACCAATATGACCGTCCCAGAGAAGTTCAAAGCGGCCGTCGTGCCCGAGCCCGGCGCGCAGCACACCATAACGGACCGCTCCCTGCCATCCCTGTCCTCAGGCGAGGTCGCTATCAAGATCACAGCAACCGCCATCAACCCCGTCGACTGGAAGCTGCGCGACTGGAAGATCTACATCAAGGACTACCCGGCCGTCCTGGGCTCCGACGCCGCGGGCACCATCGCCGCCGTGGGGCCGGACGTCCCGGGCTTCTCCGTCGGCGACCGCGTCTTCTTCCAGGGCATCATCGGCAACTACGACTCCTCAACGTTCCAGCAGTACTGCAAGATGCCCGCGGAGCTCGTCGCGAAGACGCCGGCGGGCATCTCGGACGACCAGGCCGCGGGGATCTCGCTCGCGACGGTGGCGGTCGTCACGGGGTTCTACGACAGGGCGACGGGCCACGGGCTGGCGGCGCCGTGGGAGGACGGCGGCGACGCCGCGGGCAGGGGTAAGGCGCTCGTGATCCTGGGCGGGAGCTCGTCGGTCGGGCAGTACGCGATCCAGCTCGCCAGGATGAGCGGGTTCGAGAGGATTGTGACCAACTCCGGCGCCAGGCACATCGACTTTCTCAAGTCGCTCGGCGCGGACATCGTGCTCGACCGTGCGAGCCGGAACAGAGCGGAGGACTTCGTGGCGGCGCTTGGGGGCACGCCACTGGCGTTTGTGTTTGATGCCATCTCGGGGAAGGATACCCAGGCGCTGGGCGTGGAGATACTGGCCGCGACGAAGACGGAGGGCAGCCATGTCATCACGGTGCAGCAGGTCGATGCCCAGGCGAAGGAGTTGGGTGGCAAGGCAGAGCCAAAGGTCGACGTCAGGCAGGTCCTAGGACTCGGCAGCCAGCCTGGCCTGAGGTATCTAAGCGAGCCGCTCGTGAGGCATCTCGGCGGGGAGGATGGGTACATCGCGAAGGGCAATTTCGTACCTAATCGCCCTCTGGTGGTGAGCGGTGGCCTGAGCGGGCTAGAGGAGGCGCTCGCGAAGAACAAGCGGGGCGTTTCGGGGGAGAAAGTTGTAATCCGGCCCTTCGATGCTTGAATTGCTTCCCCGTGATGACACCGGTATGTCAAATTTTGGTCTGAGAGTGTGTGCAGGACAAATATGAAAAGCATCCCGTAGTCAAAATCGAGAGAGTTTTCAACTTTCGATACCCAAGTCATTAGTTCTTGTGGTCTGGTATATGGCGCTGTGCGTCCGCCTATCTAGCCCAGTTCCTGGTCATGCGTCTCAGAGCTGCTCCAAAGGATGGTCTCTCACTAACAATCAAGACTATCGGTTCCATACAGGACCCCGGGAGCGGCAACTCCATATTACTATGGCAATAGATACTGATGTTGAGTCTTGGCGCCGGATTCTGTATGTTTAGTTGTAAAAGGCCACCCGCAGGATCCAAGACCTGACAATCACACGATAAGTCGATTGAATACAAGGAGTCAAGCCAGGCCATTCAAATGAGCGGCAGTTGTGTATGCATGTATTAGGTAGATCTGCAATGAGGACTTTGGAATCATCAAGCCCAAAGTTGGCCTCGCTCAACCTCTCCTTCCTCCAGCCCACCAACACCAGAGATCAGTTGATATCCTTTGCCTCAGGTTACGGTTGAATCCATACGTCACCGCATTAGCGAACCCGACGAAGGCACTAGCAGCTTGCAAAGCGTCCAGTACCCTACTGGAGGGCGTCTCACCCGCTGCCTGAAGCAGTCGGTTCACCAACCCCGGTATCCACAAGAGGACGTATAGAATAGGATAAGCATTCAACAGCAACATCCGCTTGACCTCTCTCTCAGTGCGTTTCGTCTGCGGAAGTGTGCAGGTTGCAGATGTGCCCGGTCGTTCCAGAGGGGCTTTCTCGGTGGGATACTCACCGAGGTCGTCCGTCGTGGTATTCGAGGTCTGTCTCGTGGGAATGTCTTCCCTTAAGACAGCCAATCCGGGACGGATAGGAAAATCCATGGACGAGTTTGAGAGTCTAAGCCACGATTGACCACGCAGTCCTCGCTCCTCGAAATCTTCTGATCTTTGACTTCGGTCCTCTACGTCAACCTCCTCGGGAGACTTCTGGACAGGGCCTCTTCTCGCGACACTGGCCATGGTGTTGTCGTTGGTTGACTGTCTCGTGGTGGCGAGGGATTTGAACCGCCGGGAAGTATGATAGTAGACATAGGAATAGATCCCAATGATCGACAAGATAATGGCGAACCGCCAGCCGTGGTTGAGGCCATATCGAAGGTCGGTGCGTGATGCCGAGATCCAGCACCAGTTTGCACCTGCTGGCATCATGACCCCCATAGCCACGGCGATGCAGCCAGTCGTTACAGGAACTACCCATATCGACAAACAGATTAGGATTTTCTTGGTTCGAGACACCGCCGGCATGTAGACCTTTTCAGTAACAGTCAAGAGAGTGATCTATATTGGACGTCAGTCGTCATCTCCAAACTTTCAGGATTGAGAGAACTTACTACTGCTATTGCGAACATGGAGAAGTCAGCAGCTTGCACAGATACCTGGGACACCCAGCCGTTGATGGAGCATAGAGCCCCCGGAGTCAACGTCTTGGTAATAACAAAATAGATGCCGGAACTGGTGCCGTTCAATGAGTTGATGAACTCAGCCAGGGCGAGGTTGAAAACAAGGGCATGTCGGAAAGTCCCCTGTTCCTGACGATAAATGGCGAATGTGAGCAGGACACAGAACGTCGAGAGCAAAGACAGAGAGCTGCCGAGGAGGACGAGCGGGTCAACTATCGGGTCGAATAGGTTATACCAAATGTATCCTTGGCTCGAACCCATTGTGAATGAGGTATCGGCGAGTGTTCATATATCAAGTCGACTGTCCCGGAGAATCCAGTTCCATCTTCAACAAGCAGAGAGGAAATTCGCAAAAGACTCGCGAGCCGTGGGAGAAACTTTTATATCATCTACTGTAGATAATCACACATAGATCGACAGAGGATTGCGGCCCACATGTGTGCCAGAGCTTACCTTGAACGGGGCAAAAGCCGAGCCAAGGCAGCGTTCTAGACATCCGCTGTCACCAAAGGTCCTATCCGCAAGTTTCAGCTGGGCTGCAGAGGCAGGAATGTACGTACAGATATCCATATCTAGTGGATCCCAATGTCAACCCGTCGTTGTGGTTTCAGTATTCCGCCACGCGAGTGTGGGAGACCCACATGGAGGTGTGCAGGAGGTGTTCCATGAAACGCATATCCGCACGAGCCTTTCGCTGGCTCCACGCAGATGTTACGGCGCTGATGTCCTCAGACAGCATTCTTCCTCTCGACCGGCACGACATCCGTAGCACGTTCAGGTGAACCACGTGGTGGTGACCAGACGTTGCCTCGTGCCGCAACAGGGATTATTGCTGGTGATGTGAATATCATCCACATTAGACGAACTCTCCACTGCTGAACCCTGGCCTAGATATGCACTTGATGTACCATCAGGATATCGCAGTTGGCCTGCTACTAACCGAGAACAAGAGACGTCGCCCCGCTGAAAGCTGTTGAGAGTGGTCCGGGAAAGCATGCTAAGGCATGGTTGTCTACATATGATCAGTGAGCTGGTTGACCTCCTACGGATAAAGAAATCCCCAGTTATATAACACTTCCCAGGGACTATGGCCTACCGCATTACCCCCAGATTTCATGGGGACTCGACATTACAGCTTCTTGTTGAAAATCACGGAACTTCTCCTCGCGTCATTTATTAGGCAGAATATGTTCGTCTTGAGATTTTCACGGGAGCAAGTCGCACGCTTCAAGCACCATCCATACCTTTAGCTACCGACTTTGAAACACAGTCAGCCTTCGGTAAGTCCATAAATTTCCACCGGGTTTCAACGTGGGGTTGTCTGATAGTTCCCAGTAGCCCTGACTTTGAGGAGCACCCGATCAGGAGACTGTATCGTTTCCTTAGGTTCAATCCGTTATAGACGGTCCGGTTCCGGGCCATAAATGGCCTCCGTCACATGCTTCAGCAAGATGAGTCCCATGGTGGGCGTTGTCCAACACCCTCTGCTGCTATCTCGATTTTTTGTCGAGATGAATTGAACTTCTCTGCGTGTTCATGAAGGGCCGGGCAATGGGTCTAGGGGATATTATAGATCTCACGGACATCACCCACGGCTTCCACTAGTAGAGCAAAGACACCGGGGTCCCAGGCTGAGCCCCGTCTACAACCTACTGTGCTCACCCGAATCCACCCGCTGGCAGCTTACAGTCGGCCAGCGAGGTCTCCCAAAAACAAGTATCATCATTCTGTCTCTTGACAACGAGATATAGACGGTAAAGTGAGTGGGGCTTTCAGTCCACCAGCCTCCACGCGTATTCAGTCCGCAGATCCGATCACATACCCTCGCTAGCCTATCCATCATGACCTTTCGGTTTCTGTCTGTTGAGCAACCTGGCCGTGAAACACATCAACGATAATAGGCTCTTTCCCTCATCATGACCGCCCGCAGGTCGCAGCTGTCTGATAGCATGAGCTTTTCGAGGCCTTCCGAGATCTGGTTCAGCATGTTTGAATACTCCACGTCAAGAGGCGCCTTCACAAGTTTCCACTGAAACCGATATACCTCAACTGCCAAGAGCCCATGGCCTTGAGCGTCTGCGCCGCCTTCCTAGTCTCTGTGCTACTCAAATGCCCATATCTTGAGCACATGATCCTGGGAATGCTTAGGGCTTTAGACTGGGAATGGCCGGCTGAGTGGCAGTCTTCTGTCGTCATTGACAACACCATCGTGCAAGCCATCGGCAAGTCAGGTCCCAGCATCGATTACTTGCAAGTCGGCCGTGATGTTCGGATGAATACGAAGGCTGTAATATCGATAGGGTCTTTCCTTGGAGGTTCGGTATCTCTGAACAACAACTGCTCCAGCCGCTGGTCTCTGACCTTCCCGATGTGCCCGACTTCTATCGCGGGACCCATCTCCAGTCGAGTACCAAAATCGAGCTAGATGATGAACATAGCAGTATACATACGGCAGGTTGAGGGGGCCAATATGCCTGTAATGGCACCAAGGCAGGCGAGCTGCTTACCCTTTGGCCACCGGGCGGCTTAAGGCTCTCCCTCGTAACAAATGAATCAAGAGTCAATGGTGCTTTAGATGAATTGAAGATGATTAATGTGGTGATCCCAACTGGAAGGTCCGCATGTATCCTTCACGTCGGATGTTTTTGTACATCCGAAATTGATCATGGTACATCACTTTAGGCTTTTGCCCCAAGATGCTCAGCTCAAGTTGTATGCCTTCTCAGGGTTCGTGGTAGATCACGACATCCGTCGTCTGCGATGATCTGCGACTGAAGTTGTTATGAGGTGGATCAATCTGGCTTGATTATTTATTCCATGAGCCCAGCTCCATCTCTTGCTTCCTGCAAGCTCAGCGGCCCGGCCCTAGACTAAGACTGTCTTTATCAGCTGGGCAAGAGACACAGCACGAACATTGAACTAGGTGAATGGTGAAGAGACACAGTTTTGAGAGCCCTTCCCCTGCTGTCAGGACTGACATCGTCGTCGGCGCCGGGCAGTCGCAACATCAGATTACCTCCCAACAGGAGACGGCCTCATGTTAGACAGGCAAAAGTGCTAAGCTAGCTGACTAGAGACTGCCGTACCGCGGGTGCGCCGGCAAAGGGCTTCTGCTCAATATGGTACGAAGCTACTACCTTGCACAAGGACCCCGGAAGAGGGATCGTGGTGCGGGCGGCAGGACGGGTCTAATTGTATAGTATGTACAGATCGTCAGAAGCGGGTTATGGTGTCCCCCCTAGCCCGGCGTTGATGTGTGGAAGACCGGACGAGATGAATAAACGGTGCATCACCTGACGTCAGCTGGGACGCTGTGTAAACAACCACAAATGACCGCCTCCCCCTCCCCGGTCGAGTTGCACAGACCTGGGATGGGATCGCACCGGACCTGCTGTGGTGCCATCGCCAGATCATCCCGTGTGTGATCCCGTCACGGCATCACCTGCCCCTTGGGTCGCGACGGTGATTCAGGGGCCACTCTGCGAGTAGAGCCGCAGTGTGCTCGGGTCTGTTCCGCTGCTACACACGAGCAGGCGGGTAGAACCCACCACGAGACGAAGGCGCTTGTAGGTCTGGGCCAATGGAGGCGTGTTCTTGGGGTGTATGAAGATGCAGGTCAGTCCGTTCACGGCATGGCTGAACCTCGGCTGCATAGGCACACACACACACACCGCACGTCCGACATCCAGCCCAACCCCGGGTGCGCCATTTTACTGTGGCACATGGAGCGGTGGTGTTACCTCGTCCCCCACGATGGTGACAAGGCATTAACCATCGTGCCCGTCCCAAGGCCGTCTGCGATGGGGCTGTGGCGATAAGAACAGACGGGCCCTGTGGCGGGATGAAATACAAAAGCTCTCAGTAGGCAGCAGAGCGCGTAAGCCTACCTAGGCACTCTGGATTCGCCTCCGGCGGCTGTCTGACGGGCGAGTGGGTTGCACCCACCCACTCCAGGACATCCGGCGGCTTACATCAGAGGATATATTCTGGGTTTGGGGGGGGGGGGGAGAATACAGATCATCATCCGCTGCCTTGTCCCTGATTGCCTCACCGCCTCACCGAGAAGAAATCAAGACATTGAAAGGAGGGTGGGGAGGGGAGCGCAAGAAATGCTTAACTTGAGTGGCAGCAAGTCTATTGTGAGCGCTCACCGCTATGAGGCGCTTGGATGTCTCACAGTTGCGTACTGGGTCAGTAGACCGGTGAGAAATGATGTAGACTGCGCGAGCCTCGTCTTATCCTACCACACTCGTCGTCCATGGCACTAGCATGTAGCACCACAGACTGCGGAGATTATTCCAGAATGAGAGACAAGCATTGAGTGCTGACGTTTGTCCCCACGGGATGGAAAGGCGGATAGGGCTGTGACCGAGCCCGCGAGGCGTGGTGAGACCGGCTGAATAACGGACTGACTGACGGACCGACTACCTGCTCGGTAGTGGTCACAGTTGCAGTTACTACCCGTGTGTTCGCAGCAGGCAGCATCGCATGTTCTTTTCATCGCGCGCTAGGCGTTCGAGGTTGATGGCTCTTGGTCTACTACATAGTAGAAGACGGTCACCGGGTGGGAAGATGAGGCGGTTGATACCCTTGGGGGGGGGGGGGGCGATCGAGGGGGATCTGGAGCGGGCTCGTAACAGTATACCCACGGGTCTCGGGCAGAAAAGTGTTAGTGAGGAGCTCTCCCTGCTTCACCAGACCCAGCCAGACCCAGCCAGACCCAGCCAGACCCACCTGCTACCGTTCAAGATCGAGGGCTAACTGGATGAGATCTCACCTCACTTGGCGGGGTAATACTCCGTAGGTATGGGGGCCATCTGTGCCCGCAACCATTCCTATTCTTCTCTCTCTGTGTACCACCCCCCGGAGATGCGGCTCAGTCGAGCCAACAACGCAGCTGCGCCCCTCTGAAGTCGACGCAACGCAGAATTGGCCGGACGGAGCGCCTCATGATTCACGCGAGAGCAGGAGTCACGAACGCGGCCGTGCAACTGACCCCGCCGAGATCGACCGACTGGCTCCCTGACGCGATGGATCGTGATCAGCAAGTCTTCTCGAAGGCCTATCAACCCCCGACCGGTACGAGTCCTCCCGCCCCCCCAACGCACACACCTGGCAGCCTACTAGATTAGATCGTCTCGCGGCCAGGCCCACAAGAGACGAATCAGCCCTGAAGGAGTCCTCAGGTCCCCATCCGGGTGATCCTCCCGCGAGCCATGTTAGAGGAACAATGTCCCGGGGGGACCTCGATTCGACAGCGGCGCAACCGGGATGGACGCTGAAGATAACTGGGAATGCATCTCGTAGCATGGACCGGCTTCCCAGATTCCTGCATCTAAAGCGTCGTAGCCGCTGAAGACGCCGGTCTATTCTACATAGTACTACGTGCTGCTGCACCCTTTTTGGGCAGACACCCGTGAACTGCCGATTAACCAACGAGCCGATTCCATCAGACGAGATCGCCAAGGGGTGGGGGGGGGGGTATTGCTGTCGTAGTGGCTTCGTTGGAAGTCTATCTACGACGACAACTAATCCGGCCCCCAAACTGCTTCTGGACATGCACGCATTGGCTCTACAGGCTCCCGCTGCTCGCGGCAAACCAGGCGGCTGCAAGATCGACGACTATCTCACCCACTCTCGTGTGTCTTGAGCCGCTTATAAGCCTCATCACATCCACACCGTCACCCTGCTGCGTTAGGCACGCGGGCCTTATTCGTGGCTGTGGGGAAGCCCATGGTCGCGGTGTGGATGGCTGACTCGGAATGGGCTTGAGCTATTGTAAGACGGGACCCAGTACCTGCGTTCTGCTGGCCGTCACGAGGGGCCGCAGATGATCGAAAGCCACGGGGGTGTGTTCCCAATCTGTATGTGATAAAGAGCCGCTATATTCTGGATGGCAAGCCCCTGGTGGTGTCATAAATGCCTAAAGGGAATGAGGATTTGGTGTGGGAATCATCGTGCGATCCCTTCCTGCACATCTTGTGAGTGGTCGGGGGCTGGGCCAATGTGGCCGCGACCGCGGCCATACCACCAGGCAGGGCCTCGGGAGGCGAGACTGGCGCTCGACGCGGGCTACCAGAGGCCCCCGGAAGTCCCTAGGCTGCCTAAGGCGATGTCTTGTCGAGGCCATACGGTGCTGGCCATTCTGTCCTGGATGCCACACCCTTGCCTTGCTCGCCCCAACTGGGGCACCCTTCACGTCGCCATCTCGATGCGAAAGCTATACCCGGGCCGCCTCAACAAGCCCTGGCGGACATGTGTACAAACCCACATTGGCAGCACACGCTGGCCCTCAAGCTGCGCCCCTCACCTTACTCGGCTTTCACGCTGCTGCGGCTGCTCGAGAACATAGTGACCTTGTCGTCCTGAGAAACCGCCGCAGCAACCTGACGAGGCCGGAATGCTCTCGAGGTTTGCGAATATGCGCCTCTGCTATTTGGGCCGTTGGCGATCGAATCCTTGTTTAGGCTCCGAGGTTAGTTGCGTCGTACCCAGCATGCAGCGGAGAGGCTCTAGCCCAGGCGTGTACAAGGGTGCATCCTCCAGCATCTGTTTCGTCGTCGATGCGCCTGACATGCCGGAACGGTAGCCCACGGCACCTTCGTCAAACAAGGAGGGTATATCAACCAGGTTCCAAGAGAAGAGTACAGTACCGCGGTCTTCGCTGTCTGAGAGCACTGGTCCTCCGCGCCTGGGTTGGTCGCGGACACGTACTCCGTGTTAGGACTCGCTCAGGAAGGCCTCCACGGCTCTCCGTGACATGTCGCTTACAACTATGAATGACCGTTAAGACCATGATCAAGTTAAGGTCATGTCTCCCACGAAAGGACGGGGGCATCTCACAAGCCGCACAACGCGGAGTGGCCCGTCCTGCCTGGACTTTTGCCCAGAAATCCATAGGCTTGCCCATCAGGAGAGGCCACAGAACCGACGACCTGCAGTTGGAGAGGACATCCCGCGTCACTTATGGGGAACGGGCCTGTGATTCGGCTTCTGTACAGGATGTGGACTGACGTGGGCCGTTCTCCCTGGACGGACCAGAGGCACCGGCCGACAATCGCGGCCATTGATGCGCATCTGGACAAAATGTTATTTGCTTTGGCACCGTACTAATTCCTGGAAAGGGTGATCTGCTTTGCCGAGCACGCCGGGGCTGTCTGTCAGCTGCGTCACCTCATGTCATGTCCACTGACACCACATTGCTCGTCCGGGAAGTCTGCCGTCCTCGCTATCACTTTCCGCGGAGAATCCAGCAGGTACTCATAAGCCCGCATGGGCAGAGCAGAAATACCCCCCCCCCCCCCGCTGAGGACGACAACGACATACGCTCCTCCGCCGCATCGTATCGGTATCTCCTCCGTAGCAGCGAGAACGAAGCATCAGCAGGGTGTCGGCACAACAGTATCGTATCGTCTGTTACCTTCCTCTTACACACCGCCATATTGCTACTGCAGATTACCTCATCCAGAAGCCAAGGGCTGGTACATATCCTGCTCAAGACCGGCCAGGGTGCTACCAGGTACACGATTTGCAGGACAGGCACTGGACCCACGCGGGCATTCAGTTGCTGGGCCACCAGTCTCGTTACCCACGCTCAAACGATTTGTTGTTCCATGAGGCCGTCTCGCTGTTCCCTCTAGCCCGTTCAACTCCTGACTCTCCCCCTCTCTCTCTCTCTCTCTTCCCGTGCGTCGAGTACGATCTTCCCGCGCGGACTCAGAGTTTCCATTTCTCGCAATTTCGACACATTCTTCTGCTTGGTCGGACCCGGCCCTCTGAATTTTACCCTTTCACCTCGGAGACCCATTAGGCCCTTTTTTTTTGGGGGGGGGGTTTTTTTTTTGTTGGCCACCACTACTGAAAGCCATTCGCCGCACGGCCAATGCTGGCGACCCGCGTAGGGACTACTTCGGAGACTACGATTCGAATATATCCGTCGAGGAATACGCGATTCACGCCGGGTTGTGGTTATTGTTGCCCCAAGTTTGCCTTGACTTTTTTAACACACTGCGACCCCGGACCTGTCATCCTTCTTTGGACGGACCACTGGAACGACATCAGACCCCAGGTCTGATTCATCGCTAATCAACATTCCGCCGTTGCCCTGATCCGCAGGGTCGACTTCCCGCTTTCAAATTCGACACCTTTCAACGCCATATTCCACCTGACAACACCACTTACAGACGGCGGATAAGGTGTAATAAGGACCTGCAGCTTGGAGTGCCCGGGGTGATACCAACCAGTTTCGCCCGCCCTAGTCACAGTCGGACAGAGGACCCCTTGGTTTTCCTGCAGGAGGACACACCAGCCCTCGAAGAAGCCGATAGAAGAAGACAGGGGCGACCCGCTGACAGTTGGCTCGCCTCGCCTCGCCCTCGCCCCGCCTCTGCCTCTCTCACAGGTTGCGATCTCGAAACCCCCCTCGGATCCCCAGGGCCTTCAAGCGACCGTTTTTGTCGGCCTGCCGCGAACCAGAAACCGACAGCTCAGCTCTCAAGGTTTGCCAAGTGCACGTTTCTTACCCTTTACCGACTAGAGCAGGCGTCCGGTTTCCCGACGGAGCTGAAGCTTTGGCGGGAGAGCGCCTCTGGCCCTGCCCGCATCTGTTCTGGTTGGGAAGCCCCCCTGGCCATCCCATTAGGAGGGCACCCCCCTTGGCACAGCAGTGATTGGATCTTGATCCCTCCCACTAGACTTCGAGACTTTGGCTTTCTTCAGTCAGCGCCATCGGGATCCACTCTTTTCAGGGCAGGGTCGATCAATCTAGGGATCTGCGGAGTCGTCATTCAGTCCTCATCCTGTGTCCTGACCTGGGAGGTGGTCGGTCGGCCGTCCCCTCTTCCTCCTCGCTGCGCAGCGGGAGGAAGACCTCAGCCATCAAGAGCACTCTGTTTTGCTCGCCTTTTTTTTCTCTTCCCTTTTCTTCTTCCCCCTTCCTCTGCCCATCCCCCTCGCTGCCTCGCGCTCCGTTGTTATTGCGGAGCACTTTCAGGCTTCTTGTTCTTATCCGACATCCCGCGCGAGCCAGGCCTGCTTCGCGACCGCTTCCCCTCCGCGGACCACCACCACCACCACCACCACCACCACCACCACCACACCTTGCCTGAATCCGGGGAAGGCCTGATTTCATTCGGCCTCGAGGACGACCGTCGCTGCCTCTATTACCTCGTATCACGGGTTACAACATTGGCCTCTTGCGGCCAGGCCAGGCCGGAAGTAGAGGGAAAGCCTTCCCAGGGTCGATCCCTCGCCTCCTAGCCTTCTCGTCCCCAGCCTTCTTTTCGCCCCTTTATAGCTTTTATATCACAACGCCTCTCTTCAGCCTCTGACACCCCCCAACCTCTGCCTCTCAGCCTCGCTCACCTCACCAACGCTTCCCGTTGCGGCCCAAAAGCGTATGAGCGCGCTTGACAAACCTGGCAGCTGGCCTCTCTAACTGCCAACCACCCCCTGCGAGACGTCATCGTCACACGATCCCTCCGCTGACCCGCTCTCCCCCTGCACCCAAAACACGCGGTAGCATTTCCTCCTCCGACCGTTTGGCACAGGGCTCCGGGACAGACCTGCCAACCGTTCCGTGGTAGGGCTTCTTGGCCAGTTGACACCACGGCGCTGGCGTGACATCGCATCGCCAAGATATACTCGCCCTTTCCCACCGCCGTCTCTTCGTGACCGCCACCCTTCCCTACCTCGGCTAGTCTTCAGTCCCACACATCATGGCTACCTCATCAGCGTTAGATCCTTACAAGACTCTCGGTGTGGAGGTGGATGCAGACGCCGCCTCTATCAAGAAGGCCTACCGGAAGCTGGTCTTGACCTGCCACCCCGACAAAGTCACCGATGAGTCGTTGAGGGAAGCGAAGCAGGAGGAGTTTCATCGGATACAGCAAGCCTATGAGACCATAGGCGAGCCGGACAAGAGGGAGCAGTACGATGACCAGATCAAGCTGAAGAAGTTGAGGGAAGAGAGGGACAGGATATCACCCAGGAACTCCCCGACACAGCCCCGGTACTTCAACGTCGACATCCGCACCACCCGCCCGCCACCAGAGTTCCGAGCTTCGGCTTCGAAACGCTCCCCTTCCAAGGGTTCCTCAAATTTCAAGCAACACCCCCCCGACTTCTCACGGTCTTGGGAACAGAACAACGTTACAAGCCGATCAAGGACGTCTGAGGATGAGCGGAGGACCCGGCGGGCCACGAGCGACGAGAGGCTGAGGCGCGATCTGCACGAATCGAGGAGAGAGGTGGAACGGGATCGGGATCGGGATCGGGATCGGGACCGACGCAGGGCAAGAGATGAGGAAGAGGAGCTTGAACGTAGAAGAGCGAGGCGCGAGCAGGAGAGAGAGAAGGAGCGGGAGCGGGAGCGGGAGCGGGAGCGTGAACGGGAGCGCGCACGCAGGCTCGAAAAGGAGCGCAAGGAGCGTGCAGAGCGGGAAGAGCGGGAAAGGGCAGCGGCTGCAAGGCAAGAGAGGAAAGCAAGAGAGCGTGCTGCTGAACGTGAACGTGAGCGTGAGAGACAACGAAAGCTGGAGGCTGAAGAGAAGCTGCGCCCCAAGACAAAGCCCTATTATGCTGAGCACCTCAGCGACGACGAGGAAGAAGTCCCGAGAAGTCGGGCCAAGAAGGCGTCAAAGAAGGACAGCCCGACCAGGGACAAGTCGTCCTCCAAGCGATCGAGTCCCCTCGACGAAGCCGTCCCTGAACTGCCCAACACGAACAGTATCTTCGAGTCCAAAATGGCGTACGCGGCCTCCTACATCAAAGGCCAACGGTCCAAGAGCAATAAGTCCTCGTCCAAGCACGCGGACACACCCTTCTCCTCCGCTGAGTACCCTGACCCCAGCACCTGGGTTCCCAAGCGCCGGGTATCGGGCGATGCGAAGCACACCAAGGCCGAGGGTATCTACGTCGACACCGGTGCGCCATCCCGGGACCGCCCCGAGGCGACCAATGTCTCGCCTGTCGCGCAGAGCCCGCCGCGCCTGCAGAAGTCCCACACCATCAGCCACGTCCCCGAGCCCGAATCACTGCCCCCTCGGATTCCCTTCGGGCGCTCGCAGACCATGCAGCCCGAGCACTTGAGCCGATCATCTGGCGCCGAGAGGTACCGATCCTCGCGGGGACGGACTTCCATGGACGAGGACGATGCCTACTTCTCCCGCCCCAAGTCGCAGAAGAAGTACACCATCAGCCATGACAGCGGCACGCCGCGGGTCTTCGAGGCTCAACACAAGGGTCTGTACCCGCAAGGCCCAAGCGCTGGGTTCCCAAAGGTCAAGGTGTCGGAGCATTATGGGCCGGAGAACCTATCGACGTCGAAACGATACGAAGGGGTGGACTATGTGACCTCAAGCTACAGCCCGCCATCTTACACCGACTACAACCCCGCTGCTTACGGCCAGGCATTCGTTGCCACCCACGTGTGAAGATGGCTCGCTGAATTCTAGCATGCATCCATGTTGTATATCTTGGTGAGAGGCGACCGTGGTCCATACTTTTCCTACCATATATGGGGGTCCATTCTTTTCTATGAGTTCTTATCTCGTCTTTCTCAGTGGCGTTGCTCTGGGTCATGTGGCTACCCAGAGAGAGCTGGTATGCTATCTGTCATATACGGGTCTGCTTTCTATTCGGCGTTGTCAGGGTCTCATCTCTCCTATTTTTGGGGGCTTTACTACTACTCACTCACCTTCACTGGACATGAACGAGATATTTCATGAAAACAAGATACAGCAGTAACGAGCAGCATGTATTAACGACAAGGCATTTTCGAGTGTGAGAGGCCTTTATCTGGGCCGACAGCCTCCATAGGCACGACCCTCACTGTCCAGACAAGGAATGACCAATACTCATACCCGACAAGAGTGAGACGGGACTCTGCTGGAACCAGCCTCGTGTCAGCATGTTGGCAGCCATCGGCAGCTTTAGCCGCTGACGGGGCATCGTCAGCCGGCCCGGTCAGACACTCATCTCACCCACCACCATTGACGCTTGAGGAAGGGTCGGAATAACCCATACATACCACGCCATATAAACCAAGATGAACCAGCCATCGACCAATAGGAACGGGGTAGGCGGAGAGGCAACGGAGCCCCACGGAACATCTACGACCCAGGGGACGATGATGACCCGGCTACTACATAGGCACTTTGATTTCAGCTCAGGGTATCTTTGTCTATTCTCTTTGTGCAGTCTCTTATCTTTGATAGGCCTCTGGATGATGAATAATGATGAGGAGAGCTTTTCACAAGTGAAAAACAAAGAAAAACAATTACTCGCCCGTTATCAGATGTGACCGCGCCTCAAGCCACCCTGGGACTCTGACCGACTTCGTCCACGGAAGTTCATGCATATCGCTCACAAGAGAGGTGTATCGAGATTGGTTATGGTGTAGAAGACATACACTCATGCGTGTATACACTTATATTCGGCAGCCCGAGTCTGGGCCGGCGATGAAGCAGGGCAACGCCCACGCTATGATGGTCCATGCCGTAAGGGTTAAGGAGAAGAAAAGAAAAAAAGGTAACTGTATCTGCTGTGCTAGGACCCCATATTTGATTCTACCACGCAGGCGATGCGATGCATATCTCCGAGAACGATCCCACAGCGGGGCCTGTCCAAGCCGCCCGCCCAAATGCAACGTACATGGGAATGGGTATATATCTAAACAAAGCCCTCCTGCCCCAACCGCCTAAGAACTCTATGCCGTCTGGGAAAGAAAAAAAAAAAAAAAAAAAAAAAATTTTTTTTGACTACTCCTCGCCTTCGCTTCCGCCTTCCTCCGGCCTAATGCAACTTCTAGACAAGCACATAGAGAGCGCAGATCTGGTCGTTCTGGTTAGCGGGCGAGAATCCGGAGAGAGAAGAGACAAGGGTGCGGGGACAGCTTACCACGCTCAGTCCCAGGATCATCGAGCACCAAAAGCACACATTGTTCAACGTCTTCCTCCCGCGGACCCACTTGGTGCGCTGCAGCACCACGATAGGGAGCTGCAGCATCTGGCACACGAAGCCGTACCCGCGGAGCTTCTTGGTGATGCAGGCCATGACGATCTCATGGCCGAGGGCCGACACCAGGAAGGTGATGACCGTGGCGTAGTCCCGGCCGATGTGGGGCCGCGACGCGCTGTAGACGTGGCGCCGCAGGAAGCTGTACACGGGCACGTTCCACTCGCGGCTGAACTCCATCCAGTCGGTGCTGTTCCACCAGTCGCTGTAGAAGTGGCGGTCCGCGAAGCGTGTGATCTCGGCGAAGGACCCGAGGACATACTCGAAGATGACGAGGAAGACAAGCAGGAAGGTCAGCATGAAGGGGAACAGCAGCCAGGAGACGGTCTCGAAGAGCACGAGGAGAAACTCGACGGCGCCGGTTGACTGGAGCAGCCGTGCGGAGGAGCTCTGGAGGATGGGGAGGATAAACTCCTCGGAGATGATGGTCAGGAGGAAGATGCACCCGAACACCGCGATGATCTTGGAGATGAGGTTCTGCCAATCGATGTGCTCGATGCGAGGATATTCGATCTCGTAGCACAGGGTCGGGCAGAAGAGGAAGTCGATCCAGTTAGACCAGGTCAGGTTGCTCGGGTAGGTGATGTTGCCCATGGGGCTCGTCAGCTCTCTTGCCAGATCCTCGCGCAGCTGTAACACCTCCTGGTCCTCCCCGTTCTCGGCCTTATCGCCGCTCTCGTGTTTGGCCCGGGTCGGACTAGCAAGTGTGCCGCCCGGGTTCTCGGCGGTCGGGTAGAGGTATGCTGGCTCGCGCGAGGCAGTGGAAGGGTTGTCGAGCTCCTGCAGGCGCTTCTCCGTCTCGCTCAGGTGTCCGTTGTAGAAGGCATACGAGTGCATCTTCATGAGGATCACCATGGTGTGTAGCAGCAGGAAGACCTGCGACGTCCACGGCCACTGGAGCAAGAAAGGCACGGCGATCCAGAATGCCAACCACACCGCCTGATAGATGCTCTGGACTGCCATGCCCCTCTTGGCCCACGTCCCACCACTTCCAGCCTTGGCCGTCCTGACATGTCTCTGCAGGGGCAACACCCCTGAGGCGCTCGCAACCATGGCGAAGTCGACCAAGCCCAGGTGCCATAGCTTCACGGTAAAGAGTGTCCATATCTGCACGCGCATGGGGTATCCCGTGTCTTTGATATTGCGCAGCATTGTAGTTATAGCCATGATGGCCAGGCCGATCCAGAAGAGGCTAAAGAACCCATGGAAATCGCGGTAGTCGGAATTCGGGTCGAAGTGTGATACCCGGGTTGCGAACTCGATGGTCGGGAAGATTCGACGTCGCTGCTCGGCACGAACTTGTTTGCGAGCAGTCGAGAGGGACTTAACAGAGGGTAGAGCATCGGCAGGTATGGGAGTTGAGCGGCCGCTGTGATGGAGGGAGCAGGTAGTCAGCATCTATGCCCCCAAGCAGCCACGAAGGGGACAGGGAACTAGTAGATACCTCGTCTGCCCTGTCAGGGTGCCGGTATCAGGAGAGTCCAGATAGCCATTGGTCCCTCCAGAGACAGTTGTCAGCTGTGATAGCTGAGAGTGCACAGGCTTGCGCGGTCGTGGGCGCAATATGCCATCGTTGGTGTCATGAAGCTCGGCAGAGGAAGCCATGGTCGGCACGGCGCCGGAAGCTTTTATCGGCCAGGGTCTTTCGGTTCCCAGCAAGCTCAAAACGCGGCTGGACGCTTGCTGCCTGTCAACAGAACCGAGAGGTTCATGCAGAGCGTGCGGGAGGTTGGATTCGAGTTTCGCGACTGGCGCGCAGGGAGAAGTCTCATGGGAGCAGAGCGTTTCAGGAGTGCAAGTTGAGAGATGCCATGCGACTGCTAAAGGGAATAAGACCAATGTATTATTGCCATGCCCCCAGCCTCGAAAGGCCCAAATCAATGCAATAAGAAACTGTTTCTTAAAAAAGACGTGAGAAATAGGACATCTCCGTAGGACATGCAGCGAGATTGTTGATGAAACATGACCCTCTTCGCCTCTCCTGAGTCCCTGAAGTCCTGAGCTGTGCGCGCCCAATGCCACTCGCAACAGCTGTCATCGCCCCAAGGCTTTACGTCATCTCCCGCCCAGGAGCAGGGACAGGGGTCAAGCTTCGAGTCACCTAAGCTTCAACCTCGACCTGACGACGAGGCTGACAGCGCTCACACAATACCTCAGGACGCTCATCGACTGTGCAGCCAGGGCATTTCCTGGGCTATATTGCAAGCTTCCAAGGTAGTCTGTGGCCCTCACGCTTGCAACATCAAATGTCCATTCAGCCCTCTAGCTCGGCTGGTCGCCATCACATCTCGCGATGGACTCAACGGACCCATCCTACGTCGCAGGCATGACACCGCCGGATCCGCCCACCGAATTGCAACAGGCCACAGTCAAGAGCGGACCGCTTCTCTGGCATATTCAGACGCCCTTAGTTGGCGTCATGGTCTACTTTACATCGACCAGCCCCGCGATCCGGGCGCGTCTGCCTCGCATGATGGAGTCCTTTTTGCCCAGAAACCTCACCAAGAGACAAATACTGGGCTGCATCACAGTGGCGCAGGTCCCTTTCATCTCCTGGGACCACTGGTACTACACCCGTGCCGAAAGGGCTGTTGCTGAGAGGGCGGCGTGGGAACGGGCGCAGAGGGCGAGACGATCTGGCGTTGTGGGCGAGGGGACGAGGACGCCGGATGGCGCGAAGAGCTCCTCGGAAGGCGATATGGACGACCCATGGGCCTGATAGGTCTTGCGCATCTGACAGCTCGTTCACGTTGAGCGATGGTGTCCGGCAATGGGGACTGGGCCCTTCCCAAATTGAGGCACGCTGCTGGGCACGAGAGCTGCAATGATGGCGAATGTTGATTTGGTGTCGGGAACCAAACCTCTCTCGCTTCCTCGGCGACTTAGCGGCGGGTCCAGAGATCATATGGAAGATCTAGCCTGGGCTCTCCACGATTGTCGACCGGGACTTGGTGCATTCAATTGTGGCCGAGGTCGTACGTGTATACGATTTGCTTGCTGCAGTACGTAGGGTCATCAAGGAGCTGGGAGGTTCCACCTCTGCGTCGAAAACCTAGACCTACGAATCGAACGACGGGTCTGCCTCCCTTCCTCACGCAACCGATCCTGACATGGATTTGACAGGGCAGTGAGTACCAAGCAGGAATGTGGCAAGGATTGAATAGGAAGACATAGCTGTCATCATCAAGTCACCTAGAACCTTAACTCTCTTCATAGTTGAGGCTGCGGCC
This sequence comes from Endothia cerciana, assembly GCA_026119935.1. NCBI lineage: Eukaryota > Fungi > Ascomycota > Sordariomycetes > Diaporthales > Cryphonectriaceae > Endothia > Endothia cerciana. The sequence goes on from JALRMH010000021.1 coordinate 296,121, forward strand.
CTGCAACTTGAGAGCGATATGGCGCCAGCAATTCCTATTGCCCCTTTCCCCCGGGTTGCCGAGGCCCAGGCTCTGTTGCCCGGTATCTATCTGTCCGCTGTGCGACGAGATGTTCTATGGTAGGTTCCATAAGACCGCGTGCTTGCTCGTAGACTACAATATTTGTGAGTCTGCTGCATAATTTTGGCGTCTAGAGAGACAGCCAAAGAATCAGTGCTGCTACGAGCTGGAGAGTCTTCCCAGACTTCTGTCGTCAACTCGAATGAGGCCAGATGCAACAAGCGATATTGCTTTGAAATCCGATTCCGAATCCGGTGCCTCTCAAAGAGGGTATCGAGGCCCAGCTTGAAGCAAACTGCGGCATGGACTCAGACCGGTGGTGTAGCGCACAGCTCCATGAGACTTTCAGCGGTATGTGCGCACAAGACGGCGATGTATCCATAGGTGAAATACCCCCACCTCGGGGCCAAACGGCCTCCGCTCGTTCACGGCCTGCGCTCGTTCAAGGAGCTCTCTTCCAGGGCTGGCCGTGCTTAAGTCCTTGTCTATCGAAAGGACAACAGGTAATTTCAAAGACAAGACCGTATGGCTCAAGCTGTCAGTTGATGACAAAAGAGCACTAGAAAGCGATAAACTTGTCCCGTAGACAGTAAGCCCCGAGGCCGAGCAACCCTAGACAAAAGACACATTACTACAGTAGCAAGACTAGGCCCCTAAGTACTATACAACCGAGGAATTGATACTACCTGGAAGCCTTCGTTCTAATACACTTTGCTTCTGCAAAATCTACTTCCGGATATCAATATTTTTCCATCTATCCGGTGTACTAAGCAAGATTGCTTGCAGTATCCCAACCTCCCAACTCCTCCCCGCACGCCCTTAATTCATTTTTACTCTCATTTTTGGAAAATTCATTGTCAATATCTACCAATTTGTACTGCAGCCGTTCGAGTTTCGTTATTCGGTTGTTACACACCTGCCTCTCCATGCCAGCATTCCACGTCCTACAGGCGATGACGCTGTCTCCGATCTCGTTCTTCCACCGCAAGCTGTTCCCATGCCTCCTTGCCCCTGACTTTTCGTTTCTCATAGTCCTTATCAAGTGTGTTCATGATTGCTTTTACTTTATCTTCGGGATATTTGTCCTTCAAGCTCTGAAGTCGCTCTGCTCTTTCTTTCTTGATATCCTTCAAGATTTCGAAGTATTCACACTGCATTGTGCCACAGTCAGTCACTGTCTCTAAATCGAAAGAATGATAGTTTTGCTGAGGCCTCGATTTGGATTTGGGTCTTCAAGATGCATAGTCACTCACTGGGCTTCGCAGCGCCTGCCATAGTCCCTCCCTGATATCCTTCTTATAATCATACATGCACCTGTGCCAAGACGAGCTCAATATTGCATAAGCTTTATGGATGGCGTCGATCTGATTATGATTCTCCTTGTTGACCAGGCCGTCTGGTGCAAATTTCTTGTACAGCCGACTATATGTTGTCTTAAGATCATTGTCTGACACCTTCGGGTCTACCCCGAGGGTCTCATATAAATTCGGAGCGTTCGGATCGGTTATCCAATTGTGTTTCCGAGGCACGGCAATGTCATCCCAAGCCTTCTTGCCCCGATCAAACGCACTAACGATGCGACCTCTGTGGTAGTTGGCTTGACACGGTGAATCGGCCCCCCCGAGAATAAAAATGACCAACACCATCAAGCATGACAAGATCAATTCTCGACGGGTGAGGGTAAACAACCCTCGAAGGGTGAAGGTAGACTTCTTGGTTTTTAGGGAGCTCGCCATAGTAGCAAGTGGCTAAGGAGCTGATGAGCAAGAGTAATTTTATAAAGAGGCAGAGAATAGCGCTGTGACGCAAATTGATCCTGCATGTGCTCGATAATCTGATCATGAACATAGAATGATTAGCCGCCAATACTGAAGGGTTTCAGGGAACCCTCACCATGTTTGGGCGGTCTGGTGATTATTTGTAGACGCTCACGTACGTTTGTCCTTGGAAGAGGCCAGGCCAACAAAGACATGGAGGACCTAATTATATCCAACGTCCCAAAATGGCGATTCTCAAAAGTCCCACCTTGTATATTTAATGCCATATCAACAGGTATTCTCTTTGTTCAGTTTCTATGAACTGAGGCTAGGAGCACTGCCCAGGTAGACCAATCACAATGCCCTCAGCAGCAACACTATTTTCATCAACCTTGTGTAAGGATCACGATTCTGCTCACTATTTGTTCAAAATGATCAACATTAAAAACTCATCTGGGTAGTATTTATAATATGGTTCTATTCCATACTAGACAAGGTTGCTTGGCCTGATGCGAGGTAAATACAAAGACATGCCTCTCAGCATCAAAGACTGAATTATCGAAGGTTGGCTCATGGACCTGGAAGCTTTCGTTGAAGAATACAAAGACGGAGGCCCCTAAAGCGGCCTAGATTAGTTTAGCAGGGGCTGACTAACCATTTGAAAATAATAAGACTAGATGGTATACCAATCTAGAGTTAGCAGTGGATGAGAGAAGAGCCAAGTAGGGGCTTGATATCGGAGGAGGAAACCTCCAGCGTCAGAGTAGGATCCTAAAACCTTATTAGAATTCGACCTGCTCATCTCTGGTGCAGAGCTCCACCACGCTTGACACACAGCTTTTGGCGGAACGAGAGAGGTAATTAAAAAAAAGAAAAAATCTTAGCCGGGCAGCTTCACAGGCTCAAATTGATCTCAAGGCCCTTCTCGACCTCCTCAGACCAACGATCTCCCAAGGATGTTTGAGAACATGACGACTAAGTAGTTGGCACACTATATGGTAGTGTTGAATCTCTTTTCCCTTGTGAAGCTGGCTGACAAGCTCAAGGAAGATTCAGAGAGGTCCACGACGGCAAGATGAGCAAATTCTGGGAAAAAAATCAGGTGGAAAGAATAGACTTAGATGACCCAAGCTGGTTCTGGCCGCTTTTTATAGCACAAAACTACATTTCGCAATGTGATACTAGAAAGATACATACAGTACTGTGGTCCTCTCCGGTTGTAATGAAATCACTGATGTTTATGATTAATTGAAATTGTGTAATGTTCTTGTGGCTATGTATGTCATTTCTGGAATTCATGACAGTCATCCCTTTTGACTTTGACGCTGGTTTCCCTGGTCTGGAGCCAGCTTCCCTAGTTGACTTCCAACCACAGTTGGCAGTCCGTGCATACCTAAGCAGAGCATTTAATTATCATATAAATAGCATGTAGGACCTTGTAGTTGATCAGCGGAGCTCGCCGATCCCTTCTACCATTCTGAGAACTCGACTCCTATCCAACCTGGGTGCTGCCTACGTGCCTTCTCTGCCCGGATATTGCAAAGTCTTCCAGACATCCTGACATTCAAGTCCCCCGAGTGAGCATCGACATCATTCTTTCACCGCTTGATCACCACAAATAAAACTGGAGAGAAACTTTCCGCTAGAGTTTATTCTTCCAGAGGCGAGCAACTTGTCACAAGCCTTCCCCTGCGCTGGATAAATCCGAGAGGTACCTTAATTCATCCTCGCACCTGACGGCGTCTTCCTAACATAGCACGATTCAACCGGAGAAGGCCTATAATCACGACCACGTCGCTCTCGATTCAGGGGAACTCCGACAATTCTGTACAAAGCACGGGATCGACTAAGCCAAGATGTCAGGCCTCATAAACTGGGCCGTGATCTCGCGAGACCCCAGTCATCATAGGGGGGAGCTGGACGGTACCGAGTTTATGCTTGCCCCTCCCTTCAACATCCTCCTTGAGGACATACCGCCAAGTGACCACTCTGTGGTCCGAAATCCTACACCTCAAGAGGACGCCGCGTCGGTATATAAATCCCCCCTGAGGGAAGAGTGGATGGAGAGAGAACTACGCAGCGTACGGCACATGAACTGGCGCGACGAGGGCTCGCGAATACGAAGGGATACGGCGAAGAGGGTGGCCCAGCTGCGCGTGGATCTGGAGAGCAGTTGCGCGCGTGAGGTCACGGCCCGCCTGGACGCGCTCGAGAAGCTCAAAGCGGCCGAGGCCAGCCCCGCGGTCGCCCTGGGGCAGAAGCAGCGCCCGTTTGCAGGTCTGTGGCGGCGGCGCTTTGGGGTCCCAAAGAAGTATCCTCATCTGTCTCGCGACCAGGTCTCTGCGGTCCGGAGGGAGGCGGAGGTGAGGATGCGGACGACGAGGCACATAGCTGTGACGGGCATCTACAACATTGCGAATATCAGGCTGCTAGAGTTAGATCGGAAGTATGTGCATGTTTTATATCCTGGAGAGCGCTCAAAGTGGTATAAGCTACCCGGGGTGTAGACGGGGAAAATCCAGCAGTATACGTTTTTAATCAAGACTCTTAAAGTTTAAGGCCTGTGTGTTATAAGTTATAGTTGTAATCTCGAAAATTCTAGCTCGGGCGATGGCTACGGCAGTATGCAGCATATATAACACCGTGTATCAGTCACAATTCTCCCGACCCCGTCGGTATCATAGGCAAGACCAGCCTGACGTCTTAATCCTCGCCAATAGCCTTGTTGACCCTGAAGTGACCATTGTGCAAAATAGTTATTAAAACAGGCCAACCTGGCTGTCCGATGTGAAAATTCCTGGATGGTTCTGTAGGAAATCTCGTGACGGCGCCGTGATCCGTACTCCCCAGGCCAATATTGTACTTATCACCGGCCTTGCTGGGCGTCTCACGTTTGGTCTTTGCGTCGCTGTCGTGAGCCTTGACGACTGAGTCAGCGCTACCAAGCAGGAGAAGGAAGCACAGGGTCTTGCCCTGCGAGATCAGAATGCCGCTTCGGGAGTACTCAGGGCTGTCATGGCAACGCAAGCAGGTACGAGCGGATGGACAAGCCATGCTGTCCCCCATATCAGGAGCTATCACATTACTCAGGAATCTTAAAATGTCAATAATTAATTACCAAATAGGAGATGGTCCCACAGAACGTTGCCCCACAGCACATCCCCCTGTGATCCGAGTCTCCTCGTAGCTTGGGGGTGGGGCGACACCAAAACATGGAAGACATGGCTGTGCCTTCGTAGTGGAGTCGAAAGTTGCGATCGCCCGGGCTGCCCTGGCTCCAAATGCAGCTCGTGCAACGAAACGGGCTTTATGAAATGGACGCACGGAATAGGCCGGCGGTGACGGACGACATAAGCATGGACTACCAAAGCCATCATAGCTTGTCGTAGTCAGCCAGGTAGCCCTGGAGCCCCCACAACTTCTTGTTCAGCTCAACTGTCCGCAGCCCCCTCAAGAGCAACATGGACACGCCCCGGAACAGCGCAGACTTGGTCCGCAGGCGCTCCACGTTCTCTAAACCGAGCAGTCTCGGGAGGTTATAAACCGGACAAGCAATTGCTGGCATACCCTCCGTCTCCAGCACGTCGAATGGCTCTCCTTCACTTCCAAATGACAGAAAACAGGACCTTTTCAGATGCTTGTCTGCCCGAGCTTCGTCGACATCCATCCTGACGAGGTAACGTCTGGCGTCATCCTCACATCGTTTAGACAGATAGATGAGTTCGCTGACGATCTCGCGGCGCATTTGATCGCTGATGGTTTCGTCCATATCCTGACGCCAGACTGCTGCCCGAACCAGTCCGGCGATGCTCGGATTGACTGCGAATCTCATATAGGCAAAGTTGTATTTGCTCTTTTTGTTGAAAAACTCCAGTAGGAGATCCCGTCTTGCGAGGGTGTGAGCTGGTGCAAAGAACCTGCCATTTTGTCGAGCTGGGGAGGAAGCCCGAGGCCCCGCGCTGTTGGGGTGCTCATCAGCAGCAACGCCGCCGCCCTCCAATACTGGTTGGCCTTCAGATATGGTGAAGTTAGAATCATCGGCAGCAGACGTCGTGGAGTGGATAGGTGTTGAGTTGGCGCCAGACCCTACACTTGGGGCGGTCTTTGTGCTTGGGGCGGCCTCAGCCAGAGCCGGGTCGCTGCTCGTAACGGCACTGTCGTCGTCGGTTGCTTGGGCTTTGACATTGTCAGATGTCTTCGGAGTATTTTCTTTGCGCTCTTGCTTGAAGTCTGCCGGTATCCACCACACCTCATCGGATCCCGGAGGCTTCACAAGGCCAAAGTCCTGCAGGAAAGCTTTCGGCAGGCGTGTCCGCGTAATATGGCATGATCTCACGGGTTCAGCTAGCAACTGTGCTGTTGATCAATATCAGCACTATGATGGGGGGCAAGGACGCGTCGAGAGGCCTACCGTATGGGTTCTCCTTCATGCGGCGTTGGAAGCGAGTGTGGTTCGCCTTGTTGGGTGGAGACTTCTTCCTATTCCGGTCCCTCGCCTTGCGCCAGCTTGGGTCTAAGAAGGGTGATATGGGCAATGGCCCAACAGCAGTGTCTATCGTCTTTGCATCTGGGTTGACCTCAGACCAATCGTTAAATCCAAAGTCGGTGTCTGGTTGCTCAGTCCAAGTAGATGCATTGTCGATTGCAGGCTCTTCATCTTTGGTTGAATAAAGTCGTGATGTAGAAGGCTGACACGTCCTGGCTACCGGGAGGCTGCCTCGAAATATTGCAGAGTGCCTCATAACTCGGCTGCCAATAATTGTGAGAAGGGAGAGACAGGTCTAAGAGTTGAAGGTCAAAGGTTGATGAAAGAGTGAGGTTTTCCGGAGCCGCATGCCGCCGGGATCTCGGGGGCGGATTTTCAGCGGTCGCGTCGGCGTGTCAGTGGGTCTCCCGGGGCCCTGCAGCGCTCGCTTCAGGGCATTCCCCCCGGCCGGCAGACAACCATAGCAGACGTCACCTCCAACTTTCTTCTGAATACCGACCGCACCAGCGCGACCTTTCCTCACTACGGGCGCCTGCTACCTGATCGCGCGGCGGCCATGAATATCCAACGGGCAGCATGGCATCTTCTGAGAGGTGCCGCGACCACACGCGGGCGTAAATTCTCCCAGTTCTCGGGGCGTGGCGGTCCTTCAGCACCAACAGCCTCGCTCCCAATGCCATACATCACAGAAGTCACAGTATGACCCAGCCAGCCCGGCGCGTCCTCTGACATACGCTGATGAATATAGTCTGGGGGTTGGAGGACATGTGCGTTAACCAGCATCACTGATCACGCGCTGTGAGTGCAGGCTTGCTAATTAACACCTGAGCAGCCGACATCTTCTCCAAACTACTACAGGTGCGCAGCTCCCCTGGGCAGACCTAGGTTGCAGACCTCTGTGCTGACGACTTTGTCTGGTGCTATCCAGGAACGGATTATCTGCCTCAACGGCCCCATAGACGACACCGTCTCTGCCGCCATCGTCGCCCAACTCCTCTGGCTCGAGTCTGACGCCCCCGAGAAGCCCATCACCATGTACATCAACTCGCCGGGGGGTGAGATCAGCTCCGGGCTCGCCATCTACGACACCATGAGCTACATCCAGTCGCCCGTGTCAACCGTCTGTGTCGGGGCGGCCGCGAGTATGGCCGCTATCCTGCTGCTGGGCGGCGAAGCTGGCAAGAGATACGCGCTGCAGCACAGTTCCATCATGGTGCACCAGCCGCTGGGCGGAACCAAGGGCCAGGCCTCTGACATCCTCATCTACGCCAACCAGATACAGCGGATACGCGGACAGGTGAACGAGATCGTGAGGAGGCACCTGAACGGGGCATTCGGCTTTGAGAAGTATGATATACAGACGATCAATGACATGATGGAGAGGGACAGGTACCTGATGGCGGACGAGGCGAAGGAGGCCGGCATCGTGGACAAGATCCTGCACAAGAGGCCGGCACCTGCAGAGAACGCGGAGAAGAAGGAAGGCGGGGATAGCTCGAGCTGATCGAGATCCCGATCGAGACTCTTTTAAGGCCGGTGCAACTTGAGATATAGACAGCCCATGGCCAGGCCAGGTCCGCAACTCGATCTCCTTATCCCCCCGACCTTTCTACTTCGGGGACCAGCCTCCTCGCGCTCCTGACGCCCTAACCTGGCTTCCGTCATCGTGCCAAGTTAGATCCGACAGCCTCCCAGTCCCAGGGAGTTTTGACTTCCGGATCAGACGTTTCCCAGTTCCCAGCAGTTTTCCATAGGACAGATCACTGGAGGTCGACACGATAGCCTGTGGTCCCATCCCAACAGCACACTTCCCCGGTCAAAAGCAAGACGCACTGACTATTACGGTCACTACGCAAGTACTGTAGGATATCCCGACTGTATATCGTAGTGTTCCCATGCAAGTCCCGACCTCTCCCACCGATCAACAACCTATAACGTAGCCACTTGCTAGTGGTCTCGTCGATCTGTAGTCGAAACAGGCCCTGCAGGACTAGTACTATAGCACTGATATTGGTAAGACTGTAGTTCGGATGGGATCTGATCGAGGTAACAGACGTATCCGTATCGATCGACACGGCTCCTAGAAATCAATCAAGCTGCAGGCACGCTCAAACCCACAGCGCCATCCACCCTGTAGTAAGTTGGCTGCTTGCAGCTGGCTTTGAGGGCGGCAGCAAATGAGGTCGCTGTTCGTGTTGCTGACCAGGTCCGGTGGGGAATGTGGGGGAGCTTGGCCTGCAAGGGGTCTCGAGGAGTGGAAATTCGGGGCCGATCTCGCAGAGAAAGTTCCAAGGCTCCTCCTGCTGGCAAAATGATGTGGTCAAACTAGTGAGCTTCGACAACTTTTTGCGTGTGTGTGTGTGTGTCCCTGTGACCTTCCCTGTGATCTCGATGCGAGCGTGGTCGAAACCTGAGCCCTCTCGAATCATCTCATGAACACCAAGACAGGAGCCCATACGGCCATGTTGAGTTGAACCTCCTGAGGCCCCAACACCAACCATTACGTCTACCCTGCCTGTTCCCATCTTCGACTTTCCTGCTGGACACTCCCTCCCAATGGCTATGCCCTCGCTCCTGAGAGCTAGGGCTCCCCGGGCCCTGGCGGCTGGCCGGTATCTGGCCTCGAGCCATCATGCGTAGGTGTTCCGATGGCCCGATTGACCCATCGTCAAGGCCAACCCCACCCTGACATTGATCTCTTCGCAGTCGCCTGCTGTCCACCACCGCCGCCCGCCATGCCGACGACAAGCTCAACAAGGTTTCCGCCTCCATCACACAGCCCAAGTCCCAGGGTGCCTCACAGGCTATGCTCTACGCGACCGGCCTGACCGAGGAGGACATGGACAAGGCCCAGGTCGGGATCTCCTCCGTCTGGTACGAGGGCAACCCGTGCAACATGCACCTGATGGGCCTGTCCTCGCTCGTCAAGGAGTCTGTCGCCAAGGCCAACCTCGTGCCCTACCGGTTCAACACCGTCGGCGTGTCAGACGGCATCAGCATGGGCACCACCGGCATGCGCTACTCGCTGCAGAGCCGGGAGATCATCGCGGACAGCATCGAGACGGTCATGCAGGGGCAGTGGTACGACGGGAACGTGTCGCTGCCGGGGTGCGACAAGAACATGCCTGGTGTGCTGATGGCCATGGGGCGCGTGAACAGGCCCAGCATCATGGTGTACGGCGGGAGTATCAAGCCGGGCTGCTCCAAGTTCGGCGGCCGGGCCCTGGATATCGTCTCGGCCTTCCAGGCATACGGGCAGTACATCACGGGCCAGATCACGGAGGAGGAGCGCTTCGACATCATCCGCAACGCCTGCCCCGGCGCCGGCGCATGCGGCGGCATGTACACGGCCAACACGATGGGCAGCTCGGCCGAGATCCTCGGCATGACCCTCCCCGGCAGCAGCAGTTTCCCGGCCGTGAGCCCCGAGAAGAGGGCCGAGTGCGAGGCCGTGGGGCCCGCCATGAGGAACCTGCTGAAGGAGGACATCCGCCCCCGCGACATCATGACCCGCCAGGCCTTCGAGAACGCTATGGTGCTCATCAGCGTCCTGGGCGGCAGCACCAACGCCGTGCTGCACATGATCCCCATCGCCGAGGCCGTGGGCGTCAAGCTCACCATCGACGACTTCCAGGCCGTCTCGGACCGGACGCCGCTGCTGGCCGACCTCAAGCCCTCGGGCAAGTACGTCTTCGAAGACCTCTTCAACGTGGGCGGCACCCCTGCGCTCATGAAGTTCCTGCTCAAGGAGGGCCTCATCGACGGCTCGGGCGTGACCGTGACGGGCAAGACGATGAGGGAGAACCTCGAGAAGTTCAAGGACTTCCCGTCGGACCAGCCCATCATCCGCCCGCTCAGCAACCCCATCAAGCCGACGGGCCACATCCAGATCCTGCGGGGGTCCCTGGCGCCCGGCGGCTCCGTGGCCAAGATCACGGGCAAGGAGGGCCTGGTGTTTGAGGGCAAGGCGAAGGTGTACGACGCCGAGGACGACTTCATCTCGGCGCTGGAGCGCGGCGAGATCAAGAAGGGCGAGAAGACGGTCGTCATCATCCGGTACGAGGGCCCCAAGGGCGGGCCGGGCATGCCGGAGATGCTGAAGCCCAGCTCCGCCATCATGGGCGCGGGCCTGGGGCAGGACGTCGCGCTGTTGACCGACGGCAGGTTCTCGGGCGGCAGCCACGGGTTCATCATCGGGCATGTCGTGCCCGAGGCGATGGAGGGCGGCCCGATCGCCCTGGTGGAGGATGGCGACCCCATCCTGATCGATGCCGAGAAGAGGGTGATCGACCTGCAGATCCCGGACGGGGAGATGCAGGCGAGGAGGAGCAGGTGGGTGAGGCCGCAGCCGAGGGTGCTGAGGGGGACGCTGGCCAAGTACGCATCGCTGGTGAGTGATGCGAGCAAGGGGTGTGTCACGGATGATAAGCTCCTGACGATGTCGTGAGCCGGACGGAACAGGAGGGGCAGGAGGGTGGGGTCTGTAGCGAACACACGTCTGTAAATAGATACCAGGTGACCTTTTTGGGCTAAAGAAGGGAAAAAAAACACCAAAAACCCGGCGGGACGCAAGAGCGGATTCGGATTATATTCCAACAGAATAGATGTCCGTGACAAGACCACATCCTCAATGAACACGGACAGGTGATTACAGTGAAGGCCTGGACTAGGTTACCCCGTGGCGACTATATCTCCATTCAGATCAACGGGAATGCATGGGAAGATCCGCGGCAGAGATACCACCAGGCGCCCAAGCAATGCAGACCACCCCTATCAACACTCTTCCTCCCCCCTTCTCCTCCTCCTCCTCGACACCACGTCACTTCTTCCTCCAGGCCTCCACGAACCTCGCCTTGTCCTCCACCGTCAGGCCGACCCTCTTATTCCTGCCCAGCCGCGCGAGATTCTCGGCCACCCGGTCTAGCACCCGCTGCTCCTCGAAGCTCACGCCGGCGCCGTCCTCACCCCCCTGGGCAGCGGCCCTCGCCCGCGCCGCGCCCCCCATCTCCCGGCCGCCCGCCTTCCCCAGCCCGTCGACCATGCCCGCCGTGTTGTAGATGGCGTCCGCGATGCGGATCCTCATCACGTGGGTCGGGCGGCTCAGCAGCCGCCAGAGGAAGCTCCACCAGGCGCCGGGCACGGGGGTGGTGATGTCGGGCGAGGTGTAGCGGATGCTCACGGGGAAGATCTTGACGTCGCCGGGGACGGTGAGCAGGGAGGGGCTGAAGGGCAGGATGCCCAGGCCGTTGGTGGTCGCGCACTCGGGGAAGACGGCGACGACGCGGCGGGGGTTGGCGGCGATGATCTCGGCCAGGGTGGTCAGGCCCCCCGCGGCGGCGGCGGCGGCGGGCGGCGGGGCGGTGCGGAGCTGTGCCGGGCTGAGGGCGTGCCAGATGGCGCGGAACAGGCCGACCCTGGCGACCCGCCGGGACCCCGGGTAGCTGATGGTGAAGATGGGGTCGAAGACGGCGGCCAGGTAGACGGCATCGACGGGGGACGTGAGGCTGGCGGCGATGACGGAGGCGGGCGGGGCGCCGGGCATGCGCTCGGGGGGCTGCTGGGACAGGGCGCCGCGCTTGACGCCGTCGAGCTGCAGGTCGCCCCAGATGATCCAGGGGATGCCGAGGAAGCCCCAGGTGAGGAGCTTCTGCAGGGCCTGGGGCAGGAAGGGGATGTTGGCGGCCAGGAGGAAGTAGAAGGCCGTGTAGAGGAGGAGCAGCGGGAGCCGGAAGGCGAAGAGGCCGACGTGGAGGACCTTGGCGGCGGCCGAGGAGGAGCCCCCGTGCGGGATGAAGGGGGAGATGCCTGAGCCTGTGGTGGGGGGTAGTGGTGGTGGTTTGTTAGCAGGGGCTGATCGAGAGTCCTTTTGGGGGGGGGGGAAGGGGGAGGGCCAGCCGGTGTGGGCTGGAGGGTGTTGCGTGCCTCTGTCGCGGAACTGGGAGAACTTCTCCATGTCTCGGCGAGTTTCTTGCCCGGCCGCGATCGTGACGCGCGGGAAGTAATTTTTCTTCTTCTTCTTCTTCTTCTTCTTCTTCTTCTTCCTTCTTTCCTTCCAGCAGGTTCGTTGAGAGCGGTGCAGTTCTACCGAGGAGGGTTCATATCATCCGAAGGGAACGGGGCGCATAGCAGCGCGGTTTCTGGCGGAAAGGTGACAGTCGGGCCCGGTGGCGTCTTGGAGGAGGGCGCTGGTCGTGTCGTGTTGCTGCAGAGGATGGCGAGAGGGCGAAGAGTGGCTTGTTCTCAGCGGGCCCCCGGAGCAGGGCCGAGTGTCATCATCATAAATCTTCCGTGGTCTGATAAACCCACCCTGCCATGTGTAGTATGCACGTACTCTATCTACTGTGATACCATCTAGCATGTGAAAAAATTGGGGGCACACGCGTGCAGGGGGTACAGCACGGTATGGTACGGTACAGTACGTACAAGGGGGCGTCGCTGCTTGCGGGCGCGGGTACCGGGCGACACTTGACCTTGAGGTTTAGAATTAGGGAAGAGAGGGTTTAAAAAAAATAAAAAAAAATAAAAAAAGGGGAAAACGAGTCCGTGCTTCTCGAGTCTCGCTGTGTTGTTATCTGGGCCCCGGGATAAGGTTTGTCCGGCTGCAGGCATGTGACATCGGTGTACAGAAAGGGGCTGCTCGGGTTACATACTTCGGAATCTGGACCCTGCTATCTGGGTATCAGGGCTCCTTTCGTTCTTCCACCCAGTCGCGATGACTTACTAACAAGCCTCTGAGCTACTTGTGATCAGTACCCCGTTACGCTGACCACCTTGAAGCATATGTGGAGTGGATTGATTGAGTAGCCCAGAGTGACTGATCATAGAAATGATGGACCCTGTTCATAACGTATGTAGGCTCGGCTCGCGGGGTGACCAGAGGTGGGGGGGGGGGGGAGGGGTTCTACCTGGGTAATTCGAAGGGCCATATGCAGTATACATAGACAGAGACCAACGTCACGTATAATAATATAAGGCATGCAGTATGGCATAGCCTTGCCACTGCCCTCATCTTGAGAGTGTGTGTAAGTAAGAGAGAGAGAGAGAGGGAGAGAGGGAGAGAGGGAGAGAGAGAGGGAGAGAGGGAGAGAGGGAGAGACAGAGGGAGGGGAAGCGCAAGGCCGTTGAGGGTGCGATATGGCGTGTTCCTGCTGCCCAGGACGAAGCATGCACTGTAGGTCGCACCCCAGCGCCCAGTAAAACAAGGTTGACTCGTTGAAACAGAAGTGACCGGCCCGCGTGATACCGTCCAGACAATTATGAGGCTGGTTTTGCTGATACTGTTACGAGGGGGTGGGTGGTTGATGTGAGTGGGGAGCTCGGGCCACCTGCTGCAGGTCCAGCCTACTTAGCGTGTGGTCCTCCCTCGCACCACGGCTGTGCTGTGCTATGGTACAATGTCATTCGCAGCGCACCTGGGAATGCTCGTGGTTGCCCGCGCAACGCCCAGTAAATAACGGTGGGTGCAGGCCAACCAACGCCCGCACTTCCAAACTTCAAACCCTTGTCACCACCTGCATCTGCACCAGCCACCACCCGCTGCGCGAACCGCCGTCCTGCTGTACAGCTGCGATTGCAATCGCGAGCGAAGACGAGACAAGGAGAGGGGAGAAAAGGGACCCCGCCCTGGTCATCAGGCCGACCTCGATGCTGCTGCACCTCGCTCCTCGAACCGAAGTCCCACCCTCTCCATCTTCATCCTGTCTGCCTTCATAGCATCGCTTCCTGGAGCTTCGCTCCTCGCTTCGGTCTTCCTGATCCATACCGTCCTACCTTATCAACGTATTGTTAACTACCGGTATACAATGGACAGCCATTCTGAGAATGCGGTATGTGTAACGCCCGGCTCAGGTGTCAACACCAATCGATATCCAGCCGCGCCGCCTCCCCGTCGCATCGCATCGCATCGCATCCGCTGACGTCCGCTGCCTTGCGCCTAGCCCTTCCGCGCTTCCCAGATCCGTCCTCCAGGAAGTCGGCTGCCCGCTCCTAACCCGAGGCCAGGCACCCTCACAGAGTTCACCGAGTCCCAGAGCAACGCCAGGCCCCAGCCCTCTTCAATGCTGCCACAGCCGGGGCTTAAGCGGCCCCAGTCCGGCCATGGTGCGTCAACACAGGGCGCCTGCCCTACGGCGCGCCGCGCCGCGCAGCACACGGAGGGAATGCCTGCTGACGGCCGGTCCCACACAGCACCGCAGCCTGACCCGAAACAACGAAAGACGCTCATGGAGAGGGCAGCCGAGTACCCGGAGAAGCACGCCGCGGCTCCTGCTCCCGCGGCGCGGACGATCAACAAAGGCGTCTCGCTTGTGTCGCAGTCTGGGGTATGTTGTCTGCCTGTGAGGCACCTTGACCCCCGCCCCCCTCCTGAACGTGTTCCCTTCATCCGACCTCACTTCTCGGCCGGATGGAACTCCTACGCTCGGTGACCCGCCTCGGATCATCTGCCTCAAGGGCTGTAGATACATACCGCTGGCTCCGACCCAGGGCCCCGGGCAGAGCTAGGTTTTCCTGTGCCTCGCCGAGTTGTCCCAGTGTACATCTCCGCGATGGGCCTTCAACGCCCTTGGGCATCCCACGGGAGCTGCCGCCCGCCGGGGGACTTGGAGCATTCGGGTCTTGGAGAGGAGCTGCGGGTGCTTGCGGCCGGCTCGGCATCGGCCGCTGCGCTCGCTCCCGCCGGCTCAACTGAGCTCGACGGGTCCGACATTGTCGGGGACCGCGACCTGGATGGACCCAGCGGCACCATCGAGCTGCGTTACGGAGGCGGAGCCCGTGGTGATCAAGCTGGATCCCTCCAGGGGCACAGGGCCAAAGTCGAGACCGCCACGTTGCTGACTGCTGTTGCCTATCTAGATCAAACAACCCTCCGCTACGGCATCCCTCTCCCGACACCACTCCTCCGCCTCGTTGTCCTCCGTGTCCTCCCGCAACCCCGGCAGCTTCGCCCACAGCGTCGGGTCCGGCCTCGCCCGTTCTAGCTCGACGATTGCGCGGGCCCAGACGTCAATGTCCTTCCACCAGCCCCAGTCCCCAAACTCACGGAAACGCGCCAACACAGCTCGTGTCCGGCCCCAGACGTCCATGAACAGCCGCAATGCAGGGGAGGACCCGGCAGCGGGAAAGCAGAACTGTATGGTGCCACCCTCTATTTTTGATTCTTTGCAGAACCCCAAACTCAGGAAGGCTGCGTCCGTACAATCAATGGGATGGCATGCCGCCTCAGTGCCAAAGAGGGATATCTCGATCAGCACCATGATGGGGAAGCTGAGCCTCGACGACGAACGTGCGTACAAGAGAAATCAAGTGGTTTCAGCCAGAGCAAACCGCCCTCCTACTCCAACTCCAGTTTCTTTGCGTCCTTCAGGCAGTCATATGGGCAACATCCGTCTCAGGGATTCGCGCAGGAGAGACGCCGCCATGAGGCCACTTGCGCGGCACGAGGAATCTAGGGCCAGCAACGTTGCGACGCCCGAGACTCCCCACCCTACAGAGGTTGTCCAGCAGATGCTTGAAGAATTCGGGGAGACCCTCCTGGCTTCTACCCGGAAGTACACGGAGTCTCCCACGAAATCTCCTTCCAAAGTACGTCCGTTCTTAACTAAGGATTCTAACCTGCGTACCTTCACAGCTTGGGACATGGACGAACGCTTGATCGAGGTTGAGGCACAGTTCAAGGCCATGAAGGAGGTTATGAACGTCTCGCTGAGCGACAAGAAAGCAATGGAGGAAGTCATCGAGATGGCGAAGACGAGAGGTAAGCCATCGTGACGCAGGGGCACGAGAGAGTCGCTGCCCGGGCGCGGACTGACACCCTACAGCTAATGACCTCGAGCGCGATCGAGACCGGCTGGACGAGAAGAACACGGCCCTGCACACCGAGCTTGACGACCTGAGGCAGCAGACGGCGAAGCTGAGCTTGGACCTGGACCAGGAGCGTAGGACGAACGAATACAAGCTACAAGACCAGGCCCGGGATCACCGCAGCGCACTTGACGAGCTACGGAGATCGCTGGGTGACGAGACGGAACGCCTAAGCAGGCAGCACCAAGAAGAGGTCGAGGCCTTGAAGAGGCACTACCGAGTCGAGCTGGAGGATGAGAGACGCCAGACTGCGAGGGAACTGGAAGCGCTGAGGCTGAGGCTGGGGTCCGAGCAGCAGGACCTGGCGCAAGCCCTCAAGGAGAAGGACCGAGAAATATCGGACATGCGCGGCGAGACAGACTCCCTGCAGTCGGATCTGGATCGCGAGCGTACCCAGAAAGGTCACCTTCAGAAGCAGATCGACGATCTGATAGGCACCAACACGTCGCTTGAGGGCACCGTACGGACGTTGCAAGCACAGGTCCACTTCCTGGAATCAGACAGCAAGCAGCAGTCGGACTCGTTCTCTGAGATGGAAGCCAGGATGCAGGAAGCTCTGAGGGCTGCGGAGGAGGCACGGCAGAAATTGATCAAGGAGGAGACCGAACGACGGGTGCTCTTCAACAGGTACCAGGAGCTGAAGGGCAACATCCGAGTTATGTGCCGGGTGCGGCCTGTCCTTGAGAGCCCCGAAGGCTCTGCCGCAGACCTCGACTTTCCAGACGAGAAGACGTCGGCCCAGATTTCCGTCAAGGGGCCCGAGGAAAAGAACAGCCTTGGCAGGATCACCACAAAGACGTTCCCCTTCGAGTTCGACCGCGTCTTCACCCCTCAAATCCAGAACGAGGAGATCTTCGGAGAGATCTCCCAGCTGGTACAGAGCGCGCTGGACGGATACAATGTATGCATCTTCTGCTACGGTCAGACCGGATCAGGCAAGACGTACACAATGTCCTCGACCGATGGCATGATCCCGCGCGCGACCAAGATGATCTACGAGACGGTGCACAAGCTGAGGGAGAAGTCCTGGACGTACACCATGGAGGGCAACTTCATCGAGGTCTACAACGAAGAGCTCCACGACCTCCTGACACCGAACAAGGACCAGAAGAAGCTTGAGATCCGGCACGACGAGGTCCGCAAGACCACGACCGTCCTCAACTGCAAGAGCGTCACGCTCGACTCCGAGGACACCGTCGAGACTATGCTGAATGAAGCGCAGAAGAACCGATCAGTAGCAGCGACCAAGTCCAACGAGCGCTCTTCCCGGTCACACTCGGTCTTCACTCTCAGGCTGACTGGCGAGAACTCGGCTACCCATGAGCGCTGCGAGGGGACTCTGAACCTGGTTGATCTGGCCGGATCCGAGCGTCTGAAGTCATCCGGTGCCGAAGGGGATCGTATGAAGGAGACGCAGAACATCAACACCAGCTTGAAGTCCCTGGGAGACGTGATCGAGGCCCTCGGCACTGGCCAGAAGCATATCCCGTACCGCAACTCGAAGCTGACGTACCTGCTGAGGAACTCGCTGGGAGGTAATTCCAAGACGCTCATGTTTGTCATGGTGTCACCGCTGGAGGCCCACCTGAACGAGACACTTTCGAGTCTGAGGTTTGCTACAAAGGTAGGTCTTGTCTCCGGACGCCCGTTCTCCTGCTCGGGCGACCTGGCTGACGATCTTTCAGGTCCATAACACACATATCGGCACGGCCAAGTCCACAAGAAAATCCAAGAGCGACTCATGATCTCCAGAGGATCGTTGCAAAGATGTCTAAAGGATAGACGGGTGGCTGAAATGTACAAAGGGGTGGAACAGAGGCAACGGGCGTTGACGATGATACCAAAGGAGTCATGTTCTTTTTCTAATACCTGGTCTTGGCTTTCTCACGTTGCATTGCGAGCATCATGTCTTGCATACGACACTAGTCACCGCAGCATTACGTGGTGGCATTTATTTGATGTTGGAGTTGGGGGCTTTTGATGATGACGGGTACTGTACAGTACACCGCCGTTTGGATTGTTCGAGAGGAGGCACGACTTACGACCCAATAGATCAGTACACCGATCAGCAAGGCTCGATCTCGAAATTGGGAAATGGGCAGTGCGGACGGCGGTCGGTCTGAGCCCTCGAGCTCAAGTGAGCTGGTCCGTGACGGAGGGCACGGAATATCTGGAGGGCGGGTCGCGCCCTTGGTCCGCTGAGCGGGTGGTCAAGATGGGCAGCGAGGCGGACGTTTGCCAGCGCTGGCCCCACATAGAAGCGGCTTCTCGTGCAATGACATCGACTTCGAATTCTCAAATCACATGACTACCTGCCTGTTCGTCCCTCGCCCGGTTCCTCATGCCTGAGCCCGAGAATCATCCCATGCCGCCAATGGCTGGCGGCCCAAGCGCCCTCCGGTCTTTGTGAGACCTCCTAGTCCGTCCACTGAGCATATACGGGGGGGGGGGGGGACTGTTGCCGGGAGGCGTTCCTCCTTCGAGGACCGCGTCAGGTTTCCAAGGTCTCGACCAGGTTATTCTTCCACCCTCCTTGGCCCGGAAACATTTTTCGAGAGGTCAGCCACGGTGCACGGTGTGCGATACAGTCATCTGCAGCACATCGACTTTGCGTGGAACTTGCTAACAGAGGAACGCGCGGGAGGACCGGCAGCGTACATATCGCCTTGCTGAGCTGCCTCTGGTATCGCAATGTACAGCAGGCCTTACTGAGTGGATCAGTGTCAATAAGGGTTTGTTTTATTTTTGGCAGGCAGTCTAGACGATTTGAAGTTTGGCATAATACAGTACGCATGAGGGAAGGACTTTGTGAGGGATATGACAAGGTGGAAAGAGGCTGGAGTTGTTGTGTCGTCGTTAAATTTAGGGTGGACGTCGGAGGACTCGAGATCCCTGCTTGTAGCTACGGGGATCCAGAGTGTTGTGGGGGCTTGGTGGGCAGGTGGGGTACAATACATACAGTAGTAGTAGTAGTAGTAGCAGGGGCCCCTTCATTGCTGTGCCTTGTGTCGCTCTGTTCAAATAAGGCAATGTGAAGGTCTCAAAAGCTCTTTTCTTTTCCCCCTCAACATCATGGCATTGACCTCCTCGTCGTCTCCATAATCACTCTGGCACACCTGCCCTGCTTTGGTGTTGGACTTGGGCTCTCTTCTTATCCCATTATCATGGTCTCTCTTTGCTGTTGAACAGTCCTAATAGGGAGCAGAAAGTCAACAGCATTCTTTGTCCCTCCCCCCTCCACCACAATCACGCAGCATCTAACCTACCGGTTGCCCTCAATGCCTGGTGAGCAGGATAAGGGCCTGGCCAGCTCCATCTGGGCGAGGGCACCCTTGAACACTGGCCGATCGCCGTACGACTTCAGGAGATCAAGCACGACTTCTGTCCAAGTGCATCACACCCAAACATGGGCCGCTCCTCCTACAACACTGATGGCGACCACCACCACCAATGGGCCCACACCTGCCTCCAATGGGGTGACGTCGATCTCTCAACCACCTTTGCACCCAGACGAGAGCCACTCGTATACCGACCTCGACTCTGCTCTGAGGCGAATCCCGACGCCTTGGGCCGAACTGGCCCGCTACACCAAGATTGTACGGCGCCTGAAATGGAAGCTGCCCTTCCTAGCACATGGCTACAACGCTGCCACCGACCAGACGTACACCGGCGAGCAACGAGAGGAAGCAGAGCTGATGTTCAAGCTGGACTTCTTCGAATACTACATGCTGCTGGAGCGTGCCCTGGTGCATCTCCTGGGCGTCTTTGGCATCAAGGTCACAGGAGGCTTTGGCGCCGGGCCGGGAAATGACCACGCCGGCCACCGCCGGGCCGACCATCGCTTCCACGCCAATGTCCTCGAGGCTCTCGACGACCCGAGGAACCCATTGCATGAGGCTCTCGGCAAGGATGATGTCCGCTCTGCGCTTGCGCGGGCAAAGGAGCGTGGGTAGATCCCGTGTGCACTGGAGAATGCTGCTCTTGCTAACCCACCCGGACGCGCAGTGCGGAACCGTTGGAAGAATGCAGACGATCCGGATGCCGCACTGGCCGCGAGATTGCCTAACGGGGGCCGTGCCGCCCGGCCACTCAAGGAATACGATCTGGGGTGGATTCTGGAGATGATCTTTGCGGGCTTCGACTACGGATTCCGCATCGCGGATCAATACGCCAACGAGGTACGGGCACTTGCTGCCCGGCGTGGCGTCAATGGCACTGCAGACCCTGCCGGTGAGCAGACAGAAGAGTGGGAGTTCATGACGGACGCCATGGATTGGGAAGCGGTATAGGCGACTCACAGGGGGGGCGGGGGGGACTCGGTGCTTCCTCTTCCTCTGGGGAGGGGGGGAGGGGGGAGCACCGAGCCGGACATGGCTGGCGTTATCGGAGGTTTTGGATGTTTTACGTGCTCCCATCACGGCCGTCAAAAGCGCGGCGTTCACGAGACTTGGGTGACAGACTGACTTCCCATCACGAATGATACCCCCTAGAGCCCGACAACGGCAACAGATTACGCGTTACGAAATTGACACCTAGAGGCCTCGTAGATAGGCCTACGACACAAATCCATTCCCTTCGAGACCCACGCTATGGCGCGGGAGAGTGACGCAGCAGATGAAGATTCGG
The DNA here is from genome assembly GCA_026119935.1 of Endothia cerciana. Lineage (NCBI taxonomy): Eukaryota > Fungi > Ascomycota > Sordariomycetes > Diaporthales > Cryphonectriaceae > Endothia > Endothia cerciana. The sequence goes on from JALRMH010000021.1 coordinate 316,911, forward strand.
CCGTCGTCCAAAAAGCACCTTGGCGGCCAGCTCACTCGACTTAGGCGAAATCCTAATCACGACTCCCAACGAATGAGTCCACCCTGTAGATATGCGGGCAGACGGTCGAAGCGTTCGAGATGTCGCCTCAACCTCCATTTCCTATGGCACTAGTAGGGTGGTAGCTGTACGCTTAACCTCGTCAAAATCAGGCCACGATGGAGCGAGATTGGAGAACTGAGAACCATGGCCACAGGGACGTGCTTGTGAAACTGCCCTCAGTGATTGGATCAGGACACCAGCCATGGGAGCCCTCGCTGCCAACGCCGCCTTCCCCCCCCCCCCCCCACCCCAACCCCGTGAGGTCCAGGGGTTGCGGATGAGACGCGGCCCGGGGGAACTTGAACGTCTCTCCGACTATTTAGTTTACCCTACAGGGGAACCGGGACCAGGGGTTGTCTTCGCTGATATTGTTCAGCTGCCGACTATTCTATTTACATTACCTTGGCTCCCCTTGGAGGACGAACCCACCTCGTAGCAGTCCCTTTGAATCGCCGCCTCCTCCGATCCAGCCCGACGAATGCCCACCTCAGGTCACACGTCGCGAGGGTCTCTAGCCTGCCGACTCCATATCACTTATCATGGCGAATGTAACGAGTACCTCGGGTCTCTCGGGACTGCCCCTGGACCTGGCGCTTCAGAAATGGCAAGCGAGCGTCTCCGTCATCCTCATCTCGCTGCTCGCGCTCTTCCTCAAGGTCACATGGCAGCCGGCCTTCCCCAGGACGGCGCCCAAGCTGGTCAGGGAATGGCCAATCCTCGGCGCGCTGGGCCTGTACCGGCAGCGGAAGGCCTTCTTCGACAGGGCCGTCAGTAGGTCCCCGTCGGGAAACTTCAGCACCTATATGGGGAGGTTCCAGATCGTCGGTCTGTCGGGGGCCGAGGCCAGACAGTGCTTCTTCGAGAGCAAGGACCTGAGCATGAATGAAGGGTGAGCCACGGCAGCCGTCCTCCCACCCCCACCCCTTTCCCGGTCCGACGATATCTCGATTGCTGACCGTCTCCGCCCGCGCCCGAGATTAGCTACGCGACGCTGTTCACCGCCAGCCCCGACGTGGGCGGCTATAGGGGGCAGCAGGAGGAGGCCGAGAGCCACGGCGCGTGGATGGTCCGGAACATGACCAGGGTGCTTTCGCGGGAGACTCTCGTGAAGAGCCTGCCGCTCCTCGTCCCGGATACGGCATCCGCGCTCGAGCGCCTGCTCCGGCAAGACGGCGCCCGGGGCACGGGGATTATAGACCCCGCCGTGGTCAACTACGACATCGTATACCAGCTCACCATGCGAACCGTCGGCGCCACCGAGATCGCAAACGACCCCGCGCTCTCCGCGAAGACGCTGAGGCTCTTCGAGGAGGTCGAGCGGAATGCCAGCACCATGCGCATCATCTTCCCGTGGCTCCCGACGCTGGGCTGGCTGAGACAGATGTATGCCGGGGCGCGACTATACGCGATCTTCGATCACATTGCAAAGGCCAGGAAGAGCGAGGGTAGGAGGGAGGACGATACGGTGCAGCTTTTCTTGGACGCGGATACGCCCATGGTGAAGCTGACGAGCGTGAGTGTTCTCTTGGTCTCGACATTCCTGTCCCCGTTCGTTCGTAGGCAAGCCACGAAACCCATCGGCCGGCTCCGAAACATCCCGTCCTTCATCACCCGTCGACGCCCTGATGCTGACCCGCTACAGTTCGTCGTTGGGTCCCTGTTTGCAGGCCAGATAAACACCGGTATCAACGCCGGCTGGATCATCATCTACCTCGCGACCAACCGCGAGTGGTACCGGCGCGTGCAGGCCGAGGTCGACTCCTCGCTAACAAGGCACCGGACCTCGCCCTCGCAGACCCCCCAAGAGATATTCGCAACCCTCAACCTGGAGGACTGGGAGACCGAGTTCCCCTCGGTCGAGCTGTCGCTCCGCGAGTGCATCCGCATGGTCACGGTGGGCGTGATGTTCCGGCGCAACATCGGGGCCGGCGATCTGCCCATCGGCAAGGAGTCGGGCGAGGTCGTGCCGCGGGGCGCCTTTGCCATCTACGCGGTCGACGATATCCATATGGACCCGGACGTGTACACGGCCCCGGAGAGGTTCGACCCGGGCCGCTTCCTGCCCGGGCGTGCGGAGGACAAGAAGACCACGCAGGCGTACGTTGGCTGGGGCGCGGGCCGGCACCCGTGCATCGGGACGCGGTTCGCGAAGCTGGAGGTGGCCATCCTCGCCGCCATGTTCTTCGCGCTGTTCGACTTCGAGCTGGTCGACGCCGAGGGGAACGTGTTGGACGAGCCGCCGCCGGTAGACCGGCAGGCGTTCAGTGTACCCAGGCCTGTCGATGTTACAAGGCTGAGGTATACCGCGCGGCAGCAGTGACCTGGTATCGAGGGCAAAGTTCGAGGCCGGGCTGTGGAATCATCATCACTGGAGCCGGCTCGGACCGGGTTGAGGGTCGGAACGCTTCCTTGAGCTACATGAGCTCTAACCGCGGGGCGCCCCATCGTCTAGCGCTGTGGTGTAGCTCCAGGTTCTTTCCTCCATCACTCAGGATGATCACAAGACTCGATGGCACCTTCTGTCACCAAATCAATGGTCGACGTTCTCGAAGTCTCGAGGGCTCTGGGGGGGGGGGGGATCAACATTAAATCTTAACACAGCGTCTCGGTCTACATCGACGCCCGGTTGTCGTTCTTAGCAAGCGAGCCACTACTTCACTGAGGGCAATTCGATCTATGTTAGACTCCTCGTCATGATAGAGAACGACGACCCGAGGGGTGAGTAACCTGTCTGGGCCTGCTTGCTCGCATGTCTCTCTTAGGCTGGCTGACATCGCGAATGCGTCCAGCTAATGCCAATGATGGCGGATCCCCGGTGGACCTCGACCCCTCTTCTAAGCCAGAGATTGCGCCTGGCCTCGAAGTCAAGGGCGATCCCCCCGAGGGTGATACTCCTCAATACGATGCTGCTCGAGGGGATGTTAAGCTAGGACCAGACCCCGGACCCAGCCACCCGGTTGCTATGAAAGTCTCCGTCGAGGAGGCCTCGACCCAAGATCTCGGCCCCTGGTTCTTCAAGGTTCAGACAATAGCAGAGCACGAGGACAACATAGTGGGACAGTGCGCCGCCTTTCTGATCAAGCGGGAATGCATTGAGGCACAAGACGGGAAGAGAAAGTCATTTTTGGAGGCTATGAAGGCAGAGGGCAACGACTTGGTCATCCTTTTTGAAGCCCCATGGATCTTCCTCGAGAGCGGTCGCATCGCCACCACTGGTCCGGATGTTCTTGACGACGGCACACTCTTTCCTGAGGATAAGTACAGCAGAAGTGTTGAAGGGGTTACCGTAGTACACCCCATCAACCGCGCCTGGTTCCTCCTGTTCCGAGAGATCGAGGTCGACCCGCAGCACCGACGACTCGGCATCGGTGGGAACATGGTCCGGCGAACCCTCGTGGAGGTTATGGGGGAGGCCGCCCGCGCGGGCCGACCGCTCTTCGCCGGCGTTCAACCAGGTCTTCTGCATGCTGCCCTTGAGAAAGCCGGACCCGAAGGGATCGAGGGAGTCCGCTATGCCGGCCGGCAGGCGGAGGTGTTCTGGCGGGCAGTCGGGTTCGTGAGGTACAAGTCGCCCTACATCGGCTTCAGCTGGGCCTGGTATTTCTGGGGGACGGGCCGCCCCCTGCCACGCGGGAAGGATGTTGTTGTTCCTCACCCACTCCCACCGGTCCCCGAGCGCTGGCCTCCGATCCCGCCTCAGTGGAAACTCCGACGCCGCTCTGTTCCGAGGTGGGCCCATCCAAATATCTTGGCGATGTTACCAGAACCTCCTCCCGTGACAACATTGCCCAAACCTCCTGCTGGGGCCCAGGACACTTCTGGGCCCGGAGGACCTGGGCGGGCCCCTGGGTGGAGGAACCCCTTCAAAGCTCTTGCTACGGGACGGCCGCAACGGCTCCGGTCTCTGTTGCGGAAGTCTGTATGCACTGGCGAGGGCCATCTCGATGCCACGCCTGATACGGTCCACGAGGCCGACCAGGCCCATCCCGAAGCTCTTGAACCAGCACCGCCGCCAAGGCCTACTGCTGGTTGGCTGCCGTCCGAGGCCCTGCCGCCGCAGCCTCCTCCTGAAGCCCGGCCACTTCCAACGCTGCAGTTTATTGCTGAAAAGATCCCCCCTTCGCCACAATCCCGTACTGACGATTCTTCCCCCGAGACCAGCTCTACCGATGGTCCAGGGGCTCCGGAACGATGTCCGGAAAGGGTCTGATCTGCTCGGATACTCGACGTTGCTCTGGATGATGGAGAAACGGGAGAGGCTGGAAGGAAGCCGCTCTGATTACGCGATCACGACAATGTTGGCTGCGAGTTTTGACTTTTTTCCTTCTTCTTCTCTCTTTCAGGGTTCTAGGGATATCAGGACGGTGGAGCTGTAGAAGACCTCACTAGGAGTAGAGACACCATAGGATGATGATGGTACTCCTGTATGAGATGTGGCAAGCATCACTTTGCGAACTGGACTGCCTTGCCAATAGTGGACGAGGGCGAGGCTGCTCGAGGCCGGGGGAGGGCTGGGAAGTGGGATATGTATATGCAACCCGTTCATGAGGTGAGCGCTCACGAGGTGAGGTTTCTTAGGTGGCACAGATCCAGCTGAGAGGCACCGGCAAGACCAGCGGGCTTGAACACGAATCATGAAATCATCAAGTACTATCGTCGCTAGCCACAACAGCTGCCCGTGCTGCTAGTAAGACATGCATACACAACCCCTCTGCCCTGGAACCCAAACGCCGGCAATACTAATAAGACATGGACTTGTAAAGCCCCCTCGCATCTCCGCCCGATCACTCCGCATAGCCAACCAGCAGACTACAGCACTCCCACTCGGCGCCAGCCGTCTGCCTCCAGACCGAGGAGGTGACGGCCTCGACCTGCTCGTTCTCCTCAGCCTTCTTGCCCATCTTGTACAGGGTGACCCTGCACATGGTGGCCATGGACATGAGGCCGATCTGGCTGACGACGCGGGTGTCCTTGTGGATGCGGTACGAGGTCCACGGCTTGACCTTCTTGAGCTTCTCCTCGAGCTCGTCGCGGTCCGTGGGCTCGGCGGTGCCGAGGGTGACGGGGTCGATGACCATGCAGTCCTTGGCCATGTACTCGAGGACCGAGTCGGGCTCGTCGCAGTAGGCGCGCCACAGCAGCGTCTCGCAGTCGATGGCGTCGGACAGGTTGCGCTTGGCGATGGTGTTGCGCTCCTTCTTGGGGGGCTTCTTGGCGCCGCGGTCGTGCGTCACGTCCGAGGGGGACCCGTTGAACATGCCGCCGACCTTGCCCTGGGTCTGCGCCTGGCCCTCCACCTGGTCCTGGGAGGGCTGGTTCGTGAGGCCGAGGAGGGACATTTTTTTTTAATTTTAATTTTTTTTTTTCAATATCTTGTTTTGTTTATTTATGTCCTTCTTCCTCTGTTTTGTTGTTCGGTTTGTTTTTGTTGTTGTTGCGCTGAAGACCGGGTCTTGGTGTGTGGGCTTCAGTAGGCAATGTTGCGCGTGTGAGTCGTCGGGGGTCCTCAACAGGAGTCGATCGTTACAGCTCTTATTTGAAGTTTTGGGTTGTTTTTTTGGGTTATTGGGAGGACTGGAAGAAGATGACGAGCCTTGAGAGGAGGGGAATGTCCCCTAGAAATCCATAGGACATCTATTTGCCGTGCTGGCTGACGATTGCCTACCCGCCATTTCATCATGAGGCCCTTGAAAAACAGGATCTCGAGGAGGGCTGACGTCAAAAATCCTGGGGGGGGGGGGGGGTGGACACAGGAACCCCCCAGCAGGATTCACAACGCCGCTGAACAAACTACACAGCAGGCACACCAAATACTGTGGCTTATTACATAGTGCTTCGCATACGCAAGGTCGCATTACGCCCCCCCAATCATCATCAGATCGCGCGCCATGCCTCGTTCTGGCAGTCCCAGCTGGTGATCCCTCTCCCGGCTGGGCTGCACGACACAGGTTTGGGACCTGGTGTCGTGGTATGCAAAATGATCGATTATCGTGCTACTACCTACCACTAACTACTACTTAGTTGCCCTGATCCGTCCTCCTGCAAGACTTTAGCCATGACGGGCAGCACGGCTGTGTGCGGAGAGCCCACCTATAGTAATAGGGGGACGACATATATTTACCAGAGCACTATGTACTGTACGATATATATAATATATACTATGTATAGTAGACAGGGGCTGCGCATTCCGCCGGACAGGTGGCTGCCAGTCGGCACGAAGGATCACCACCTGGCATCGACGTCTGGTCTCCGGCATACGGGAAATCCGCCGAGGGTAAGCAGCAACCCAGCAGGCAGACAGACAGGCCCATCGTTGCCTTTGAGCTCGCAATACAAAAGCAACCTCCAGGGTCTCCGATGTAGCTGTCAGGATCCAGACACGTGCCCCAGGATAACCGCCCTTCGTCTTCCTCCTTTCTGCCCCAGTCACCGAAGGGGACGCGGAAACCTCGGCCCCGGCTCTTTATCATCATCGTCATCACCACCGTCGGACGTCTGTCGGCAAGGAGGTCCGAAGTTAGTCCTCGCCGTACCTTGCCATAGAAATCGGCTCGATGTACGGCGTTCCCGAGTGACACCCTCAGTTACCGCATTCCGGCGATGGATAGGAGTGAGAACCCCGGCCTCGTCTTCGAGGCGGAGGACGGCGACGCCCTCGACAGGTCGCATGTTCCTCTTGTCCTGATACACGATGGGGGAGGCACCTCCTTTGCATACTACTGCCTGAACCCCCTCGGCCGGCCGACGTACGAGATCCACAACCCACGGTTCTACTCCCAGAAGCCCTGGGCCGGCGGCATCCCGGAGATGGCGCGCCACTATGTCAGCCTCCTGCGCGAGGTCGTGCCGCGGGGCAGGATACTGCTCGGCGGCTGGTCCCTGGGCGGCATCCTGTCGGTGGAGATGGCGCACATCCTGGCCGCCGACCCCCTGTACCATGTGGTCGGTATCGTGATGGTCGACAGCATCTGTCCCGTCGGCTTCCGGAACCAGCGGCAGGCGGCCGGCAGGCGGGTGGCGCCCTTCCGAGGAGGGGCCGGACCCAGGACCAAGCAGGAGACTATCGAGCGCGTGCAATGGTGCTTCTCCGAGGCGGTGAGGGCGCTGGAGGCGTATGAGCTGCCGCGGTGGGACGCAGGCCCTGCGACCGGCCGGCACGGCCGGCAGGGCAGTGCCCACGACACAGGACGTGATGGGGAGGACGTACAGCATTCCGGGGGCGCCCCCCCGCCGCCGGGGATGACCTGCCCGCCGGCTGTCCTGCTCCGCGCCGAGGAGTCCGTGCCCGCCGAGCCAGGCGAGGTGAGCTTTGTCGACACGATCCGCGACGACGTGGCGCTCGGGTGGGACGGCTACCGGCAGGACTTCTTCGCGGAGATCGTCACCACCCCGGGCCATCACTTCAGCGTCTTCGCCTGGGAGAACACCGAGATGCTGTCGGCGAGGTTGATAGAGGCGTGCAAGAGGCTCGAGGCGCTGGCCGACAGGGGGGGGGGGAAGAAGCCCGAAGGGATAGGGGGTCAGAAAAGCCATCCCAATTCGGAGGTGGGAGGTGGGAGGGCGAAAGTCGGGATTCTGCACCTCCAGATTGATGCCATCTCTTCACGACAACCATATGGATGCTAAGCCAGCCCGCGATGAGAGGATGACACAGCCAGCTATCTATGCCCCTCATCTGCCCGTCTTACTAGTCACGGCAGATGCTGTACTTTTGGAATTACCTACATCTTCGACTACACTTTGGAGCCTACCTAAGTTGCAATCCACACCGCGCCTGCGACTAAAGCGCAGCAGAGTCCATTCAGACATGCAATTCAGTCGGATTGATTGGCGCATCGATCAATCAATATTCCAATGGATGGGATGGGTGATTATGCACAAACTCGGAATGAAACAGCGTCGTCTGGATACAACTCCGAGTATCTGCAACTTCAACGGCGGTCAACGTTGACCACGTTCAGGTTAGTGGGCGCTGTTCAAGGGCGAACCCACCCAGCGTAGAGCATTGGCAGTCTCAACACCTGGGCCCCAGCAACTCTCCTCATCCCACGCGAATAGCCGTCCTCCTGTCCACGGGAAATTCGGTCTCTTCAACTGGCTTGCCTGCGGGGGTGTCGACTTTCTGCTTATGGTGTGTCCTGGGAAGGCAGCCTCCCAAAATCTCGAGGCTACGTCGCACAGTGATCCTTCATAGGTTTATAATTCAGCGGTCGTTAACCTCGTAGAATCGAAACAACCTTTGTTCATCGAAGCGTTTCCTTTCGACTGGACTACAGCCGGGCAAGAGAGGGCTCGGTATGGTGATGATCCTCCTCACGGCGACGCCAGGCAATGCGCTGTTCACCATGCCGTCACTGCAGCGGAGCGATACCAGCCAGGTATGTAAGTCATCTAGTCGAGTCTGCGAGCGTTCTGGTCGTTTGAACCTGCCGTCCTGTCGGCCTTTGTTGCGTGGCAGCCTTGAGAAACAAAGCACACCAAGAAGAACCAGGGGAAGTGGTGGAAAGCCGCCTCGCCGTGAGACACCAGGTGGTCTGCTTGCTCGTCTCTCGGTGAAAGCAAAATAGCCTTCAAGATAGATTGGCATCCGCCCTGGCGAGTTTGTCCCCCCGGCACGAGAACAGCTCCATCGTCTTGTATCTTTCGTGGGTTTGACAATGCAGGTTATGACATGCGCATCACCCGCTGGCGCAACACAACTGCTGATCGTGGATCGTGAAGGCGCCCAGCTGTACCGAGCCGAGGGGTTTACTGGATCCATTTTCACGAGGTAGCATTCAGCTCATGCATGTAGTCCGCCGCATGAACTACCTGGGTACCTACACACCTAGCCCAGGAACGCTTGGCATGACCCGGTGTAGGAGCTAGGAAAGCTCAGAAGAGCCCTCGGGCGGCGGGCGAGGGCGAGGGTGAGGGTGAGGGCGAGGGCGAGGGCGAGAGGAGCAGAGCGGCGGTCAGCGTCCTACGATACAGCGCATCGCGTAGGCGCTGGCCAGAGGGCAACTCCACGTCCCTCGCCGCCAAGACCTCACCGGCTTTTCGACCACAGTAAGCATATGCCATAACCTTGCATTAGCGCTCCCGGCTGGCTGCCGGGGCAGTCTGGTCACCTGGCCTGTGCCCGCCCTCCCAGCGCGGGTAATTGGACACGCCCCGGGGGCCCGTCACCCGTGGGATCTGAATACGAACGTCGATCGTGTCTGCCCGCTGCCAACCGGTCGATACGAGCATCTTTCCCCCGGTCTTTGCGGCTGTCCCCTCCCTCTGTCTGCTTGCAGCCTAGGGACTACGCTTCCCATGGCCCTCGTGATGCGCCGGGCCAGAGGCATGCGGGCGATGAGCCGCTGCTAGGGCTTCTTGGCCTGGCCCGGGTTCGCTCGGGATGGCGGCCGCCAGGACGAAATCCGGGTGGGCAGGGCGGGTGCCATCACAACGTTGCCTCTGAGAGGTGGCACGCTGGCTTTTGCGGTCCATATGCTACTGTAGATGGAGACAGGTCGCACACGCTGGCACCCGGCACGCCCGACTGCGCGTAGACGTGAAATACATAAATACCACGCAGGTCCGCCGATGAGGTTGGTGAGTCTGGACACGTCGCCAACCCCCACCGTCACCACCAGCACCCCTTCACTCGTTCCAGGGTCTTCCCCAACATCGCCTACAGTCTCCCGACCCAGCCATCACAAAGATGTTCTTCTCCAAGGTCCTGAGCATCGCCTCCCTGGCCGCCGTGGCCAGCGCCCAGAGCTCCGTCAGTGGTAGGTCTCCTTCCTCCTCCCCGGACCAAGACTTCTGAGGCGTACCCAGGGCTGACCCGGGAGCAGTATCCTACGACACCACCTATGACAACGCCAACCTCTCCCTGGCAGACGTCGCGTGTTCGGACGGCACCTACGGGCTGACCACCCAGGGCTACACCACGGCGGGCTCGCTGCCAGACTTTCCCTACATCGGAGGTGCCCCGTCCATCACGGGATGGAACTCCCCAAGCGTAAGTTTGCCGGCCTGGTCCACCCCCCCCCCCCTTCCACCCGCGGGGCCCCCCTCGACCTCTTTGCATGACGAGCCCGGTATGCTAACGCGCGGTTGTCAGTGCGGAACTTGCTGGACCCTCACGTATAACGGGATCTCCATCAACGTACTTGCTATCGATGTCGGCCTGAACGGGTTCAACATCGCCGAGGCGGCGATGAACGCCCTCACGAACGGCCAGGCTGTGGATCTGGGCAGGGTCACTGCTACTGCCACGCAGGTCGACGCCAGCGTGTGCGGTTTGTAAATGGGAGAAGCCGCGAAGAGGGAGAGGGGGGGGGGAGATAGTAATCCGTGGGTGAGCTGAATGCATGTAACGGCGTTTGGGTCTCGCCGAGTATAATGATCGAAGATGCCACGTTACGACCTAGATCATGTCCCACTGGGAGATGGATAGCATAAAACCGTGCAATCTGAGCTTAATTACCAGTCAATTTCGTTCTTGGGACCCCCGACGCCAGGCGACGAGCACTGGACGCGACAAGTGACAGGCCATGCACAAAAATAAACGTATGGAGTCCCCGGACCATATGCAGCCGCGTGCTGTCCCCAGCGAAGATGCTCACGAGCCTCCTCGCCCCCTCGGATCAAGGGATCCCCGCAGGAAGCCCACCACGTCAGCTAGCATGTCCCCAGAAGACTCATGCCCGACGCCGTCGTAAGCCCTCCATACAACAGGACCCAATCCAAGGCGGGGGAGGACCTCTGCTGCTCGTCGGCTCCGTTCGGTGTGGACTTGCTGGTCGTCCTGTCCGTGGCAGAGGAAAATGGATGTCGTGCCTTCGGCCTGCTGCAACATCGAGCGCCCGTCCTGAGGCAGCTCGATCTCCTCTCGCAGCCATCCCATCGCCGAAGTGGCTGGCCTGTGCTCAGGCCCGCCGTCTTCCGGGGCAGCTGACCGCTCGAAAGGATCGAAGTCATCGTCTTCCGGATTACCATCCTCAACGCAGGTAGACGGACCGAGATGCATCATGACCTGTGTCTGATAGGGCAACCACGCAGACATGCCTACCACGCCGCCCAACCGCTCTTCGCCGTCCCACAGCAACGCGGCGACCAGGCTTGAGGCCGCCCCCTGACTGAACCCTCCCAGCACAACATCCTGCGCGCGGCCCAGGAGTCTTGCCTCCTTGGCGATCAGCTCATGTAGATACGTCACAGTGACCCCGAGCCCAGTGGTCTGCAGCCCCTCGTCGTATCGCGAGTCCACCACATCGCCCGACAGCTCCGGGCTGCGGTGCCAGTCGTCAAACCACTGGCGGATGATGCTACGCCTGTAGACGGTAGCACGCCGTCTCCGGGCCCAAGGAAAGATGAACTTGGCATCTGGGAGGGCTTCCTGGAAGGTCGTTGGGGTGCTGATGGGGCTCGCCGAGGCCGGCACGGCGTCGGGTCCCAGCTTGTCGGCGAAGGTGGGCAGCTTGTGGATGCGGCTGCCCAAGAGCTCCGTGCTGAACGCGTCTGCCCTGCCCCCGCGGCCGTGCAGTAGAATGATGGTATGTCTGTGAACGCCCGAGAGGGGTGTGAAGACGAGGGGGTCCGGAAAGGCGTCCTCAACAGGCATCTTGGTGACTCAGTCCGTCAGAAGGACCAGGCCGGGCGGCTAGATCAGAGATCGCATAGCCCCGTAAGCTGCTGTCCTTCTCATCCGAAACACGAAGTTTGTAGTAGCGTCTGTCTTCTGCCGGTCGAATGCCAAGAGCAGGCCTCAAAGTATGTCTCCTCGAGAGAACCGAAATCCTATCAAGGCATCCAATCTCAGACAGGTGACAAGAGGACTGGCGTCCTGTCCAGAGACGACGCGGATGTGCTGGCGCCGGAGCATTGCTGCTATCAGCTGCGTGGGTAGATAGCAGAGGAGGTAAGAGCAAGGGCAGCGCAGCCTGCGGCATAGGCTGTGGGAAATCACGGCTGATCCATCATGGTAACGAAGTAACAATGAGTGGTCCCGAGAGAGCAGCAATAAGCCAGCCCAGTCGTGAGGCGCAGGCCCAGGTCTAGTGTCGAGCACTGAGCGCCCAATCAAGCAGTGGGCTTACACTGCCCCCCTAGGCCTCCCCCCTCCCAAACCCCTCTACGCCGCGTCACAAGCTCGCCGCCGCAACGCCAGACTTGTGACTACTTGTGACGACCATCCTCCAACGCTCCAACCCCCCCCCCCCCCCATCGACCCAGCCATCCTGAACGACCTACAAGCGAGATGTCGACCTATCCATCATCAGCGTAGCCTCGAACTGATCTCTGAAGCTACCAGCGGCAGGCTGGCCAACTCCGAAATATGCCCTCCCTCCGCTCAGCGCTGGCCTACGCCAGCAACCTCCTCTCCCAGATTCCCATCCTGCAAGACATACCGAACCCCTTCCAGCCGCCCGTCAGCTCCGGCCTGCAGGGCGTCGGCGAGATCCTCTCACACCCCAGCAGCAGCTATACGGGCGATGTCGGCGTCGCCGCGTATGAGCCCCTCAGCGGTGCGCCTTCGTGCCCCATCAACGGGCCCCTCAGCTGCCACAACAGCACGCCGGCCGCGGGCGACCAGTCGTGCTGCTTCATCTACCCCGGCGGCAGGATACTGTTGACGCAGTTCTGGGATCGCGAGGTCCACGCCGGCGGTGCGGACGAGGATTGGACCCTCCACGGGCTCTGGTAGGTCTCCCTCTTAAAGACGTCACCTCAGGAAGAAGACTATGGCGACTAATGGCTTTGTTGTCTCCCCCCTCCCCCTCCGTAGGCCCGACCTCTGCGACGGCACATATAGCACCTACTGCGGCATGGCGCCCAGGTTCACCAACATCACCTCCGTCCTCTCTTCCTACAACCAGTCCGACCTCCTCGCGTTCATGGACCGGTACTGGGTCGCGGACCGCGGCTCCAACGCGAACCTGTGGATGCACGAGTACAACAAGCACGCGACCTGCATCAACACCCTCGCCCCGACCTGCTACGCGGGCTACGCCGCGGGGCAGGAGGTCGTCGACTACTTCACGCGCGCGACGGGCCTGTTCAAGATGCTCGACACGTACACCGCCCTGGAGCTCAAGGGCATCACGCCGCACGCGCGGAGGCACTACCCGCTCGGGGACGTGCGGGCCATACTCGAGCAGTTCAGCGGCGGCAGGGTCGTGCTGCGGTGCGGCGGCAGGGGGCGGGACGAGCTCCACGAGGCGTGGTATGTGTACTTCGTGCAGGGGAGCCTCCAGACGGGCCAGTTCGTGCCGGCGCAGGACTACGGCGCGCATGGGGATGCGAACAACTGCGCCCCGTGGGTCAGGTACCTGCCGAAGAAGCACAAGAGGTGAAGGGGGGCGGGGGCGGGGAGATGGAGAGAGCGAGATGTTTGTGCGTTACCAAGGACTATCGACTGGTGTCTGGCGTTCGGCGGCGGGACAAGGTGGGATTACGACTGCCCACTATATCTATCTGGCCAACGGAGACGTAATCTTTCGGGCAGGCGCCTTTTCTGGACCGCGAGCTATCTGTGGTCATACCGCGATCTGAGAATCGATGCGGCGTCGCGAGGGCTTGTCCTAGGCAGCAGGGCGCCGGGGTCAGTCTCCCCCATTCTTATACTATCAGCTACCTCCCAGGGACATGTGACCCATCGCGCATCGTAATGCACTGCTCGAGGTCGGCCACGACAAACCAAGAAGCAGACGGCGGCACCCACTGCCCCGTCGCCGTTCCCACGTGGCCCTCCGCAGACTCCCGCAGTCCACATCCCCAAGCCGCAGCATCAGCCGCCCCCCCCCCCCTCCGGGGGTCCCCACTCTTCTCTCGCCCTCCGTCCGATCCCTCCGTCTGGGGAACGTGACATCGCATCCACCCACCGCTTCGGCGGGGGGAGGGGGGTGGCCCCATCCACCCCCGGATCCAGAAATAGCTGTCCGGCGGGAGGCACGCGGCCGCCCGCCCGGAGGGCTCCCCAGTCCCCATCCCGCTCGGGACATTAATTCTTGAATCCCACCCGGCGCATTTTCCTTCTGCTTTAATCTATTTTGTTTTGGTGGTGGAGGATCTAATGTCCCTTTCGGAGAGAGATCAGGCAGGTCCACGCGGTGGGATCATCCTGCGAGCGGGAGGATCACCAGGGGAGGGGCAATAAGGATTCCTGATGGGTCTAGGCATCGTGGAGAGACCGGTGGAGGGCAGACCGTGGGCCACCTGCCTCCCCCCTCCCCCCTTCCCCCCCGGCGTTGTCTCTCCACAGGAGCCTGCATCATCATGGGCTTGGGAATGGGTGAGAGATATGTCTGGGCCGGTGAGCAACGGCCCCAGGCGACCGTCTCGCGGGACAGCCCACGCGCCCCGCCCATCCTCCTCGACAGGCGGCAGGGTAACAAACCCGTCTTGCAATGTCAGAACAAAAGAGATCCGCCCTTCGAGAAAGGAGCGGACGCGGGGCACCCGCCCCCCCCGTGATCCTGGCGCGAGGGCTAGGGAAGAGGGAGAGGCCCGTCGCCTCTCTGTCCTGACCGGACGGTGGGCCGTGGGCTTGCATCCAGCACACCTCGGCCTATGGGACAAGATGGTCTCGCTTGTGATGGCCTGACCCTTTCTCTCTCTCGCCCTGAGAAGCGTGAAAGCCCAGGCCTGGAAAGGATTTATCCCACTCCGATCCTCCCGGCAGGGCCCGCTCCTCTCCGCGCGAGGTGGGTAGGTGAGTGGGAGGAGCGGGTAGATAAGATCCCGCCGCAGTGCGGCCCTGGCGTGGACGGGATCGTGGGAATGGGGGTGGGCATCGACCGCGGCGGCCGCCGCCGCGGCGGCTCGGCACCTGCATTTTCAGGACTACTATGTTCTTCCCAGCAGCCGTCGGTTGACGGACGCAGCGCCCTCGTGCACCGTCAATAATAATCAAGGGGGGGGGGGGGCTGCGTTGGGAAGCCAGCTCCCGCGGTCCTGAAGCATCCCGCCGGCGGGGGACCGGAGTGCTGTATGAGAAGGTTTCAAGGCATTTACGGGTGATCACCTCTTGGAGGCCCACCACAGTAATGCCTGCACTCGGCGGGTGGTCTGTTGAGTCCTTGGGACCAGCCTAGGCCGTCCAGGCCCAGGGCGTGCTCAGGGCATGGACAGAGGGCCGTGAGGGGGGGAGTAAGTAAGGCGTGTCCAGGAGTGAGAAGGAGGGGGGAGGGGGCCGTGTGGGTGTGTGGTTTGGCGCCTTGCCGCTCTGGTCCTTTTTATTTTTTTATTTTTTTCACACATTTTTCCGTCCAGAGGGCTCTCGTCAAGGGGGCCACACCAGGTTGAGACCACAAGAAATCAGGCCAGTTTCGATACCGGGATGTGCGGAGGCATCTCCCGAGGTCAGAGTCTGGCCCGCGGGAGAGGCAGCAAGGCTTGTAACTCCGCCCGTGGGATTTTATCCCCGCAAGTCAAGAATTAACTATCCCTAACCCGTCCTGTGTTCATCTCCGCGTCTGCAAGCAATGCGAGGTGTGACGGTGAGCCACCCACCGGTTTCCGTGCGGGATACCGGGTTGGTGTTTCTGCTCGTCCAACCCGTCGTGTGAAACCCTGTCGCTATGACAGACAGAGAGACCCGTTGGCCTTCGTCCAAGATCTGGCTGGATCTTAGCCGTAACATGTCATGGCCCAACATCCTGGATACCGTCCTGAGTTCATCATGCCGCCAGTGGACCGTAGAGCCCAGCGTGTCTGCTGTTTGGGCCCGCCAAACGATCTATGTACGGCTGTTCTGACCGGAGTTTACTACAGGCGGGCCCGTCTTGACAGTGAAGGGGCGCTGGCCTGGCATGACGATCAGATAAGTCGGATTGGGCGGAAGCGGAGGCCACTTTTGATCTGCGATAGCTGCACTGCACTATGGCAATGGCGGTCGACAGCTCAGGACGATGCCGACCTCTGAGGGTACGGGAGACTTGTTTATCGCCGGCGCCCGGGGGGGAAGAGGTTTTGGAAGGCCCGTGGAGGTCGTAGCGGATCAAGGATGGCCGTTTGTCGATGTCGATGTCGCACTAGCACTAGCACTAGCACGGTTGGGTGGGTGATCTGGATGGAGCGCGGCAGATTGGCACGTCGGACGACGTCTCGACACCCACGAGCCTTCGTCTCCGGATGGCTGTTGTTGAAGGCTCGTCCAGAGATCGTGCGTAACACGGTGATGGGTATACCAATGCACAAGGGTGGGATGTCGGCTGCCAGCCTGCCGCCGGTGAGGGGGGCGGAAGAGCAATCTGCGCCTCCCACCGGCGGAGCTGCGTCGCAGAGGCGGGTGCCGGCTGGGAGCAGAGGGAGATATTCCGAGCCGGTCCTAGAATCGGAAAGATTAGAAATTAAAAAATTTTCTTGGGGGGTTCTGTCGTCAGCTTTGGTTGGTTTCGCAATCCCCAGGACTTGTCCTCCTTGCGCGGAAGGATAGGGACAGGCACGCTGTTGGGCTCTCCTTGTTCGCCCTCAGCCGGTCCAACGTCGTCATCTGGAAGGGGGGGCGCAGCAGGGTGGCGGGTTCTGCGTGCTAATAGTAGTTCGCGTGACGAGGATGCACGGATGAGGACGGCGAGGGGTGTTTGGGTCTCGGGAGGGATTCCAGCTAGCGATGGACGGCGGGCAGATGGATCCCTACCAGCCGAGGTCGAGAGATGATGATGATCTTGTGCGTGCGACCGACGTGAAGATGCGGCACCAAAGCCGGTACCCGGGCTGACAGGCTCTCGCTCTCGGTCGCGTCTTTCTTGGCGCATGCGGCGTTTGCCCTTGACTCGAGTTGACGGGACACAAGGAAGGACAAAGCAAATAACCCGCAGGCGGGACGGGACCCCAAAGACGTCTGGTGGCTCATCTCCTTTCTCTTCTTCTCCCTCCCTTTGTTTTATTTCTTTATTTCTTATCTTTTTTCCTAAAAAATATAAAATATAATAAAAAAGAAACCTCGAACCCCCCCTTCCCTTCGTAACGCGCGTGTGTTTACAGGGTTCAGAATTTTGAAGGCAGCCGACGAGATGAACGGTCACGAGATGAACAACAGATGTCGTACGCCATGCCATGTCACGCCATTCCGTCACTGGGCGGCCTGGCGGTGGGATGGGGATGGGAGCGTGGATGACGAGGACGAGGACTGTTGCTTGGTCTAACGAGCAAATCATCTGAGACGGGGGGCGTCGAGGCATGGCTGACCACCCATGGCTTGGCCCACGGGTGGGGGGTGCCCGCTTCAGGAAGCCATACCCGGCGGCCTGCCTTAGCAGACCAGGCCTGTTGTGCCATACTGAAACCTGCTGCGTGGTGCATCCTGGCCTGTTAGTGGCCGCCCTTCCCACCCCCCCCCCCCTCTCTCCAACCGCCCCGAGTAGCTGGCTCAGCCGTGCGCTCGCCGCTGCGGTCCACCCTCTGCTGTGCGCCCTGCCTCTCTGCCTGGGGTAATACTACGGTACCAGAGTACATCTGTAGGGTAGGTAGCAAATCTGGATACAACGTTACGATCGGTCTGTGGGCCACTGACAGCTGCTGCAAGATGAGGGCCACGCACACCAGGCCGTGCGAAGGCAGAGGGATTACCGGAGACCTAAGAGAGGACCTCTCGATCTTGCTGCTCCATGGTACTGCCACCACAGCATGGCGCATACGGGTATCAAATGAAACATCTATCTTTAGCACCAGGTCCTCCTGGGAACCCCCAGCATCCGTACTGCAGGACACAGGTTGGTTGACACGGCCGAGGGAGGAGGCAAGGAGCCTCCCCGGATGGGGATGTCGTCGCCGCGTCCCAAGGTTTTAAGGTTTGCCTGGTCAGGTAGAGGGGGGGGGGGGGTGTGGGGAGAGAGAGAGAGAGAGAGAGAGAGACAGAGAGAGAGAGAGAGAGAGAGAGAGAGAGAGAAAAGAGGAGCAGGGCTGGGGAGACAAGGTCCGGAGTTCGAACCCACTTGCCAACAACGCCGGAGAAGCCCATCACGCCAGGCGAGGCATACATACCATGTGTGTACCATAGTAGTTACCTACCATGTACTAGGAAGTACAGCCGTGTCCCTGGGGGCTGAAAGAGGGTAATCCAGAGGTTCTTATTCAGCCAGGGCTGTAGTAAATGTCAGTTGGTCCAAGTCATCATCATTATGAACCATCAAGAGAGCAGGGGGGGGGGACACATGGAGGGAGGGCAGAGCCTCCTTGCAGGACCCGTGTCACAACCCCCCCCCCCTCCCAATGTCGGCCTGTGTCCAAGCAACACAGTAATCCCCCGGCGTGAGCCACCCGCGGACTGCCCTCACAAGCCACCTCGGGTGAGAAACTCCGCCCACGACGGCGACCCCCATGATGCTATGATGGGTGATGCGGTGCAGACAATGCCCGAGAGAGACTTCATGCAATTCTGGAGGGTAATTTCGCAGCCTTGTCCGGGGGGGGGGGAGGGTTACCCAATTAGTCGTCGGTAGTGGTAGCCGTGTAGTATTACTTGTACCGCAGCAAGTCGTGGAAAATAAACAAGGCCACCGAGCCTAAATCATGCGGATGGCGCACCTGGAAGGTCATCCTGGAGCGCCGAGCCCTGACACTACTTACTAGCATACCACAGTGGTACTTCCGCAGTCTCGTGCTTACTCTGGGGCCTGGGGACGGTGGACCGCCCAGGAACTAGGCCTAACCCGGCCCTAGCGTCCCCAGCAAGAGTAGCAAGGAGGCGGTCCCCTCCGCATTTCTCGCCCACCCGAACCCAGGCCACTCCAGGCCTGATCATGCTGGGGCAGGAGGCAAGTATCCCCAAGTGCCCCCCCCCCTGGCCCCCGTTCCCTTTGCCCTGCCCCCTGCCACCCTGCCCCCCTGCCCCCCTGCCCTCTCTAATCCATACCTAGTGCCCCTTACCCGGGCTGACGCCCTCTTCTCAGTGGTCCCCCATACGCACCAGACATTTCCCTCCCCCCCCCCCCCAAAAATCCGCCTTTCTCCTCCTCATCATCCAGTGGTGGCCCACCCGTCCCCCCCAACCCACTTGTTCCCACTGTTCCCTCCCCGACTCGACAACTCGACTCGACATCTTTGTCTCGCCATATTTTTCTTCCCCTTGCGAGGACGGTGGCATTTTTCTCCTTGTTCGCCCCCCCCCCCCCGAGGACCTCTTGACAAGACAAACTGCTCTAGATACCCACCCAGGCTTCGACACCTACCTTCGTTCTTTCTTTTTTCTCCCCCCCCCCCTCTCCCCTCTGATAATCACGATTTCTCGCCCGAGCGGCCCTTTTCGGACTCGAGACAGGCGAGCCATTTCCCCGGATTTCCGGCGTGGCTTCTTCCCCGCGATTTCAGGACGTTGGAACCCTTCAACGGCCCGATTACAACTACAACCTCCCCCCCCGGGCTGCATGAACCACACTCCCCCCCCCCCAGCTCTGGCTCTGCACGTGGACATCGACTCGCAGACGACTCAATCACAACTTTCCAGCCGAACCCATCGGTTACGCAAAGCGCAGCCCTTTACGTTCCAGTCGCACAGGCAGGTTGCGGAGGCAGTGCATGTCTCGATGACCCCGGCCGCACGACCATCTCTGAGGCCTGAGCGGAACTGACCACTTTCACAAACACTGATACCACCCGGCCGTTGGCGGACTGCGACATCACTGAACGAGAGACGGGAGGCGCGCTCGACTGTTCGCGATGACGAGCGCGGTGAAGAGGGCTTGCGATGCTTGCCATCGTCGCAAGGTGAAGTGTGACGGGATCAGCCCCTGCCGGAACTGCAACACCGCTTCTTTAAACTGCACATACAATGCGGTGCCTCAGAAGAAGGGGCCAAAGGGCTCAAGGGCCAAGGTCATCAGCGCCCT
Source organism: Endothia cerciana (assembly GCA_026119935.1). Lineage (NCBI taxonomy): Eukaryota > Fungi > Ascomycota > Sordariomycetes > Diaporthales > Cryphonectriaceae > Endothia > Endothia cerciana. The sequence continues at coordinate 336,797 of JALRMH010000021.1, forward strand.
GCGCGAGGATCAGAAACTGCAGAGCCTGTCGGCTCAGGTGCAGAACCGTCTGAACGGCATCCCGGGCCCGCCCGTCCCCCCGTCCTTGGCTCCCACGCCCGGCCTCCTGGCCGGTGACATGGTGAGGGAATGCCTGGACTTCTATTTCGCCAACATGTACGCGCACATGCCCATCCTCAGCCGCCAGCGCCTGGAGCAGCAGGCTCCCTACATGGACCAGAACCTGGACACCTACTGTCTCCTCACCTCGCTGTGCGCCCTCACGATGATCCAGCCGGGGATGGGGATCCCTGGTGGGGATCCCTACGGCCTGGACAGCATGCCGGGGGCCAACATCGTGTCGAGTACCGTGCTGATGGAGGAGACCATCCGTGTGAGGAAGAGTTTCGACTACATCGAGTCGCCATCCCTGAACACACTCGCCACCAGCTACTTCCTGTTCGCTTACTACTATGGCCTGGACATGCACGAGAAGGCCTGGTTCCACCTGCGGGAGGCGGCGACCCTGATGCACATGGTCGGGATGAACAGGGAGGAGTTCTACGCACAGGTGGAACCGGTGGAGTCCTCCCGCAGGAGACGGCTCTACTGGCTGTTCTTTGTCACAGAGAGGTGAGCGGCCCTTGTCTGACGTGTATCCCACCGAGGCTGACCAGCAACCCCCCCCCCCCTCTCTCCAGAGCGTATGCCTTGCAGCGTAACAGACCGTTGACGCTCCAGGCGGCCATCAACCTGCCTTCCACGGCCGACGACCCCACGGACCCTCATGCTCGCCACCTGGACCGCTTCTTACTCCTTGTCAACCTGTTCCGGCCGTTCGACGATGCGTTTGTGTCCACCTGGAACAAGACCCGCGGCAACTGGCCTGCTGCTCACCTCCAGGGCCTGCAGAAGCAGCTCGCAGACATCCTGCCGTCATTTTTGAACTACGGCGATTCGCAACTCGCTGATATAAGAACCAACCAGCAGTGGATCAAGACGATGAACTGGCAGCTCAGTATCAACAACGGCAGTGTCAACAGCGCAAATGGTGATGAGGCCTTGATGTACCAGCAGTACGCCGCCAGCCTGGTCAGCAGTCTACTGTCGGGTACATCACCCCTCCAAGGACCGGAGACGGCGGCCACGCCACTGGTATGTCCGATCTGGATCTCACCGCAAAATCCTGACAAGGGGGGGCGGGGGCTAACATCAAGGAATTAGTTGACCAAGGTGTTCGAGGTTGCCTGCACCCTGATAGAGGCCTTGGCCATCTACCCTGCGTCCCGGGATCCTTTCTCGCCAGGGCCCCGCGAACAGCTGAACCCCCTGTTGAATGTCCTCTCGATGCTGCGAAACGGTGACCATCGTTTCATCCCGCTCCTGCTCAGCAGGATCCACGAGGTGCTGCCAAAGCTCGTCAGCCCGATGCTCCTGAATGTCCCTGACGGCGTTGCCAACAATGCCTGCAACGTCGACATCTTTGACGGCTTCGGGAACGCCGGCATGGCCCAGCCGCCGGCAATGCTCGACGGTTTCGAGAAGAAATACACGAGTCCCGACTCCAACAGCTCGCAGGCCGGCGTCTCGTCAGGCAACGACATGAACTCACCTTTCGTGAGCTCGCCAATGTCACCGGCGGCAGAATTCTCACACGGCATGCCGAACGGCTCATTCAACCCCATGTCAGACGTGATGATGACCCAGATGACACAGTCGACGCCGGTGTCACGTAACCTGCAAATCCCCACCTCGAACCCTCCACAGGCACCGCACTCGCAACACCCACCCCGCACGCCGATAGCTCCCATGCCGACTATAAGTCAGCCGGCTATAAGCCAACACCTTCAGAACCTGCAGGCACCTTTGGAACAATCGTCCACCCTCGGTATCAACCACCAAAACCAGAACTTTGGGCAGTCTTTCAACCAGGGCATGCCCTTCTCCATGCACGGCCTGGGACAGGAGATGAGCACGAACAGTATCGTGCAAAGGCAGGCGCCGTCTCGCGCAAACAGTTTCGCAATCCCCCCGAACCCTCAATTACGAACGATAGGGGACTTTCAAGCTCTCCAGAGGGCCAACTCGGATATGGCGGCGCTCGGCTCCCTCGGGATGAGCAATGGGTTGCAGGTCGGGGCGGAAATAGACTTCAGCGGACTGCGGTAGCCCTGATCTCGATGCGGACCTGCTAACACACAGCGCATATGCCACCTATAAAAAGCATCCTTGCATTCAACCCTCACCGTGTTCTCGAACATAACGGCCGAGAGCACTCTTCTGTCTATCTGAACATGACACAGACACATTTGGATATATCTTGTGGACGACACGCCTTGGTATCATGAGCATAGTTTTATGACGGTTTTGGGTGGGTAAACAAAGGAACGTCTCGCATATTCTGGCTGCATCTTATTATGGGGGGGCATGCCTGCAAACCAGCTCGCTCTTGGGTCAGGGTCGACATTTGAAAGTTATTGGGAGACGGAGCTCCTGCGCGAAGATTGGCGTACCCACTATGCATACGTTGGATGAGAATGAGAATATATACCATTGGGCATTGTTCGTTCGACTTGCAAACAATCCCGGGTGCCATTGGCGGTGGTATTACCCGTACCTTATCAAGCGTAGACTGAAGTAAGCACACCGTCCCCAATATCACAGCGCCGTTCACACGGACATCGAACACCCGTGGACTGTGATTATCCTTTGTGCCGCGGGATTTCCCCCCCCCCCCCCCTTATGGGAGGTGGGACGAGACGGGCGGGTCGGCGATGTCCCCTACAGCGGGCAGGGAAAGCGGCGACGGGGCGGATGAGGAGTTCCAGGGAGAGGGGATGTGTGGCGTGCCCTTGTTCTAGCCAGAAAGAGGGTTGGGGGGGGGGGGGGGCGCGTCGTCAAAACGCACGCAGCTTCTCCCAAGGGAGGGAGGGGGATTTAGCTCATCGTTCATAGCCAGAGAATTCCGGCTCCAACCGCCCCCCCCCCCCTTTCCTCCTTCCCCCTCCCCACCTGCAAGAAAAATTCCAGTGGTTCTTGTCTGGCCGGTTCCGGAGAGGGTGAGGGTGAGTTGTCGCGGATACCGGGGTGTGGAATCTGACACGGCACCACCGCCTCCCGTGCGAGGAGGATGAGGAGGAGGTGGTAATCTGTTGTTGTTGTTGTTGTTGTTGTTGTTGTTGTTGTCACCACTCGGATCTGGATTGGGGTCAGCGCACCATGAGACATGATACACCAAGAGCGCCAGTGTTTTGTGAGACCGCCTAGACCACTTCTCCCCTAAAGGGTTAGCATAATTACCTCGCGTAGCGAGCTTCTATGAGAACACTCTATCGAGACCAACATTACCGAGATATATAAGATAGCCAACACATGGCGTCTTCCCTGCCCATTATGATGTTTCTGAGATGACAGCTGGGCAGAGGGATTTCACCGTCAAGGCTCTGGCGCGTCCCCCGACCGTTCAACACAAGAACAATCTCCGAAATCTTGTTCCCAGGTGCCTTCGCTCTGAAGAAAGCCGTTATCCTGGAGGATGTTTACTTTTGAGGAAGGATGGTTGCTTGCCAGGTCATTGTAGGTCCGCCGAGGCCTTTTGCGGTCATTAGATTCAAGTCCATCGCGCCCTGCCACGGGAAGTAAGTGAGGAGCTCCATCAAGGCACCCTGACTCGATACTTCAGAAGCCCGCCTCCTATGATCATACCACTCTGCCTTACAGGTTCCCATCATTCTCACAGTTCTCCCAAAACTACCAGCTTCATCAGACTTGCGCGTGTAGCCTGGGAGTCGCACTCTCTGTTGATGCGGCCCCTTGATCCATCATCTAATTAATAGTAGCACCCAAGTCATTCTCCTTCTCCTTCCCCTTGTATCCTGACAAACTGACTACTAATTATACTTTTAATTCATGCCCTTAAACAAGGGCTAAGACAGGCCCATATATTTGTTTCTGCAACGGTTTTGACTTTGAATATTTGATATGCCTGTCTAAACACACATTGGTCTCCTCATATCCTGTATTGAGGAACCTGGTCCATCTGAGAGTAATCTACTATGTGCTGTCTCGGACTAGATCAATGCCCGCCCTTGATATAAGTAAGTCAAAATAATTAGTCGTCAACAACCTTGGAATGAGTCAACGTCAAGTTCAGCTGGCACGCAGCTGGCGCGGATTTGCGGATCTGTCGGAACTATGTCACCTACAACCGCTTGATGTGTTGACGCCAACACGCAGACAAGAGAACTATAGGCAAAGCTCTCCCGCTTTAAGGATCCATGTGCTGGACTTGATTGTGATCTGAGCTTGGGTCTGTCTGCCTTTTTATTTATTTATTTATTTTTAACACGAATGCAAATGATCAAGAAGACGCATCATGACATCCGCAAGACCGACGCCTTCAACAGTAGCTGGGCACCTCGCTGGCACCAGTCAGTCATGGCATGGCAAGATCAGCCCTGACGGGCCCTTCCAGCCGGAGAAGAACCGCTATCGGCTCTATATAGGTACCCGAACCTGACCCAACACAAATGGAAAGCGGCGTCCAAGGTCCTACAGGCCTCTTCTGCCCCTTCGCCCACCGCGCCAACATCGTGCGCCACCTCAAGGGCTTGCAGGACATTCATCCCCGTCACCGTCGTCAAGCCCTACCCCAAAGGCGACGAGAACGGCTGGCCCGGGTGGCAGTTCCCATCCACGGACTCGGGGTACCCGGGCGCAGACCCGGACCCCCTGTTCGGCGCCAGGTATCTGCACGAGCTGTACTTCAAGGCCGATCCCGAGTATAAGGGCCGGTACTCGGTGCCCGTCCTCTGGGACACGAAGACCGGCACCACCGTCAATAACGAGTCCGCCGAGCTGCTGCGCGACCTGCAGACGGGCTTCGACCCCATCCTCGCCGGGGACGAGGCCGGGGCCGGCGTGACGCTGTACCCGGAGCACCTGCGGGCCGAGATCGACGAGATATCGGCCTGGATGCAGCGCGACCTCAACTCGGGCGTGTACAAGGGCCGGCCTCGCCGCGACGCAGGAGGGCTACGACAGGAACGTCCCCCTGGTCTTCGCCGCGCTCAACAGGCTGGGGAAGATCATCGCGAGGCACGGCGGGCCTTACGTCCTGGGCAAGCAGATCACGGAGCTGGACGTCAGAGCGTATGCCACCGTGGTGAGGTTCGACCAGATGGAGCCCCAAAGGACATTCTCATTGCTCCCGGTGGCTATCTCCGTGCAAAGCTGGTTTCTCCACGACGCCGTACAGATGAGAAAAGTACAACCACGGCTTGTGCTGATATCAATCTGGATAGAATTCAAATAGCAAAGACGCCCCAACACCGATGCTGACCTGATGCATGGTCATGATCATGAGTCGTTCTCGTCATTTCTTCGTTGGACCAGCGTCGGTCTCCAGGACCGGGGAATTTCCGCAAGGGTTCAGGCGTTCAGTAGCCATTGGCCGTCACAGCATTGACGGCCAGGATTTCCAATCTCCCGGCATAGAACTTCATGAGATGGCACACCGGGTCCCCCCAGACCTGCGTTCTCAGCTGCTCGTCCGTAGTAACCTGTGCCACGACCCCCTCGTTCAGCCTCTCCTCGACCGTCTTCTTTCCCTTCAGCCTCGCCCTCGGGTCCCCCGAGCGCAGGATCACGATCCGCCCGGCGTTGCTGAGCGTGCAGGGCGGAACTTTCCACACCGGCCCCTTGTGTGGCAGGTCTGCCCCGCTGTCGTTGCCGGCTTTGTTGCTCTTGGTCACCTTGTTCCCCTTGGCGGACTTTCCGGACTTGGCGGACACCAATGAGCTCCTCGACTTCGACTTCTTGGGGTCCGGGTCGGGCCCCGAGAGTAACAGCGCTGGCGCGGACCTGGACTTCTCGGCTGCCATGTTTGCCGCCAGGGTTCTGGCCGCCAGGGCCGGCACGGGCGTCGCGAAGAGCTCCAGCAAGCTCCGCACGTAGGCCTTGTCGGCCCTCGCGACCGGATCCCCCTCGTTCACGAAGCTCAGGAACAGGCTCTTCCTGAGCTCCGGCGCGGGGGGCTTCTGCAGCGGCAGGAGCGAGATGGGCGGCGTGCCAAACGTGACGCAGTGCACGCGCTTGAAGCTCGCCGTGAGCGAGTTCAGCTCCGACCGGGCGGCCGGGCTGGTCGAGAGCATGTGCGCGTAGAGCAGGGCCGCGACGGCGCCGCCGGCCGAGTGGCCCGTGATGAGGAGGCTGCTGGAGCGGCGGGTCGGGTTCTCTTGCACGAGCTGGCGGAGGCGCGCGGCGACGGGCGCGACCATCCGCCGGGCGACGGAAAGGAAGCCTGCGTGGCAGTAGTTGCCGTAGTCGTCCTGTTTCCTGGTGTCAGCACCGGGCCAGGACCCTTCGTGCCTCGGGGGCGGAGAACTCACCAGGAACCCGACGGGCGAGATTGGGCTCGTGTTCAGGTTCACCGTCCAGTCCGCGAACGATGAGGTGCCCCTGATCGCAAAGACGATCGTGTTCATATCGTCCATGGGCACCGACTTGATGACCATCGCCTTCGTGCCGGTCCGGGAGTCCGAGTCGACGTGGACGTCCTTCTCCTTGCCGCGAGGCTTCTCGTAGACCCGCTCCGAGTACCGCGCAGCCAGGCACACCAATGGCCATGTCGGGATGTATAGTTTGAGGGGCGGAAGGTCCATAGGCAGCCGCGCGTTGGCATACAACTCGACCTTGGCGAAATAATTCCCGGATATCACGCTTGCCGCCACGGCGGTGGTCTGACCCTTGGGATGGTCGTTTTCCCTCTTCGTCTGCTGGTCTCTCTTCGGCTTGCCAGCTAGCCTCCCCCGTGCTGCGGCGTCGTCTGTGGATGTGGACTTCGAGCCCGGCTGGTACGTGAAGAGGTCCCTCTCATTCCCGGCAAACTTGTCCCGATCGATGAGAGTCATGAGATCGTTGAACCTCTCGTACATGCGATCCGTCACTGCGCATCCCGAAGCAAGCGTTCTACTGCCTTGACCGGCCCCTTGCTCCAGGAGAGCGGGGAGTACTCCGGGTATGGCCTGGGTTGTGAGGTTGACGGCAGATCCGACGACCAGCTTCGTCAGGGCACAGCTGCTCCCCGCCGGCCCTGCTTGGGCAGGTTCCGACGGAGGGCTCTGTAGCAGATAGTAGTGCTGGTTCACCACGATGGGGGCCTGTTGAGTCGGCTGCTGCGGATACGCCGGAGGGGGCGGTCCGGCGGTCCATCCCGGGGGTGACGGCAGGTATCCGGCGAGCTCGGAGTCTGAGCACGGCGCACCTTGACCAGTGACGCCGGAGGTTTGAGGGGCGTGGTACTGTGGTGGCGATGCGTGAGGCTGTTGGGATGGAGGCAAAGAAGCAGGTGCCGGTGCTGGCCTCGAGTCCTTGATTGGGACCGGGGGCGGCCCGTCCGGCAGTGGAGGCAGGTCCTTCGATTTTCTCCGCGCAAACAGGCCCATTTTCAAACATTCAGACGCTATCACTGTCAGGAGACAAGACTTGGTCACATGACAAGCGTTCACAAAGTAGGTCGAAGCACTTCAATCAGCCAGTACTGTTGAGATCCGGTGGCCAGCGTGGGCATCGCGCTGACGCGTCTTCAGCCTTCATCTAGGACGAAAAAGTCTCAACACCAAGGGTAGGGTGAAGGAGAAGGAGAAGGAAGCGGATAAGAACCAGGACTTCACTATCGCAAGAGTAAAGTGTCAGAACGATCGACAGGGAGAAAGAGTAGGCACACACAACGATGTAGAAGGCCGGGGACAGGGCAGGCTCGGCTCCCACCCAGCCACCCCACAAGTAGCGTTGACGCACACACGCAGGTAACCGCTTCGCGACCAAAAGGGGCTTGGCAGCTTTATGCAGGGCGGTGCGCGGCCCCTGTAGCGAGTCCACCACAGGTCCTGATTCGCTTCGGGCGCCTTGTACTGCCCCAATCGGACACCCTCGCGGTGGCCGGCTCGAGAACGTCACCTCCACCACGAGGGATAGCGACGAACCACGCGTGTGAGATAGAGGCTGGTGCATGACTCTGCATGTGATCTCCGGTGAGAGTCTTCCGCGAAATCTACGAGGTAGTACGGGAACGCTCTAGGCTGCCTGTCTGCAGAGAGGACAGCTCTTGTCCTTGCGGCATCGACACATGTGCCACGATGTTTGGTGGGAATAGTTCTATGACGGGCTTGGTTGAGGGTGTCGTATCGGGCACATACATAGGCTCGTCAGACATGCTTGTGAGGCCCCGAATGAACCTTATCGACGCCACACATGCAGCCCGGGCAGCCGTACCGTTTCATGCAGGTGCATGGCCGCCCGAATGTTGGATTGTGGGAGGGCGCGGGGATTTCAAAGTCGACCCAACCGGCCTCGCGGACACTCCCGTCGACGATGCTAGCAGCTTGGCCGCAGATGATCATCGAGCTAAGAATGGTTTCCCGACGCATTGGAGCTTCTTTCAGCCCAGGGTTCGCCTAGAAGTTCGGTGCGCTTGGATAACCTTGCACCTCGGGCTGGGTTTGGGTATTTCCTGATGCCTCCAGGGATCGACTATTTAAGGCATTGGTGCCCAAGGTCGGCTTGAGTCGACAGGCATGGTGTGAAATCATCCGCCTCACCGGCACGGGTGAGAAAAGTCCTGTCTTGACAAATACCATATCGAAGGCGACCAAGCCTGTTAAGGACGTGCACTCGGACAATCACATGTCGAAGTGGATCGCGGATATCGCAAAGGTAAAGCTGGATTTCGCAGAAGCGACTTCACCAAACACTGAGTCGCACTGGCACCTGGACAGGTCTTGGTCACATGCCGGGGGCGCTCGGCCTGCTGTTGAAGTGCTACTGGGCACGGCGAACCTCCGACCACCGCCTTGGTTCGCCGCCAGGTTGATCTTGCGTGGACGAGGCTGATTATAGCAGAAGGAAGATATAGCCAACGACTTAGGGGCCTGTGTGGGATAATATACCATGGGTTGATCTTCGCTACGGGAAGTGCTGGTCGTTGCGGAAGTTGTAGGCGGCGGTCGGGGATGGGTCCAGTAGAAGTCGGCGCATGTATCGTGGGCCACTGGCCTGAGTCGTGAACAAAGGCGGTCAAGCCTGGCCGCCGCCCTTCTCGGAGCTCGCAACGATGAGGGAAAGCAGAGGAGGCAATGGAGAGCAAAGACAACTTTGTTGAACTGGCGTTGAACTGGCGCTGATCTCACCAACACAATACTCTATACTGCATTAATGTGATTAGCGCTCTCGGTTTGGGAGGACCGGAAGTAGAGGCGTCACCACCACCTCCCCAGTCAAAACGTGCTCAGAGGTGCCGCGAGCGATAAAGAATGGGAAGGCTGCACGTAGACCTGGAGCCGATAAAACATCCTCGGGTAAGTTCGACATACCTCTTCGTCAGCCATCACGTCTGGTTTCGGAAGAGACCTCGCGACCATCTGCCTCGCCTTCGACTGCACCGTCTTGCATAGGCTCGCTCGCTCTCGGCTATCACGCCCACAGTCACCTCGGCTGGAGCTGTCTTAGCCTCTAGACTCTCGCTCCCAGCCGTCCGGTCCTTGGGTGCTGAGTGAGCGTCCACTAGAGCGCCTCCAATGAGCATACCGACGACGCGTCGCAGATCCGTGAGTGTCATGTCCTCTGCAACATTTTGCGCAAATGTGCTTTTCCTTGTGTGAAAAGGAGATATGCCTGTAGCGGGGTAAGGTTAGACGAGAGCAGGTTTAGATGAAGGGGCGGCGAAAGTGCCTCGTGTTGATGACCCCTTCAACGACGTCTTAACAGTCACACAGAGGCTTGTCAAGGTTGGTGGATGTTGTTGCTGCGTGAGGAGAGCGTGCCTGAGGGCTCTCGAAATAAAACGTTCATACCGGGAGGTTAGTTACAGGGCGAGGGGACCAGTTCAGATCCGAGAGGCAGCGGCGGTCCTCCCGGCTAAAAGGGACGTAGACGCTGTTCTTTCCAGGGTGAATGGTCGCTGACCGGCCAGATCTGATCGAGAACTCCGTTGTCATGGCAAATCGGATGGTTGATCATGTTGTAAGATAAGCTGTTGGTATAGGATGCCTCATTGTATTTGGCGCGCTTCTGGTGCTATCACGGGTAATGCGACAAATCTGCTGCGAAGCACGATCGCGATCACCGTCATCATCATCGAGGCTGTGTTCCAGCCGGCGTGCCCTGTGTCTAATATGAAAATTGGGCCGTTGAAGTTATAGAGAAGATGAAGGGGTGTCGACTGACGTTGAGTCTTGTACCATAATTCCTATGGTAAAAGTTCCAATCTGCATGGGGTACCGGCCCGTGTCATGCAGGCGGACCCCCTGGAGGGGCCTGAGGGAACCCTGGCACTTCATGCCCTGCCACGCTAAACCACGGGCGGGCCAACCCTGGAGCAGCGCTGCCAATTGGATTGCCAGATCTGTGGCCCGAGCTTCAGAAACGGGGACAGCAAAGGACCAGGCAGGATGTGACAGGATAAGGAGCTCGTTGATTCATGCCTGCGTGTCTGGCGTTGTCGTGTCTTCCGGTGCCAGCCAGGGATGACCACTTCAACCACAACCACAACCCGGTCCATCGTGACAAAACCTGATCCGGCCGTCGCATCGCACCGACATGCCTCTACAGACGCTATGGACTTCGTAAGGCCGACCTGACCTCAACCACCTCGGCATACCTACACAGGGCACCAGAACCGACTGACATGCGTCGCAGTGGTCGAGACTAATCGCGAACACCCCTCTGGCCGAGAACTCGCGACGAGATGCTGCGAGGGACCCCGTCAGGCGCCTGCGCCGCTTCGAGAAGGAATATGGCCATCTGCTGGTATACACTGCCTCCCCACCGTGGCCGCGGGCTTCTGCGCTGACTGACTGCCTCCCCCAGCATGCATGGCGCACCTCGCCCAACCTCGCCAAAGACTACGACGCCGCCGAAGACGTCGAGGAATCACTGCAAGAGTTGACCCACATCCTCAGCGACGAGACCCGGAGACCGCTCCCGCATACCTGCATCGCCTTCTCGGCCACCAAGCAGCTGTACCTGCCCATCGCCAAGATCGCAACGACCTCGTACAATGAGTGGATCATAAAAGAGGCCGTCTTGTTCTTTGCAACCCTCGTGGAGAGTGAGGAGGAGGCCTTTGTCGAGGGCGAGGCGTTTGCCGCCAGCCTGACAAATCTGCTTGTCAAGATCACCGGTGCCAACAGTATACGCCTTGGCTCAGATACGGAGGCCCGTGTGGTCGAGCTGGCCTTCAACATCACCACCAAGATCCGGCTGGAACCCAACATCCTGCCGGCATGGTTCAAGACGCATCGCACAGGACAGCAGGATGACCGGAGCCAGGACGACCGTGACAAGTTCGAGGGGAGGACAAAGAAGGAGGACTTCCCCCTTTTCTACCTCCTCGTCGACTACATCCACCACGAGGGCAAGGTCGGCGACTTCGCGAGGACAGGCCTGCTCTACATTATTGAGGCGGCCTCGAACTCCGTGGAGCTGGAGCAGTGGATCGTGGAGAGTGACCTCTCAACGCTCATGGCTACGGGTCTCGGTGCGCTCTACAGCCAGCTGAGCGGAAAGTTGGTCATCGACTACCCGCCCCAGGACCTTCCTCCAATCCTGGCCTTTTCTGACTATCAGCCTCCCGTTCCGACCCTCGAGATCGTGCCGTCGACGTCGCCGGAATTCCAAGCTCACCTGGAGACCTTCTTGTCACATTTGGTCTTCTGGCAGGATGTGCTGAATCATTGCAAGTCGGTCGAGGTCAAGTCGACATTGCTCGAGCATTTCCAGATCATTTTCCTGCAACAGTTACTGTGAGCTCCTCAGGCCTCCCCTCGCCTCTATGGATGCCGTACTCACTCGTTTCCCCCAGCTATCCTTCCCTGCTGGAGTCTTCTGACATTGATGGTGGCTCTTCAGTTGCCGTTTTGACCTATCTCCGCCAGATTCTCGAGTCCCTGGATCATCCTGACATGATCAACCTCATCCTTCATTACCTGCTGGGCCTACCCGACGTGGTCACGGCGACCCCTGAGGCGACCTCCAACTCCGTCAGTAAGGCCAGAAAACGGAAGTCTATGGATCTGGCAACAATGATGGCTTCGAAGGCCGACGATGCCGCTGACCCTCTTCTGTTCACTCTCGTCGACCTGATTCTTGCGTGCCTCCGGTCCTCCAGCAACCAGACCATCCATGTTACCCTCCAACTGGTGTCGGCGGTCTTGAAGAGGCACCACCGGTATGCAGTGATGACTTTGGTGCGGACCGAAAACCTCTATGGAGAAGTTGCGCATCGTACCGTTGGTGCTCAGCAGCAAGAGCTCGAATTTCTGATGTCGCTTGCCAGCAGCATTGGCGGCCAAGACAACTTTGACGACGTGTACGAGAATATCCTCAAGGATACGACCGCCAGGATTGAAAGCCACCCATGCTCTCTGCAGCTCATCGCACCTAAGGTTTCCACAGCCAACCACAAACTTCCCACAGTTCCGGACTCCTTGCCAGGGGCTCCCCGAGACGTCCGCTCGCACACGATACGAGCCGACGATCCACTCCTCACCGCCCTGCTCGACCACCTCGAGCTGTTTTTCCTAAACCCTGTCGAAACTAACCTCGGAATTACGGAAACCTTCTTCGATCTAGCAGTCTGCGGCTTCATGAATATCGAAGGCTGGCTTCTGAGAGCACCAGAAAAGTACATCTACGATACCGATGATTCCTACCATCCCGTGTCTCCAACGGGAGATGCCGAAGACCCTCTCGACCTCGATGCAGAGGATATCCTCTCCGACGATCCCAAGAAGCTCGATCAGATCAACAAGTGCCGACGCAGACCCGTCTGGTCCCCGTCCGACCTCCCACGGTTTCTCAATATCCTCCAACTTCTTTCTGATGAGGTTGCCACTTTCCGCGGGTCGATACCACGGTTCAGCGATCTGCTCCAACAACGACGCGAAGCCTTTCAGATTGCCGACTCTACCCCTCCGCCCGCTCCGAGATACCAGGCGCCTCCGCCCGGCACCTCGGGGCAAGGCACCCCGGGACCAGCACCCTCTAGTATCCACACCTCCAGAAGTGGCTCACCCGTAAGAGCAGGCGGGTTTGAAGGCTTCGCCCAGCGACTGCTCAAAGACCTAAATGACCTAGGCACGCCCAGCCGTGCGAACAGCCCGCGTGGTCGTAATACTGGTAGTCCAGGCGCAAGCGGAGGGTTTGGGATAGGCACGCCATCGTCCCTCAACAAGCCCCCACCGGTGCCGCCAAAGGACCTCCCGTACGATACACCGTCCAAGGGAGGTGCGGCCATGACAAGGTCATTCTCTCCGGCAGGCGGTCAGAAGTCCGAAGAGGATCCCGTCAAAGCAAGTCAAGCCGCTGCATTCCAGGCTATTGATCAGCAGATTTTGGCGAGGAAAATAGGCATCTCGACCAAGAAGAAGGCGGAGATGGCGCCACTTCAGCTTGGCGGAAGGATCGAGGAAGAGCCGCGGCAAGATGGTGGCAATTTCGTGGAGGAAGAAGAGAAGCCGCCGCCGCCGCCACCTGCCAAGGACGACCAGCCAACACCAGCACAAGCTGCCGGGCAGGCCGGCAGTTCACCATCAGGTGTCGCCATAGATGACATGCAGGCAACGATCATGAGCCCCGAGCGCAATGAGCGCAGAATGCCGCCAGAGGAGAAGAAGGTCTCTGTTTCACATGTTCTCACCAACGTTATTGTCCTCCAGTCGTTCCTGTTCGAGCTGGCGGCACTTGTTCAGGTCAGAGCTGGTCTCTTTGACGAGGTGCGCTACGTGTAGTCACGTGCATGCAGCTAAGGCCCAATTTTGTGTCCTGTCTGTCTTTCTTGCATCCAGCCGCCAGGCTGTTGGCGTCAAGATCAATGAATACCCTTTCTAGCTGCTGATGACGCGGCTTTCGTTCTTGCGATTTTCACTTGCCACTGCTTGGACCCGAACAGACCACGACTGGAGCGGGGGTATATGCATCTCTAGATACTGAGCGAGGGGAGCATCTTGCAGGCGTCTGTGATTCCCTTGTCCCGTTGTTGAGGGCTGTGGTGTTCTCTGGCCTAGCTGAGAAGAGGAGTTGTCACAGCATAGAATTTATGAACAGAATAGGGTAGATGGGTGAAAGACTTAGAAGCCTATGCCAAGATCTCTGTTCATTAAGCTGTACTTGTTGTCTTTGAGGATAGGAGTTTCTCCAACCTGAACAGACCTGCCAGTGATTCCGTGAGGTTGAGAGCAGCTGGTTTGAACTTTTTGCACGGCGGCTCACCTGGACCTCACCTTCAACTCAAACCAACAGCACGTGCCTTCCCCCTTCGCCGTGCAACCCACCGCCCTCTGAGCTTCTCGACGTCTCCCAAGCTACAACTCTCACAGACTAGCCCCTGCGCCTTCCAGAGTGTTCGACAAGAGGACTCTAACAGTGCTGCGGTCCTGTTCTCGTCGACTTTCACCATGTCCTACCAATTCAGCCCTCTCCCATTCAATCACCAACAACTGCCATCATCATGCCAGGCTCACACAAACTCACGCCCGTTGCCTCCCCCGCCAACAAGGACGACGGCCAGGCGCTGGAACCTCTCGCGCCCGCGCCCGCGCCCGCGCCCGCGCCTCCCAGAGAGCTCCTTGACCCCAACTCCCCCATCACGGCCGAGGTCTTCAGGGCCCTCAACAGGGCGCACAGGGAGCGGTCGGAGAGGCTGACGGAGGAGAGGGAGAGGGACGACGTGGAGCTGGACCGGTGAGTCTCAGCGGTGCCCCGCGCGTCCTGCTCGCCTCCCTTGGTGTACTGACATGTTGGCCCGCTTGTGTGCGCAGAAGTTTACAACATCGTGGTGCTGAAGAAGAAGCCCGACGGCAGCGGCCCAAACGACACCGGCGACCAGGCCGGCGCGGAGTGTGGGAGCAGCACCGCGGAGATGAAGGTCGCGCTTGACCACCTCGCCGAGGCGGGGAGGAGGCACATGAAGGAGGCAGAGGCGATCATCCGGGGGACACAGGAGCTGCGCAGGTGAGTCCCAGCACATCAATCTTGAGGTGCCCATTTTAGGCTAGCATTGAGCTGCCCCCCCCCCCCCCTCACTCTTGGCTTGGAAGCGAAGTGGGCTTTCCTTACTGACGTTTCGGCTGGCTTGGCTTCTCTTAGAATGATGAACCTCGTGGCCGGCACGGACACAGGACACGCTGAGCCGGAGCATTGACGAGTTGGTGCTGTCGTAGGGCAGCATCCTCTGATGTAAAGTTGAATTCATCTCGACGGAAGGGAGAAGGAGAAAAAAAGGTGTTTGTTGCGCGGTCGAGGCTGTCGGATCCGACTGAACCGGTTCTCCTGTTATGCGGACGGTGTTTTAAGCCGGTCTGTCCGGTAGGGAGGTGGACGTCTTCGTGACTTCATGGTCCAATGATTCTGCACTTAAGTGAAAACATCATCCTCTGCACAGCCTGTAGCAGATACGTGATCCCACCTTTCTGATCTGTCTTGTCTTTGTGATGCTATAAGTAGCCATGCGCAACTTTCTATGATACACAGCTATGCTCACCGACTTCCACGGTGGCTTCGCCAGCTGTCTATCAGGAAACCCGAACTTGCATTGCCATCTATCATGCCTTGCGGGGATGAAGCTTGACCATCAGCGGCGGTTTCTTCCACAGGCCGATAATCTTGCATGCACGGTTCCAGTCCTCTATCTCCTTCGACTCCAGCTCCAGGTCGTATGCAAACAGGATCTTGGCAACTGTCACGCGCATCTCGAGATAGGCAAGGTTGATCCCCAGACACCCTCTGGGCCCGGTCGAGAACGGCTGGAATGCCCTCTTGTCGTCGTCCAAGCCCTCCCCGATCCATCGTTCGGGCCTGAACGATTCTGGATCCTTCCAGTACTTCGGGTGTCTCGCCAGGGTGTAGATGTCGCCGGAGACCGTGATGCCCTCCGGTACGTACTCCCCGTCTATCATGCCCCCTGGACAGTCTCGCGGCAACCCGATGGCCACGGGCGGGGAGATCCTGAGCCCTTCCTCGATGACACCGTGTAGGTACTGACACCTGACCGTCGCATCCCCGGTGATCTCCTCGGGCGACTTGAAGGTGGTCCGGATCTCCTCCTGAAGCCTCGCGTGGCACTCCGGGGCCTTGAGCAGCCAGAACGTGATGGCCGAGAGCGCCGTGGCGGTCGTCTCGGACCCGGCCACGATCAGAGTCTGGGAGGTGCCCATGATGTAGTTCTCCGTGACCTCCCTCTTCTTGATCAGGTGGCTGAAGAAGTCCTGGCGTTCCAGTGAGTCGGCGGGCGCGTCGAGCCTCCTCCTGGTCTTGTCGACCGCCATGTCCCGCGACCTGTCCGACGTGGCGCGCATCTTTGTGAGCCTAGAGCCCCAGATGACCGGGAGGAGCAGCCTCATCCAGAGCCGCTTGTTCATCGAGGACTCCAAGGCCTGGTATATCGACCAGTCGAGGATGCCCTGCACCCACTCGCTCGATCCTTCGGCCACGGCGCCGAACGGCTCTCCGAAGGCGAGATCACCTTCGACGCGGAGGTAAGGTTAGCACTCATCATGACAAGACGGCCTCCTCCACGGGAAAACCAAGGCCGCGCAAAGGGAAACATACCGATGATGTCGAACGTCAGCCAGTTGTAGGCCTCCACCACATCGACGGCCTTCTTGCCGCCCTGGCCAAGCTCGCCAAGCTTCTTAACCACCAGGTCAACATACTGGTGGACGACCTCCTCCTGGTCCCTCAACGCGCGCGCGCTAAAGGCGTGCGAGAGGGCCCGCCTCTGCTCGGCATGGACGGCCGGATCGCGCACGGAGGTGATGCGCGGCTCGTCACGGTGGTAGGCCTGGGACTTGAGGAACCGCTTCTTGCCCTGCGAGACGTGGCCGTAGATGTCCTGGTATGCTCCCACCGTGGCGAACGAGAGCTCGTTGGGCCCGATGCGGACGACGTCACCTGGTGGAAAGGTGTCTCAGATCCCGCTCATGCGCGCCGACACAGAATGGACCTCGCCCGGGGTCGGGACTCACCGTATCTCTTGAAGAGCTCCTGCATCTTGAAGGTATGCACGCCGCTGGCACTCGACGCCTTCACCCATATCTGTAGTCGCCCGTGTCAGCAAGCGGCCCTGAGGGGGCCCGGACCGCGTGTTCAAGGCGACATACCTCGGTCAGGGCAGCAAGCCGGGGGCCTGGGTACTTGGCCAGGGGATGGAAGTAGAGCAGGTATATGCACCGTGCGAAGAGATACGCCACTCCTAGCTGTGCTCGTGATGGTCATTAGTTCCCGGGATCGCCATGCCTTCTCACAACAAAGAAATGTCACTCAAGACTCGCCCTGCTGAACGTACAGTGACAAGCGCTAAGGCGGCGCTATGCACTGGCAGTGTTGCGTAGGGCACCTGGACCGACAGCATCGTGACTTGTGAGGTGCGTATGTATGTATGTATGGTATGTTGAAGACAAAACAGCGCTTGCCAAGCGGCGAGATCCCAGTGCTCTCTCTCTCTTATTTATCCTGCGATCCCCTGCCGCTGAGGAGAGCCTCGTCAGTGGCCGAAGCGGGAAGGTCGATAGCGTCTGGTTGGGATTGCACTGGGGGCTGTTGTATTATCGTGTCGCCAACTTCGTACTCGTATCTCGGTCTCGTGCAGCACCCCGGCCACTCGGACCGGTTTTACTTCACATACGGTGTGTTTCGTCACCGAAGACGCTTGTGCGGTAGGGCGTAGGTGGGTTATCTGCACTGCCCTGGACACAAATATGTGCTCACTTGGGGAAGACGGTGTCTCCTATATGCGTCGCTTCCAAGGGCCTTTAGATGACCTGTGTTGCTAGAATAGCGTCCGTCCGATGGCCGCTGTGACAGGTAATTACCTAGTGACGGCTCTTGTCCCCTCTGGGCCTTTCTCGCAGAGTTGGCAACGGTCTACTTGACTAGACTGAGCTTCGATTATAGTGAGGCTGTCCGCTAAGCTACCGTATCCGAGGTTTCGGTTACGGGCTTCCTGAGGCGAGTGGGCCCAACCTCAAGGGGATAAAAACGGTCTCATCGCTCAACCGTACTCGTACCCGAGGAATTTTATGACTCGAAAACCCGAACGTAGTAACTCTGGGAGACCAGCAATGCTCCCCTCGGAGGCTTCGCGATACCGCTGGAAGTAAACACTGCAGCCATGTGGTTGGGGGCAGAAGGTAATTAATTACCCACGTGCCTGTGAACAAGCCATGCTCCAGAACGCATTAGCCACTCGACGCCTTGGCCGTGATTCATGAGCTCAGGTTGTGTTTTGCCCTGCACCGGGCTTTTCGTTTTATCCCGCACTTTCGTGTCTCGATACATTAGGACTGGAATGGTGTCCATGGGACACAGGACCGAGGAGAAGATAATTACTACTCTGCTCAAGTCGTATCACATTTCGTTCCCTAAGCCACTGCGTCACCAGGAGTCGTCGGTCTATCAAATCTCTGGCGGCACCTTTCGATCAAGAATATCCGTCTCGGCTGGCTAAGATACGGGGCAAATGGCTTAATTCTGGATAAGGTAAAAGTGCGCGCAGGGGCACTTGGGCATTCTAATACGTCCGTCCACCCCTCATAGCTTTCGGCGAGCAAAGCCTATCCTCTGACGGCAATAAATCACTCAAATCTTAAGACAGCTTCCAATTACGAACAGAATGCACTCTTCAGGTCACTATCCCGGTGTCTCAGGAGCATTCCCCCCTTGTGTAATTGTACAACATTGTGGTCTCCCAATGCGGTCTGCACACAGGCTCCAGGGCTGTCGGCTATGCCGGCTATGGTATGGCCAGGACTCGTTAGAGCTTCGGGGGCCATCTATAGATATCTAAACGTCAAAGTCACCCCTCTCGTACGCCTCATGCTCCCTCTTCATCTCCATCTTGACCCACACAAACGTGACAGTGGCCCAGCACGCAATATAGCTGAACAGCACGCCCAGCGATAGGCCGAACGCATAGTGAAACTCTAGCGTCCATATCACGGCCGAGACGCTTCCGATATACACGCACACCCCCAGCGTCCACCAGAGCGTCAGGTTAAAGAAGAAGCGCCGGAACATGGGGTTCGTCTCGTACCGTTCGTTATACCTCGTCCTGAATTCCCGGTCCTGCAGCCCGTCCACGGCCATGAAGTCCTCGGCCGCGTAGTAGATGAAGGGGCGGAGGGGCGTCCCGGCCGGCTGGGAGTTGATCCCGATGGGGATCCTGAACGGGTGCAGCGTCGTGACGACCATCAGGGTTCCCAGGAAGCCCATCAGGAAGCTGGGGCCGTACAGGAACAGCCTGGGGATGACCAGCGTGCTCCCCACCACGAAGGGGACGAGCGCCACGACCATGGCCACCGCGTAGACCCAGCTCGTGGCGTCGAGCTGCCACCGGCTCGTGGACAGCAGCGGGGCGCAGACGTCCGGCTGGAGGAAGAGCCTGTGCACGCGTGCGAGCAGGATCCACAGCTCGCCGATTCCGAACGAGGCGATGGCGGACCCGAGGATGGCCCTGTCGAACTCCGGGGGTGCGGTCGGGCAGGGGCGCCGCCCCGGGTACAGCGCGTCGCACTCGTCCAGCCACGCGGACCGCCGCGAGCGGTACCACGAGTAGTAGATGATACAGGGGACGACGATGTCGAAGAGGATGATCATGGGCAGCCCGAGGGTGATGCCCAGGTGCTGCCACGGGTGTGCATCCTTGATGGCGAGCCTCGTCTCCTTGCGGCGGAGCCGGGCCAGCTCCCGCGTGTTCTGGGTGTCTGAAGTCCTGATGATGTCGAGGTTGCTGTTGCCTGGAGCGACGACGGGGGTTGCGAGCCGATCCCCGGATTCGGTCTGGTGTTCGGTTGGGGGGTGTGACCAGCCGTACTCCTTATCCCCCGCGTCCGCTGGATCGGTGCCCGGGTCCGTCTCGTCCTCCTCGGCCGCAGGTAGGGGGTTACCATATTCCTTAGTTGCGTAATCTATCGCGTCCATGCTTTTCTAAGGGTGTGTGTGGAGCACGGGGTCGACGTGAGGGCCGACGAAGAGGCGAGGGTTGGGGCGTTTCCCTGGGGAAGAAGAGTCAGGGATCCCGGCTCAGAAAACAAGAAAAGAGCGTGAAGGTTGTTCCTTATTAGATTTGTCAGGACGCAGCAAGATCGTGCCACGGTGGCTCCGGCTCGCAGCGTTCCGGCATCCCCGGACTCGCCGTCAGGGAGGTGAGGGACCAGAGCCGGTGCGAGCAGCGATGGCACCCAGGATAATTAACAAAGGGCCAAAGGGCCCCCCCCTAAGGTTCCCAGCTTGTGTGCATCCAGCGAGCCTGTCGTCGGGGCGCCAACCCCTCCCGAGGCTTCCGGCCTCGCGCCTCCGGGACTTATATATGTTTCCAGCTGCAGACTGAAAAGCTGACAACATTGGACAGTGAGTGCCACAGCTTCAACGCCATCTGGCTCGTGAAGAGACTATCCCACTTGCGTTTCTCCTCTCCCCATGGGACGTTTGCGGAAATCTTAGATCCCGGCAGCTGGATCTGCCCCTGAAGCCCAGGATGCAGTGGCACGTCCCGGGGCTGGTTCGAGTTCAATAACTCCGTACCGTTAGCACAGGCTCGGTTGCAGATCCGAGGGAGATCTCGCAAGGGACCCCTGAACGTGGGGGTGGCCCTCTGCAATCTCGACTTGGTGATATCCACAGCGAACGGTGAACCCCAAGAGAGAGAGAGGGAGAGAGACAGAGAGGCTCACCCACTGATATCCCGCCAGCATCAGCACCACACTCAGGTAATCCACGATCCGTTGAGGCCTGCTGAGCTCCAAGATGCCCACAGAGCTCACGTATCCCTCCCCGCACCTCGGGGCCAACCCGTCCACCCGCCACTGCCTCATCTACTTCCTCACCGGCAACCCGGGCCTCATCGATTACTATGCCCCCTTCCTCGCGCATCTCCGCTCCCTCCTGGACAATATCGAGGTCCGCCGTGGGCACAAGGTCACCTTCCACCTGTACGGCCGCGACCTCGCCGGCTTCAACGACTCTGACCACTCTGCCCCCTTCAACAGCAGCACCAACCCGCCCCACGATGTGGAGTCCCAGATCCAGCAGTCGTTCAAGCACCTCCTCGCCGCGAACACCATACCCGGCGGCGGGAGGCGGGGCCAGCCCTTCGACGAGGTCGTGCTGATGGGCCACAGCCTGGGGACGTACATCGCGCTGGAGGTCTTCCACCGGCACCTGCACGACCCGGAGGTCGCGCCGGGCCTGAACCTCAGGTCCGGCGTGCTACTGTTCGCGACCATCGCGCACCTCGCCAAGAGCCGCAAGGGCGTGCAGCTCGACCTCATCCGGCGGACGCCCGTCCTGTCGGCCCACGCCCACAGGATCGCCAAGGGCCTCCTCTGGCTCCTCCCGACCGCCTTCATCAGGTGGTTCACGGCCCACGTCCTCTCCATGGCCCCCCACGCGGCGGCCGCCACCACCCGCTTCCTGACGTCCCGCGACGGGGTGTACCAGGCGCTGTATCTGGGCATGGACGAGATGGCCGTCATCAGCGAGGAGAGCTGGGCCGAGGAGCTGTGGGAGATCGCGGACGAGGCCGTCGCGCACGCACACGAGGTGCCCAAGTTCTTCATCCTGTTTGGGAAGGACGACCACTGGGTGCCGAATCAGCACCGCGACAGGTTCATCGAGGAGAGGGAGAAACACGCGGCGAGGGAGGACGCGCCGAAGACGAAGAGGGGCCGGACGAGGATCGCCATCGACGAGGATGGGCTGCCCCACGACTTTTGCATCAGTGAGTACACTCTTGGCGGATGCGCTAACCACCGTGGGCGTGAGAGGTGGGGGGCGCCTCGGATTGCTGACACCTGGCACAGATCACAGCGAGACGGTCGCGAACAAGGTGGGCGTGTGGATCGATGAGATCGCAGAGCACCCGTGACCACGGGCACAGGTGAAGGCGACGTGAAGTGGCCTGTCAACACCAACGCCTTACGAAATCTGCACATGGAAGTGCCAGGCCCCGGGGCCAGCTCCCACGGCAAGGCACGCAGAGACGGGGCCGAAACATTCTTAAGACAAACTGTGTGCTCTAGTGGTCAGATACGTTCGGGTTGCAAGGAAAAGGTGGACGACCCAAGGACCGTGAGCTCAAGTCCCCGATGCATCCAGTGGGATGTGAAGCTTCAAGAAGGGAGCAACAATGCCGGCAACGGGCCGGGAAGCGCAGTCCCCGTCACCCATGGGTGGCCGGTGCGAACAATGCGGCGCCTGGAGGCTTTGCTTTTTTGGAAGTACTGGAAGATCTGATTCTGCTGGGGGGGGGGGAGGGGCCGCTGGTGTTGAGGTACAGAGAGGAATCCGAGAGGGCTCCATGGGCGGTGGATATATAGCAATATGCTGTTTCCGCGAGAATTAGAGTCAATCACCCCAGGGAGACTAAGAGAACCGGAGAAAGACGATGATGTCGTTGTTGTGATTTCTGTTCAGCAAGCAAAGCAGAATCATGGACAGAAGCGTGTTCGAGATTCCCGGTCGCATGGGATGAGCATCACAAGATGATGGAGACTTGATCTTATGAACGCACCAGATCCCTAAGCCATTCTACCACTGGACTCTCACTCGTTTCGACTGGCGGGTGGGCAGCGAAGGTAACCATACTTCTTCGTACCTGGAGTGCGTCAAGATCAAGAACATTGGCCTTTTCTCTCGTAGGTGCACACACTACTGGGGTCATTCTGTACCTCTGCCACATATATTATCCTATCCCAATCGTGAGACTCCACAGAACCACCATGGCAACAGGCCCTGCTCAGGGCGTGTTGTTCAACCTCTGAGTCAGTCCTAGTGAACCATCGAGCAGTCCAGGGCTGAGAGTGACGCCCTCACTTTAATGAAGATTTACGGTAAGCACCAGGGTAATGATAAATAGCGTTAACATGAGGGCACCACGAAACCGAGAGCCATGACAGAGTGATGAAAGCTAGCTAGTAGACTACACCTCCTAACCTCCCTCATAAGTATCTCTCGGCCGGAGGGCTCCCTTCGGCAGGAATTTGTGCCCTCTCGCTCTACTACATGACATCCCTGAGGGTCTTACCCACCAGGGGCTTCAATCCATCCTCAATAAAGCCCGGCGACCGCCAGTCCGACCAGTCATGGTTGAGCAGCCCCCATGGCTCATCCGCACCCTGCCTCCCCTGCCTGATATAGTAGCTCCCGCCAATCACCCAGATCATCCACCCGGTCCCCGGGAACTCGTCCCTGAGGAACCTCTGCACGCACTTCGCGTACGTGCTGTCCTTCCACGTCTTGGCGTCCTGGGTAAAGCCCCACTCCGTCATGACGACGGGGAGGCGGTTCACCGCGTCGCCCGTGACGGCCGAGTACCCGGCCTCGATGAGCTCCTCTCTGTAGCTGGGGCAGTTGGCCACCGGGAAGATGATGTCGTAGCTG
Source organism: Endothia cerciana (assembly GCA_026119935.1). Taxonomy (NCBI): domain Eukaryota; kingdom Fungi; phylum Ascomycota; class Sordariomycetes; order Diaporthales; family Cryphonectriaceae; genus Endothia; species Endothia cerciana. The sequence continues at coordinate 360,209 of JALRMH010000021.1, forward strand.
TGCAGTTCCAGCACGAGCTTGCTCTCGTACCCGGCGAAGTCGGCCAGGTCGAAGGTAGCGTTGCTTGGCTCGAGGGCCGTCCCGTCCACGACGGGCTGCAGGTCGGTGTCGCCGTTCAGGCCGGAGAGGAAAATAAGCACGTCCGGGTTGGCTGAGTTGATGGCGCTGGAACCGCGCCGGATATGATCGTACCACACTTCCCAGCTGTACGTCTCCATCAGGTTGGGGTTGGTACCGCTGAAGGGAGGACGAAGCTCGTTGTATAGAGACATGGACATGAGATTCGGCCATTGCTTGCCCTGCTGGGGAATTAAGCTTCTGTACAGCAAGGTACCCACCAGAGAAGGAGGGAGAAGGGAGAAAGTGGTATGGAGAGGGCGGTGCCTCACGTGAGTTGCCATATATGAAAGTCCGCGTGTCCAATTAGAGGGAGAGAAGTAGGTATCATCCCACCAGGTATTTCCATCAAATGGATCACAACACCATGATGCCCTCGACACGTGATTGTCCAGATGTACGTAGATGTTGTGCCTCGCACATTTTGCCGCGATAGCATCGTATACCTACTGCATCGTCAACAAACCTCGAATGAGACTCAAGGGTGGCAGAAAAAGACATCTTCTGACCTGTAGCCTTGTGGTAGCTTTCGTGAAGGAGGGATTATTCGCAACGACCCGGTCGAATATCTGCGTGCCGTTCTCCACGCCCAGGACACTGGTGAAGGCCGTCATGATGGGGGTATCAGTCATGTTGTTCTCGTAGATCTGGTCGATCAGCTCCGTGGCGTAAGTGAGGCGGATCGAGTTCATGCCCAGACTCTGTATCCTCGACACGATCATCTCGATGGACTGGTACTGAAGGCCCTCTGGGACCATGGTTATCCCAGCCCCTGGCCAGTTTACACCGGCATAGGTGAGTTTCGAGCCGTCCGCACCGATGATCCTGGAGTTATCCGTCGTGAATGGGCCATTTGGGAACGGTGGACCAGGCCAGCCTCCTGTTGTTAGTGGCGTGAGGAGAAGCAGAGCGACCAGCAGGCCGAAGCTTTGTGTAGACATGGTCAGCAGACTATGATGTGGTTAGTGAGATGCCGCATTGAAAATGGTAGCTTGAGGCCAGCGGATGTTTAGTGACGGAGTATATTCTTGCCGTTGCACGACCCTTCAGCACTGGTTTCGCCTCGAGCCCCATGGAACTCCATGCCACGCGCCTTCCATCCTATTATGTGCGGTGCAGATGTAGGGCTGCAGTCGAGCGTCAAAGTCTACCTGACAGCCATGATAGCTCTGACCGGCAGGTCTTCTTTAGCGTCCTTGTGCTGGGACTGATCCGAGGCGCACTGATCGTGGAGAACGCTTGGCCGAGTCTTGCGATGACGTTTCCCGTGCGGAGGAGTACGACAGCTCAGTTACTTCTCGAAAACATCATAAAGGTTTCCTTAGCTTGACATAATCTCTCGATAGTCTTAACTTCTCCACTCGGAATCTCCTTTTTTTTTTTTTTTCTTCTTCTTCTTTTCACCATCCACATCATTGCGGCTGGTTCCAGTAAATTAGTATCCATTCATTTATGTAGCCTGACTCCATGTGCACGGGGATGTCTCTGGGCAGAAAACAAGTAGAGCACGAGTGATAGTATTAAGAGAGATATTTGGACATGTTGAAGATTGTGGAGGACCACTCCTCAGGCGTGTTGTGTTCTTCTGTCATGCCAGGCTTGCAGATGATTCTCGCAGCCAACCTTAAGTGGCTCGAATTCAGACATTAACATCTCGCCAGCTTTCAAGACTTTTTCCCCGTCTAATAGAAGCCGGGTTGTTTTACTATTGGGCTAGTACGGATCTCTGCTTCCGAGGTCCTAGACCGACCATCTATGACCTGGGCCTAGATCCATCTCCGTGTTGTCGTGATTTCCAAACAATTCTCGAGCGAGACATAACGGGCAACACACACCCGGCGTGACCATGAGCCCTGAGCAATAGCACACGTCCGGGCAGCAGTCATCCAGCGGCACCCCTCACAGTACCGGACCAGTATGGACCCTCATTATCGGTGCACACCAAGTGGAAGCGGTGGCAGTTGTGTAGAGCGGCGCCAGGACGGCTCTGAATTAATAGAACCAGCCCTGCCCGGCCTCATACGTTGGCGCCTGCGGGGGAACGTACCTCACGGTATACTGCCGGTGGACATCGCGCCGCGGGATCAGGAGGACGCCTGGCGGGCGCGCCGGCTGGCCGGCCTGATCTGCACCCCCTGGTGTTGCCGCGATATCATCACGCGGGTGGGCCCGGGAGGGCCCTTGACCAGGGTACGGGACGGTCGTGATGCTGGTGGCCTCCCCCGAGTGCCGGGCCGAGGGTGGGAACTGGGACTGCTCCCTATCTGGGGCGGCGGCGGCGGCGGCGCCGTCCGAGGGGTCCATGATGTCCTAAGGATATTTTCTGGCCTACACGGGTTTCGACTTTGTGCACGTCCGTCCCCTTGTCTGTATGTTCTACTCTACGTAGCCAGGTGTCGTATGTTTGCGTTATTGCTTTGACCTGAGAACGGGGAAACACGCCAGGTCATACTGGCTCGGTTTTATATGGTCCCTCGATGCGAAGCGGAGGTTCTAACTCATTGACTTATCTAGTCACATGGCTTCTCCATGACCTGGTCACCTTTTGAGCGCCGTCACCGCAAGGTATCTAATACGTTAAGCAACTGCAGGCCATCATGGTGTCTTCGGGCAGTTAAGGTATTGTCACTGGAAGGTGTACATCCAGGGACAGCGGCCACTTTTGAGGATTCAAACAGGAGGTTGGGGTTGGGGGGGGGGGGGGACGGCGACCATCAGGTTTCATTGGTCCCCTTTGGGGCTCTACTCGTAGATCACATCGTGGAAAGCAATTATAGGAAGAGAAAGGGAAAATTTTGAAAACAGATGTGGGGTGAGTTCTTGTAAGCCAGTTTGCTGCGCCCGATGCTATGCTGTTTTAAATGCTGAACGCCGTACACCAGACCAAATGCCGAATACGCCATGCCATGCCTTTCCCATGCAGTCTACGGTGGAATTCAGGGCTGTGCTTTCATAAGTGCGATTTAGTTAGTTCCCCTCCCCTCGTCCCAATCAACCCATCTCCGAACGGCCTCGTCAACCCTCAGGACGCCCTCCTTCGTAGCATCCACCTCAAACCACTCCCTGTGCATCTTTCCGCATGCCTCACAGGCGCCGGTGCCCCTGTCCGAGAGCCTCATCCCCAGGCCCGACAGCTCCAGGTGGATAAGCCGCTCTACCTTGTGGCTATGCGGCATCTTGCGCGGCTCAACGCCGGAACCCGTGTGGACGTAAGGGTAGAATCGGATCAGCGAGAGGTCGTACCCACACTGCCGCTTCCACTCGGTCATCCTGCGCATGACGTTGTTCGCCCGGCCGATCTTCAGCAGCATTGTCTTCTTGTCGTCACCACTACCGAGCGCCCGGCTGCGGGCTGTCGTCGGGCTGCTCGTGCCGACGCTGCCTGCAGCGTCGGCGAAGAGGGAGAGCACGTCGCTGGGGTTGCGCTCCAAGGCGCCGCGGGGCCTGGTGCTGGGCGGCTCAAGGGCGCGCTCGGTGGGCTCGAGAATGGAGCGAGCGTTGATAACGGATGGAGCGTGGGTTTGTGATTGCGGGGTCAACCAGAAGATGTAGATGTAGCCTTCCTCGTCTCCCTTGGACACGGGTTTGGCCAGCTCTTTCATGAGCTTGTGCGCGGTGTCGGGAGGGGCGTCGCCCGGTATGAGGGAGAGGTATTGCGAGGTCTGGGAATTAGACGAGGCCGACTGGCTGGAGACACTAGGTCGGTGGGACCCTGCCGCCGGATGAAGGTTGTTCGAGGACGGCCGGCTAGGTCGGCCTGAGGGCGCCGGGTTGGGGACCTGCTGCATCGGGGTGGGATGGGGTCTCGGCGGTGGAGTCGGGTCATCGAAGTAGAGAGGGATGCGGAAGCAGCAGAAAGACCACTCCTTCAACTTCTTCGAAGGCCGAGAGTATGAAGAGTTGGAGCTTGACGGCTGTAGCCCGCCATTAATGTTGTAACTGGGTTTCCCGCTGGGTTTCTGAGGACGTGATGGCTTTCCAGGGGATCCTGAGGCCTGCAGCAGGCCGAGCCGGCCCGTCAGGGAGTCGATACTGGCACGTCCGTCGAGGATTGGTTGGTTGGAGACCCGAGGGCCAGGACTCGAGCCGGCAGAGGCAGCGGCCTGATCTTTGTGCTGCCAGCAATACTGATCGGGATCGCTTGGGTCGTCGACAACGAGCTTGTTCTTCTTCGATTTCGGCTTGGGAGAGTCAGTAATGAGTGGGCGTCTGCATGGTCGGCCGTTACCGGTGACGCCTCGGCAAGTCGTCTCCGGGTTCTTGGAATCGGTCCTCTTGACCATGGACTCTGGGGTACCGGTAGTGAAAGAAGGCATCGCGTGAGACGGGCTCGGGTGGTTTGGGGAGTGAGAGACAGAAAGTCGTGTGTCTTCTCGTCCAAGAGGCTGTTCGAGACTTGGATGGGGAGTATGGTCTATATTAGAAAGGGCTTAACGGCAGAGAGCAGGGCCTGGAGGACAAAACAACAGGTTGCGGTGGAGGCAAGGGAAGGATGCCCTCGGCCAAGGCCAGCGAAACGAAGCGAGACGAGTGTCAAGCGAGGGCTGAGCGTGGGTCTCGACGTCAGGCAAGAGACCTGAAATTCACGAACGTGCACCGTGGACTGCCACGCCTCATCAGCGTGTCGCTTTCTGCACCCCCAGCTGTCGTCTCCTGAACAGCACACGCTGTGCGGCCCCATCTTCAGGGATCGGCTGGCTGGGAGGACCCCATTCTCGTCTGGAGGGGGGGGGGGCTGGGGGGCAGGCACGGGAGGCTATAATAGCCCTCCCGCAGACCGCTGTCGTGCATTAGCGATAACCTGCCATCGCGTGAGTGAGGCTGGGGCAGGCGGGTCGTGGCGTTGCCTCTCAGAACTCGTGGTGCACTGCCACACTGGACAAGCTGCCTCTCGACGACATGGCGGTAGTCCAGACAACTGCCACCCCCCTATACAGAGTGTGCCTTGTGCGAGGAGGGTGTACCGCGGGCTGATGCACGGAGCCAGAATGGCGAGGTCTTGAGATGAAGCTTTTGGTGAGCCGAAAGGTGGAAGCGACGCGGGGGACGAGGTCAAGGACGGGGGAGGGAGGCGGGAGTTGATGAGCTCATTCCTGGTCCGCTTAGTCAGAGCGGGAGGAAGCCGTATCCCCATCCGTCCATCCTCCTCCTCCCAATCGTGGAATACCGTCTGAGTACATATTCCAGGAGCTGTCTCTCATGTGTCATCTGGGCAACTACTATAGTAGGCCTGGGGCAATGGAATGTGAAACATCCGCGGTGCACACCGTGGGGATGGGTAGTACAATATCATCCGTGAACCATCCCACAGCCCTACACCAATGCCATCCTGACACATATGCTCCTTCGAGCTGGCGCCCGGCGGATACACGACCCTCGGTGGATGCAGCCTACCCCAGAGGCGTCCTTGGTATCTATCGTTACTGGTCAGCCGGCCTGCAGTTACTTACTTGACCGGGCCGAGGTCGTGAGTGAGGCTGTCGCCATGAATGATCCGGCCCCAGGGCCATCCTCAGCCCTAACCCTCAAAGCCTCGAGGGCCCGGATGTCTCGTTTCGATGTCCCTGGCGCGTCCCGCACGGGCTGGTTGTTCCGGAAACAAAAAACATGGACGCGCAGAGACGAGACCGGATACTTCCGCACCGGCCGCCTGTTGACCCTCGCTGGCCAGCCGTATCTGGACATTGGTGGTCGCAAGGGCTGGCCGAGGCTGGCCGAAAAAGGACCCGGGAGGAAGAGCCCTGGATCACGCAATCTGGAGGGCGAACGACGTCTTCCAAGCCTGCTCAGATGCAATTGGTCCAAGCGAGGGCACAGTTTACTGGCCAGTGACCGGCCTGAGTGGCTTGGCGGTAGTACTATGTATCCCCCGTACTTACTGCACTTTTACTATGTAGTACTCGGGCCCACCGAGCGAGAGAATCTGGAGGAACCCGAGTCCCAGGCCGACGCCTCACCAGAGTCGACGTCACTTGCTGACGCCGTACTCCACACTCCCAACACACTGGACTTGGAGAAGTTCTGATTCTCCGATCCTGCACCGTCTTATGGCGGGTGTTCCTTGGAGACACCACAGTTCTAACAGGTACAGAACGCCCAGTAGCCGCTCCCGCGCGGCCAAGAGTGCTTGTCCAAAAGCTTGTCGGCAGCCCGCGAAACAAGGCAGCGTGGCTTTGGTGGCCAGCCCGATCGATATCACTTCTGGACATCCAAAGGTCTCATGAGGGACCCCAGCCGCAGATCCGCCTGCGGGCGAGTTGCACGCCGCCAGAGCTAGTAGGGATCATCATGGTCGCCTAACCTTGACGAGTCCTGGAAGACCTGTTGGTTCCGGTCAGGGACGAATCAGGTGTACCTCGGGCGAAGGATCTGATACTGCCTATCTTAACAGATACAGGGCGGAGGCAGGTACCTGACCACATGAACGAGGCGGGGAGCTACCTTGGTGCGGCCAGGAGCAGCGCCGCGGCTGAAGTTGCTCAACGATTCCTGTTCAAGTCCCCCATCCTCTTCTTCCTCCTCCTCCTCCTCCTCCTCCTCCTCCTCCTCCTCCTCTTCCTCCTCCTCCTCTTCCTCCTCGCTCCTCTGCCTACTCCTGCTAGGGAATTATTTGACAAGTACAACCGCCGCAAACAGTATATTTGTTACTATGTATAATTCGATTCCACCTGTTCATGGGGCCCCGGTTATTTCTGCAGCTAAAATCCCACCATCATATTCGCCTCCCCATCTTTACCAGATCCCTGGTGCCAATCCTACCTGCAAGTGTACCCTGCCCACGCCCATGCACATGGCGCATCCTCACGCAAGGCTCCCCTCTGAATGCTACCTCCATCTTGGTCCCTGAACTCCGGGAAACCTCACTCCTTCAACAACCTTCGACGTAATATTCCCTACCGGAATATATTCTCTCTCTCTCTCTCTCTCTCTCTCTCTTTCTCTTTCTCTTTTCCTCCCCTCCCCTCCTCACGACGGGCATCCACGGCCATTGATCGCTGTCCTACCAAAAACATCAACTCTCTTGCTAGGGACACACCTACGGATTACACCACTAGGCCAGCAACAGCCTCGCCGTCGTTGTCCTGTCGTTGTCGCACCATGTCGGACAAATACTCGCCACCCCCCGCGTCTCCGGACGAGAAGAAGGTCGCCGAGACGAGCCCCTCCGTCGACGTTGAGGGCGGTACGCCGTTCGGGCGCGCCCGATGGTTCGGAGGTCCAGGAGTCCACGTCGGCCCGAGAATCAGCCCGGTCCTGGCCTCGCTCCAGAGCAGCTATGCCTCGGACTCGGACGATAGTAGCAGCGCCATTCTGCACAAGCAGAAGGAGGCCGAGGCTAATAATACTATTCAATATCGTACCTGCAGCTGGCAGAAGGTCTGCACGAACCCCCCCCCCCCCCCCACCAAAAGAACCTCGCCGAGCACCGAAGCTAGCGCGCTACCGCATGGCCTTCATGCTGACCTCTTTTGCAGACCGCCGCCTTGCTATTCTCCGAGTACATCTGCCTGGTAAGGACTGCCTACCGTGGGACTGATCCAGTACCGCCCTGGCGCGCTGGTTGGAAATGCGCGCCATGAATAGCTTCTTGGCGAAACCCTATCCGAACATCGCACTTTTTAGGCGACTTGCCCACTTATGATGCGCCAGGCACTACTTCCACCAGGCTCCTCTTGCGACGACCACTCGTGCTAATCTTGTCCTTCTTGTTGTAGGCAATCATGAGTTTCCCCTGGTCTTACAGCATATTAGGACTGGTTCCGGGGTGAGTGGGCGCCTTCGTACCAGGTCTCGTGTGCCAGTCACTGACCATGACAGATTGATTATGACCGTCGTCGTCGCTCTGCTCGTGCTGTATACGTGAGTACATGTGGCTCCATCTGGGGACAGCCTGCTCTGACAGCACATTGCAGGTCCCTAATTACGTGGGAATTCTGTCTCCGCCACCCTGAGGTCCGAGATGTTTGCGACGTTGGTGAGATGATCTTCTGGAACAAGAGGTGGGCATGGTGGTTCAGCGCCGTCATGTTTCTCCTGAACAATACCGTGAGTCCACCAGAGCCGTGTAGTCCTTACTTACACCAGGGTGCCTAACCTCACCTTCTCTCCCCAGTTCATCCAGGGTCTCCACGTACTCGTCGGCGCAAAGTATCTCAACACCATGACCGCTTCCGACGACGACATCAGCTGCCGTACCGTCAGCTTTTCCGTGCTCATGTTCCTGGTGTGCTGGGTCTGCTCGCTGCCTCGCACGTTCGACGCACTGGCCAAGCTGGGCGCAGTGTCTGCGGCCTTCACGTTCATCTCAGTGCTCCTCGCCACGATTTTCGCCGGTGTTCAATCCCATCCGGCCGGCTACTCTGCCGAGCTGGGAGACCCTCTCGTGCTGGCTGTTCCGCTGGCAGGCACGACCTTTGTCTCTGGTCTGAGCGCTTTCCTTAACATCAGCTATACATTCATTGGCCAAATTACGCTGCCCAGCTTTATTGCTGAGATGAAGGATCCAAGGTATGCAGCATGCTCTAAGTGCTTCACTGGATTACGCTGACTTATCCACTCCACACAGGGACTTCCCCAAGGCGCTTTGGCTGTGCACCATCGGGGAGATTATCGTCTTCAGCCTCGTCGGTGCCATCGTGTATGCTTACGTCGGCACCAACTACATAACAGCCCCCGCGTTCGGCTCCCTACAGCCCGTCTTCAAGAAGGTCGCATTCTCTTTCATGATCCCGACACTGATCTTCCTCGGTGTCCTGTACGCGTCCGTCTCGGCTCGCCTGGTCTTCTTCCGCATCTTCAAGGACTCTAAGCACAAGAACGAGCACACAGTCGTTGGTTGGGTCTCGTGGGCAGGCATTCTTCGTGCGTACCTGTGACACGAATCTAATCTTGGATCTGATAATCTTACTAATATCTGTGTGCAGTCGCCACTTGGGTTCTTGCATTCATTATTTCCCAAGTCATCCCCTTCTTCTCTGACCGTAAGTGTTTTCCTCGTTGCCGCTGCGAACCACCCATGGCTGACCGGTAAATGCTAGTCCTCTCCCTCATGTCTGCCCTCTTTGACAGCTTCTTCGGCTTCATCTTCTGGGGTGTTGCCTACTTCCGCATGCGCAACGCCGACGGCGGCATCACATTCATCAAGTCGCAAGGTTTCTGGGGCTACACCGAAGCGGCGTTGAATGTCCTCATCATTACCATTGGCATATTCTTCGTCGGGCCGGGGACTTACGCCAGCGTCGAGAGTATCATCATCGATTTCGACCCTTCGTCAGGTTCGGTATTCACATGCGCCACCAACGGCCTGTGAGTATTTCCTCGAGGCTGCCGTCTTCTGAACTCAGATGATGGACGGGATATATATTTCTCGGCGGCACATGGCATAGTTGCATATTTATTGAGTTGAGGCAAGGATACATGAGAATACCCCAATATCGCAATTGCTTTGAGTGGATATACGTTTATTGATATACTGGAATGAAACGTTCCGGGCTGAAAGAGGTGGATGCGCCAATGCCTTTTTCTTGTATAATTTCTGTTACTCCACGGACTGACTGACGGACGGCTCGCACGACAACGAAATCATGGAATGGATGGCCACCCCCGGGACAAGTACTGGCACCGAACAAGAACGGGACTGGAGGAACTCACCATGCCAGCCTATCTGGCGGGCCGCGTCTATGGTTGGGACGTGGGGAGCTCTATGCGCAAGCCCATCCAGGGGCGCATACAGACAGAAAGAAAGAAAGAAAGAAAAATCATATTTGCCGTGGAGATACTCCATGATCTGTTCTGTTGTCCCTCTATGACCGGGCTCTCCAGTAGGAGCCTGGCCATTCCGGGACTCAAAACAGCTGTCTCTCCCAAATTTCACACCCCTCGGGTCGACCATGGCCGTTCCAACTTTTCACTGACAGGTCGCAGCCTCTACTGACAACCAGAAACCCCATGACAGCGAGAGACGCTCCGAGAAACCCCCCCCCCCCCCCACCTGCCTCCTCCTAATGGACCCCTCAGGGATTTTCAAGCAGGCATCCCCAGCCCGGTGCAGCAAGATCAGGCGAGTGGGCGGTACGCCTGGCTAACGATGCATAATTCATATGACGCCCCTTTGCTGGGCCAAGGTGCGGTAAGATTAGGGAAGCCAGCAAGTTTCGGCACGTACAAGAGACATATGCCGGACTGGCATTTCCAGCGAGATGGGGCATTGCCGCTAAGCCAGACAATAGTGTGAGCCACGATCCGGGGTGAGGGTTGTATCATCACGTCAGTATCCTCAACAACACATTTGTCTTGGCTGGAGGATGGAGGGACGCCGACGAGGCTGAGGTGGGCCCCGGTGCATGACACGTCATTGGTCCCTCCTGCAGGGAGGCAATTACTTTCAAAACCTTGTGCGAAGGATAGATATCATTACAAGCCATTATTCCCCTGACAGGAACTGGGGTAACTGGTCAATTATCTGTCCGGTTTTGTGTTTGACTTTGCAATTAATCCATATATAAGCCCCCATTCGGGTCCCCAAACTCCCAGTTCTTTACCACCCCACTACCACCAAACGCCTGGACCCGATGTCCTGGGGCCCTCCTCCCCCTATATCACACTAAATATATCGGGGTACCGATTGCCGAGACCCTTCGTGGGTCCTACTGGCCCTCGGCAAGCTGGATTCGAAATTCCACGGTGGCGCTGGCCGCGAATGGCCACTTGCAGTTCATGTGACCCCGCGCGCGCATGTCGTCGATGTAGGGCTCGTCCGCGCCGGCGGCGTAGTCGTAGACGCTCGCGTTGAGGACGTTGACGACGTCCTGGTTCCCAATGCTGCAGTAAGGGAAGAAGATGTCAGCTGAAAAACAAAGAAAAAAAAAGGGGGAGAGGGAGGAAAGAAGATAAGAAGAAAAACCCACATGGCAATGCCGCTAGAGTTGTTGGTGACGTTCGCCAGGGCAACGCCGGCGCCGTCGAGGCGCTGGACGGCGAACTCGCAGGTGCCGTTGCTGGCCAGGCCCGTGAAGTTGCCGCCGGCCTCGCCCCACCCGGACATCTCCCAGAGGCCCGGCGCGGCGCGCAGCTGGCCGAGCAGGGCGAGGCAGTCGGCGCGGACGACGCTGGTGCGGGCGGGCGAGACGCCGTCGTAGATCACGTCGCGGCCGCAGGCGGTGATGCTGCCGCTGCCGTGGTAGCCGCCGCCGCCGCCGCCGCCGCTGCTGCTGCCGTTGGCGGCGGCGAGGGTGCCGTTCGCGGCGCTGTGCCAGGCGACCTGGGCGGGGACGTAGGCCCGGGTGGCGGCGCCGAGGGGGTCGTGGTGGTCGGGGAGGAAGAGGTCCCTGGCGTCTTGGGCGGCCTGGGCGTGGAGGAGGGGGCTGGCGGCGGCCAGGGGGGCGGCGGAGCCGGCCAGGAACATGGCGAGGTTGGTTGTGAGCTCCATAGTGAGGGCGGACACTGGAGTTGACGATGGTGTGGGGGTGATGTGGCTTCGTTGACGCTGATGATGGTGCTGCAAGGAGACCTGTCGTGCTGGGGGGGGTGAGCAGGCCAAGAGATGATCTGAAGAAGCTGTGGGTGGGAAGGTCCAGAGATGGTAGGTTGCTGCTGCTTGCAAAACTGTCTGTTCTGAGCTGTTGGCCTGTTGTTCACCAGACTGACTTGGTCGATCAAATGGGCCTGACCAGTGGAACCAGTGAAAAAAAAAAAAAAAAAAAAAGATATAGAGAGAATTAACGAGCTCCTTGAAGGTGAAAGGTCAGGACGGTCTCAATGGTATATTGTATCACGGCAGTTGTCTTGAGCTGAGACTTCAGGTTGTGTTAATTAACTTGGCCTGGCTGGGCTGGGCTGGGCTGGGCTGGGCTGGGCTGGGCTGGGCTGGATGTCCCCTTAGACAAGGCCAGGCAGGGCAGGACCTTGGAAGCTCAGGGGAGATACATGGTGTGCATTTGAGACCTGCAGGTTGCTGCATTGTCTTGAGAGAGGCAGGAAAGGGATGGGGGGTGTACTATATTTTATTAGAGCTCGAGCACCTACTGATAGACAGAGATGACCTGCAGTGGGCTTGTATATGCCGTCCTGTTTAACCCATCATCATAGCAAATGATACTTGGTATGCACAGAGACCCAAGGCAAGGTCCTCCTTTTCTTTCTTTCTTTTTTATTATTATTTTGTTTTTAAACCCCTCTGCACAAGAGTACGTAGGTCTGCACAGACAGAATTTGTCGATTCTTGTCCGTGAGGACTCATGTGCCAGGCACACCCGCCGTGATTTGTTTGTGTTTGCTCGTGACAGCCTCTGAAGGGACCCGCAAGCCAGTTATAATCTCCCGACATAGTCACACATTCAGGCTCAGATTGCCAGAAAGGAAGAGGGCTCGTGATGACCTCAAGGATAGCTGCCCTCACCACCAAACCTCCTCCACCCCCCCCCTTTCCTATCCAACATGAAGGTCCCTATTAAACCTGCCTAGGTGAGTCCTAACGTAGAGACGGTTCCCCTGTGATAAATGATCATCATGTCCAGCAAGACCACTCACTCGCGGACCTTGATGACCCCCTCTGGAACCAGCATCTGCACGAGGACTTTCTTGACCTTCTGCCGCAGGCCCCCCAAACAGCTCGATCCTGTGGACCTCGTTGTTATTACCCACACACACCCTGGAATCTGCTGCTTGATGAACGTGAAGGCGTGCCTCCTCATGGGAGGGGACATCCCCCTTGGACCGTGGTGACGTTGGTGCGAGTCGACAACCGCACAAGGCGGATGGAGATGGGCGGGATCGGTGAGGCGGGCGTGGAAGCAGCCGTAGACCCCGTGTTCTCCGTAGACCCCTCTGTATTGGGCGAGGAGCCTTCCCCGAGCACGCGGTTCTTTTCCATCGTGGATGAGGCCAAGGCCAGGGTTCGTGATGGTGGCGGTGTTATTGGACTTAAAGCCATGTCGGATCTTCCTAAGTCGTATTCGGTCCGCGTTCGCTCCCCGAATGCGAGCTCAATCCGTTGGTCGGTCGCTTGAAGTTGCCGATAGGGTCGGCCACTTGAGGATTTAGGTGTGTCGAGTTCCCGGAGGTGGTTGTGAGGCGTCGTGGTCGAATTGCTGTGCGTCCAGTCGGATTTGGCTGTGACGGGAAGGGTTGATCGCTCGCGGCCGGTCCACGGGTCGTGCGCATCTTTTGAATATAATCTCCCCAGGTGACTGGCAAAGCTCCCCTGCTAGGGTCACTTGACAGGACCTCCATGAATTGGGACTTGCAGAGCTAATGCTAATCCTTCAAGATTGACTAGGTGGTCCTGGTCCGGCCTCCTGCTGCGCGTCACTTGAACGCGGTAGCGGCTACGGACGTGAACTGTCTCCCGGGATGCTATCTTGAGACGGCTCCTGTCCTCGTTCGATTCCTGTACCCCCCCCCCCCCCTCATTTAATAATAAGCGATGAGCTGTGAAGAGCTCGCCCGCGGTCTTGGTCTTGACGGGCTTGATGACGCCGTGATTTGCAGTTGATCAAGGCTGCCCCCCCGGGGCTCGCCTAGCGCACTTCGGAGGAATTCCAGCAGGTCACCCGGCTGGACCTTGGTTCTGTGGCTCATACCTTGCCTCGTGGTGCTCGAGACCCGTCTCAGCCCTCCGGAAGCCTCAGAACTGTACCCTCCGTCTTCGCCCGTCGTGCCACGGGCGTCATCGACTCTTCGGGATGGGCAGCAGTCCCCTGAGCGCCGGCTCCTTGTGGGCCATCATATACGATATTTATTAACTGGTTATGACACTGTATGGGCTGCTGCATGGGCCAAGGAGCCACGTAGCGGGGCGAAGAGAGTAGGCGCTGATCGCGCAGCCTCGCCGGCTACTTGCAGATCAGGCCCACACTGTCACTCGGATCTAACCTCCCGTACGTCAATATAATCAATACGGCGAGACTTTTCTTGGGGTAATTGGGCGACAATGTTTTAGGTTTATCACGGACAATGGAAAAGGTCTGTCTCTGTATGGGAGAATAGGATGGAAAAAGGTTTGTAGATATCAGAAAACATCATATAACCATTACGGAGCGAATAAGTCTAGCATACTGAATTTACACTGCCCATATCAAGCCAAGTTTACTCCTCAAGCGCCGACCAAGGACGGATCGATATGGCTGCTCTTGCTCGCGACAATCGACGCCAATGCAGAGATGGATGCGGTCTGCATAATGTCGAAGATGGTTACGTCTGCCGCGGCCTGGAGCGACAGCATGTTCCTCAGCTCGACCGCCACGAGACTGTCCACGCCGTAGGCGGACAGCGGCTTGGACGGGGTGATCTCGTCCTTGGGCATCATGAAGATATCCACCAGCTTGTTGACAATCACCTCCACCACGGCGTCCGACGCCTCCTCCAGCGCCGCCGCGCCTGCGATCTTGCCCGCCAGGTCCGACAGCCCGGCCTTGCTCGCGCCCTTGGACGCGGACGCGTCCTCCCGGAACCGCAGGCCGCCGAAGCGGGCATCGCGTGCCAGGAATGGCGCCTCGTCCCAGTGGGACCCGCCGCCGACGTTGAGGCCCATGATCAGCAGCGCGGCGTACGGATCAAGCAGGGCGGCCCCCAGCGCCGCGAGCACGTCCTCCTCGCCCAGGAGGCTGAAGCCTAGCTTGAGCAGCCGGTCGGCCATGCTATTGTCCGTCTCGGCCAGATAGCCGACGGACTTGACCTGGCCCAGGTCGATGGCCACGGCCGGCAGACCCTGGGACACGCGGTGGCGAGCCAGTGCGTCCTGGAACGCGCCGCCTGCCGAGTAGGCACTCTGGCTGGCGTTGCCGGTCTGGCCGACCAGCGAGGAGAGCATCACGAAGAAGTCTAGAGGCTGCGAGAGAGTCTGCGTGTGCAGGTTCCACGTTCCAGCCACCTTCGGCCGTACGCCGGCTGTGTAGTCATCGAGCGTCATGTTCTCCATGATCGAGTCCTGGTCCCCGATGTCAGCTGTGTCTGTAAATCTCGGTCATGAATTGATGCAACATACCTGGAGGACCATGGCTGCTTGGATAACACCCCTGATTGGTGGCATCTTCAACTCTTCTGTGCAGGTCTTCACAGCGGCGGCCACCTCCGCCTCGACCGCAATGTCACAGCTGACCACCTCAACCCTGCAGCTCAGCTTCTCCAGCTCAGAGATGAGAGCCGAGCCGCTCTTCCGCGCATCCTTCCTCCTTGAGACAATGGCGATATTTTTCGCCCCGTGGGCCACCAGCCAGTGGCAGACCGAGCGGCCGATACCGCCCAGACCCCCCACGACCAGATAAGTGCCGTCGGCGCGGAGCTTGACCTGTTTCTTCTGGGGGAGCACGGGCACCAGCTCGTCAGGCTTCATCGATATGACGATCTTGCCCATGTGCTTGCCAGCTTGCATCAGCCGGTAGGTCCGTTCCAGCTCGGAGACGGGGAACACGGTGATAGGCTCAACCGGCACGATGACCTTCTCGCTGGCCAGGCGGATGACTTCCTTGAACACCTCGTAGTTCTCGGCCTTCTTAGCCTCACTGAAGGCCGGCAGCTCGATGGAAGTGAAGGTCGCAACGCGCGTAAAGGCGTGCATGGACAACTGCGAGTTGAGCTCGAAGTCACGCTTGCCGATCTCGATGAAGCGACCAAATGGAGCCAGGCAGTTGAAGCTCTCCTGAAGCAGCAAGCCTGCCAGAGAGTTGAGGACGACGTCAACGCCGCGGCCGTTGGTTGCCCTGAGCACGTCTGCCGCAAATGAGGTGTCTCTGCTGTTGAAGATGCGCTCGGGGGCGATGCCGTAGTGCTTCATGATGAACTCGCGCTTGGCCGGCGTGCCAACCGTGACGTAGATGTCGGCCCCGATGTCCTTGGCCAGAACAAGTGCAGCCTGACCGAAGGCACCGGTCGCAGCATGGATCAGGATCGTCTCGCCCTTCTGCAGCCGGGCTTGCGAGTAGATGGACAGGTATGCCGTGCAGTACGACACGGGCAGACTCGCGGCCACCTCGAAGGTCATGTCATCCGGTATGTGCACCACACTCGTCCAGTGCACGCGGGCCAGGTTGCCGTAGTAGCCACGGAGTAGCATGGCCACGCGCTCGCCGGGCTTGAATCCCTTGACGGCAGACCCCACGCGCGTGATGTGTCCTGCACACTCGAAGCCCATGATTGGGCTTTGGAGCTGGCCCATGGCGACCATCACGTCACGGAAGTTGAGACCGAAGGCGCGCGGTGCGACTTCAATGAATTCTGGGTCCAGTTCCACGCCTGCGTTGGGATCATCGTCCCACACCAGCGTGTCCAGCAGACCCGGAGTCTGAACGAAAAGCCGCAGCGGCCGGCCAGGCTGCTCGAAAGACTTCAACTCGGGCGTGGGGACATCATTCGCATCTGGGAAAAGTGCCTTGTTCAGGACTGTATCCTTGCGATATCGCAGAATAGACACTACGCCTGAGCGTTCGGCGAACTCAAAGTCCACGGTGTTGCTGGCGCCGGCACCCGTCACAGCATCATCGAAGGTCTTGCCAAAGACCTCAGCGACTGTGTTGGCAGATCCCGTGCTCCACAGTGCGGACTTGGGATCCAAGTCCAGCGACACAAGGCGTTTTCCACCGTACTCATTCCTGAGAGACCGCAGGAAGCCAATGCTGAGACCAAGGTGTGGGTCGGGGCAGTCCATGGCACCGCCTCGTGTCACCCAGAGCACGCCCTTGGACTGAGTGCAGATGGCACGAATGGCCTTGAACTGTTTCTCGTCGAGTGTCGGGAGGATTGGGCCCACGAGCTCGGCGAGGAACAAGAACGTCTTTGCGCCGTCGCCCTTGATGCCCGCAATAGACTCGACATCTGGCTCGGCACCAGTGAACTCGCGAATGGAAGCCTTGAGCGACTGGATCCACTGGTTGTACAACACACTCTTGACCGTGGGAGCGACGATCACGACGCTAGATGTCAACTTGGGCGGAGCTAGGACCGTGGTGGTCGTGATGGTGCTAAGACTGTAGAGCTCCTCGTCTTCGCAGTCGCGTACTTCGAGCTCCGCGCCGACGAAGCCCGCATTGCGAAGGACGCTGTCCCACATACTCACGGAGAGGGATGGGTTCAGCTTCCGGTCTTCTTCCTCGCTTGACCACCAGTCGGGCAGCAAGCTAAACACAAACTGGACGTCGGTCTGGTCCTGGGTTGGCTCCACGAGAATCAACCTTCCGGCACCGTTCGGCTTCAGCAACTTCCGGACATTTCCCATTGTGCGCTCCATGGATTTGGTGCTGGAAAGGACCCGACTCGCGATGATGAGGTCGTATGTGCCCTCCTTGTAGCCTTGCTTGGTTGGGTCCTGCTCAATATCGAGCTTCTTGTATGTGACAAGGCCCCCCCATGACTTGAACTTCTCCTTAGCCGCGGAAAAGAAGTCGGGTGAGACATCTGTGTACTCGTACACCGCAGCTTTGGGGTTGTCCGTTCCGAGCGTCTCCAGAATGGCCGTGGTGGCAGCGCCCGAGCCTGCCCCGATCTCGAGGATGCGAGCCCGCGGGTTCTTGTGCACAACATGGGAGACCAGCGAAGCGACCTGGGACGTTGATCGATTGACTTTGAGCCCATCCTGGTGATAGCGGTCGAGCAAGTCCTCACTATGCAGGATGTCTGACACGGCCATGTCGCCACGCATGATAGCCCCCAACTGCGGGCCCACTTGTGCGATCAGCTCGCCATTAACACTAGCTGAGCGGACCTTGGCCTCCAGCTCGTCAATGCCTTCTTCGAAGCGGGAAGAGACCCAGTCAATGCTGTTAGGAGCCAGCTTATTGTGGGCGGCAGCCAGGAACGTCTTCTTCATCCACGCGTAATATTTGGCGATATGAGGCTCAAGCTTCTCGATGGGCGTGGTCACTTGGCCGATAGCCTTGATGATATAGTAGATGATCAGGTGTCGCAGCTCTACCAGAGCCTCACTCTCGGCGTGGTCGATAGGGCGGCTCAGCTCCCTCTGCAGGGCGGCCAGCTTGAGGAAGGTGATGTCTGGACCCCAGACAGGCGTGATGAACTTCTCGTTCTCGGAACCGTCACTACCCGTCTGCTGCACATTACCAATAGACTGACAGAGGAAGCCATCGACGGTCAGCACAGGTGCAGCATCATCACCAGCGGCGTTGGTGACCGTGATATTGGTCTCGAAGCTCTGCTTGTTGGCGTGACTAAGCGTCGTCAGAGCATCGAAGTCGTGTCCAGGCGTGGTGGAGATGTCATGTGCCACCCAGATATGCTTGATAGAGCGTGGAATTTGTGCCGTTTCCTGCGTGCGTGAGCCAGCGCCATCCAACGCAGTATAAGCCGCTTGGAATATGGTGTCCAGAGTGGTCGGGTGGATGACATGCGCGTGCTGCTCCTTGTACGGCATGATGGCTGCCGTGTCGGCCACAGTAAAGGTCGAGACAGACTCCTTGTCGCGTGCGCGGATGTTTTTGAGGTTCTGGAAGATAGGGCCGTGGTTGATGCCAGCCGCCCGTAGCCCGGTATAGATGTCTTTGGGATCGATGCGGATGCGGTAGTCAACGTCCTGCTTCCGGATTCCGGCGGCAGCATGCTGCCGAGGCTGGACATCGATCTTTATCTGGCCTCTGCAGTGCTCAGACCAGACATTGTCAGCTGTAACAGAGCAGATCTGGAACTCTTGCCAGCCAATGGCCGAAATATCTTTAGGGCTGCTGGGACGCAGCGTCAGCTGCACCTCGATGCCCTCGGCTGTGTCGGGGACGACCAGAGCTGATTGAATATCGATATTGCGGAGCCGGTATCCCTTGATTCCCTGCTGGTCATTTTCGTGATCCTTTTTGTGCTGCGCACACGCGCCCTCAATGGCCATGCAGAGATACCCGGCACCTGGGTACACAAAGTTGGCTTGAACGATGTGCTCGCGTACCCACGGAAGATCAGACACGCGAATCACATTGCGCCATGATGGGTTGAGCGTGTTGGAGTCCAATGCACTGGAGCCCAAGAGGTCGTGAGGGGCATCACGACGCTCACGGAGAGACTTGTTGGCACGCGCTTCTGACCAGTGCTTGACGCTGTGGTTCCACGGGTAGGAAGGCAGATCGGTCAGGACAGGCACATTGTGGCGGCCCCGTGGGAAATTGACCGCCTCCATGTTCACTGGGTACCCTATGCGGACCAAGTCAGCCACAAGGGCGTGCATGGTGGCAATGGCATTATTCTTGCGAATCAAGCAGGTGTTGTATGACACCCTCTTGTCGCCAGCGAACTCTGGAACCATGTCCAAGATGTTGTTGATGGGTCCAGACAGAGCGCCATGCGGGCCGACTTCGATGACAGCGTCGACGAGGGCTGTCCCGTCCTCCTCAAAGCACATGTTGCGGAAGGCGTCGATGAATTGCACCGGGCTGACCAAGCTGTCGACCCAGTGCTGAGGCCTCCCAAGCTCAGCAAACGAGCTCATGCGTTTGCCCGTGGTTGGGGAGGAGAACACCATCTCATCCATGTCACCGTTGAGAGGTTTCATGTATTTTTCCAGATACTGACGGTAAGGCTTGGCGATGACCTGAACGTGGTGCGAATGCCAGGCTGCGTCGACTTTAAGACGCCTTGCAAAGATGTTGTCGGCCTTGAGCATCTCTTCCAGCTCGATGAGACCTGTGACGTCGCCCGAGATGGTCGTGCTCACAGGACTGTTCAAGCAGGCTATTACCACCCGCCCGGCAGTCACGCGCGCAAGGTATTTCTCAGACTCCTCGGCGCCTATTCCGACGGCCATCATGCCGCCCTTGGATGGGCCGTCCACGAATTTTGTCAAGGCACCGGCGAGCTCGCCGCGCGACAGAACGATAGCCATTGTAGAGTGCAAGCTAATGGCACCCACGGCGCACGCGGCCGCGATCTCGCCACTTGAGTGGCTGGTGACAGCGACGGGTGAGACTCCCCAGCTAAGAAGCAGACGCATCAATGCAACCTGGAGCGCTACGCAGAGTGGGGTGCTGAGTTCAGTGTCATTGACACGGCTGGCAGCCTCGTCCTGCATCAGCTCGTCCAACAAGGACCACTTGGCTCCCAGACCCTTCAAGTAACCCTCCGCCTCGAGGATAGTGTCCTTGAAGACCGGGTACGCCTCAATGAGCTCACGACCCATGGCGAACCACTGTGCACCCTGTCCCGTGAACACGAAGCCGAGCCGCGGTGCGGTCTCTTCCCGTCGGGCCAGCTTCATCCTCGGCGTTGCTAGCGCTTTAGACAGGTCCTCAAGATTGTGTGCTGATGCCGCGGCAACCCAAGAAAAGAGCGAGCGACGCTGGGAGAGGGTGTATGCCAGACTAGCGAAGAGAGCGGAATCTTTCTCTTCGTCCCCAGTGGCCTTTAATGATACATATTCGGCCAGGTTGGATATCATAGTTTGGCATGCTTGCTCGTCTTTCGCTGAAAGCATGACAATGCGCGCATAGTCCTTGGGTGCCTGTTTGGAGTGCACTTCCAGGCCATTTGTCCCACTGGTGAACCCGTTCGTGTGGCCGTTGGTGTGTCCATTGGTAGTGCCATTGGAGACACCATTGCTGGTGCCATTGGCGTTTGCACGGCCATTGACGCTGGAGGCCATGACATGGCCATTGGGCACCCGCGTCTTGCAGAAAGAGCCGTAGCTTTCCATAATGACGTGAGCATTTGTACCGCCGTAGCCAAAGTTGTTGATGGATGCTCGCTGGTAGCCAGACTCCTTCGGCCAGGTTTCCAGCTTACGCGGCACATCCAAATGCAGTGCATCGAGATCAATCTTCTCGCTTGGCTTCCCGAAGCCGGCAATAGGTGGGATCAGTCCCTTTTCGAGCATCAGGGTCGCCTTGATAATGCTCGCCAGCCCGCTTGCCGTCTCCGTGTGGCCCACGTTGGTCTTGACTGAGCCCAGCCGTACGGGCTGCCCAGGCTGCCGCCGTTCTTTAAAAGCGGAGGAGATAGCTCTTGCCTCGATAGGGTCGCCTGTCGGCGTTCCTGTGCCGTGAGCCTCGAAATAATCGGTGTGGCCCGGGTCGAGACGAGCCTTCTTGTAGCATGCGCGTATCAGCTGTTCCTGCGCGGCTTGGCTGGGTGTGGTGATGGTCTCGGTCTTTCCGTCCTGGTTGACACCGGAGGCGCGAATGACGGCACGGATAGGGTCGCCATCGCGGATTGCATCGTCTAGCCGCTTGATGACCACGGTGGCAGTACCTTCTCCACGGCCATAACCCTCAGCGCGGCTATCAAATGCGAAACTGCGCCCTGTAGGACCCAGGAAGCCCACGCTCGACATGATTTCGAAATTGTCTGGGTTGAGTAGCACGTTGGCACCTCCCACGACCGACATGTCAGACTCGCCAGTTCGCAGAGACTGACAGGCTTGATGCAGGGCTGTCAGGGTGGTCGAGCATCCGGTATCGAGAGTCATGCTGGCGCCTCGCAAGTCGTAGAAATGCGACAGCCGGTTCGACGCCATAGCCGCGCCCACACCAAGCAACAGGAAACGGGGGAGGGTCTCCGGGTCGCGGGCATGCGCATCGCTGTAGTCTCTGAAGAAGGAGCCCGCAAACACGGATGTGTTGGATCCGGCGACTTCTTGTATTGTGATACCGGCTAAAGACGTGGGACTCGAAGTCAGCCTCGTGCCGGAGCACACAAGCATGCACTCGAGAAATTATCTGACTTACCATTCTCTAACGCTTCGTATGTGGACTCTAACTGCAGTCTAAACTGTGGGTCCAGAACCTTTATATCACTGTCAGAATGGCAACTTGAGGTAGGCATAACCGAGGATCTCACTGACCTTGGCAGCTTCAGCCGTGAGATTAAAGAAGCCAGCGTCAAACGCGGCTATATCGTCTTCTAGAAAATGGCCGCCGATCACGTTTGTCTGCGAACGTTAGTTTGGAGAGCGACAGAAAGACAATCTTTCCCCTTCACAGGGCATACCGTGTTGATCTTTTGGGCATTCGGATGGGAGGCGCCCTCGATGTTGAACCGCGAGGCAGGAATCTCACTCCATGCCGTCCGGCCATCGGCGCAGAGCTGCCACAAGTCCTCGGGATTCTTGACACCTCCAGCGAACCGACAGCTCATGCCGATGACGGCGATAGGTACGTTGGAGTCCATGACGGGCGGTGCAATCTGTCAAACACGAAGAACAGAAGAATGATGACAAAAATCTGATCCACGTTGAGGATGAAGACCAAATTCGATGCACGTTGAGCCGCGGATGAATGAAGGGTAGATTGCCAGGCTTCTTCACTTTCACCCGTCTCAGACCAAGTGAAACTCTTTTGAGGGCCGAGACTGTCGACTTGACCTCATCTCGAGAAGTAATACGGGCCACGTCGTGCGAGATATTGATCTCACCGGCCTAGTGTTAGGAACCTTATCTGTCCGCCATGGTAAGTCCATTGGTCTGACGTGCGCTGCCTTGTAGGCGAGGCTCGCGGCCGACTGATTTGCCGGGCCAACCAAATCTTCAGCCAAGTCCGAAACGGAGCCATATGTGTCGCGTGCAGACAAAGTGCTCCAGTTTGAGATGGGCCGGACGCCGTGCGGCTGTGTGGACTCTGGGGCCGTGGCGTGGGAGGATCTAGATGCAGCAGTTCAAAGGCCAGCTCCTGCGAGCCTCCCATCAGCATTTGTCCTCTCAGTTAGTCCGATATCCTAGCACAGGCTGGGAGATGCCAGTGAAGTGCATTGCTGAAGCGAACTCGACGGTAGCAGGCAGGATTCGGTATCTTAGATCGTCGGACTTTCTGTTTATTGAGCACGGACAAACTCCGTGTCATCGTCGCGGGCCTGCGGCTTCGCGCCGTTCGTTTGGCTGCTGAATCTTAGACCCGCTAACTCCACTTTTTCCGAGCCACCGTCCTCGAGCAGGCAGAACTTCAGTCTCACGGCTGAGCGATCCTGCTAGCTCTGCGGTGATGGTCAGTTGTCGAGGCGAGACGTTGTTGTGTCTACTTCGAGTTTTGACGCGCGCCGGATCCTTCGACCCAACCCTAACCCGGCGAAAGCATGGAATTCAGGGGGCCGTGCAGATAGGATAATGGCATCAAGTACTATTTTAATTACACCGCCCGCCACGTTTCCACATCTGATACTGCACCATGGCAGAATCCAGCGACTTTGGCTGTCATCCACGGGATATCTGTGATTTGTCGGAGTTTCTGTTCAGCTGAAGAATAACCATTGTCTTCCTTATTCACACGGCTCCACACAATTGTGGACGCCAGGTTGCTGATGTGAGTATAAGACTTGGTGGCATCAAGTAATGGACTATGCCTCGCAAGACTCTTCATCGCCATCAACTTCTGCACACACAGAACCTCCTGAAACTCAGCCAAGGTCAGTAATCACAGGAATGTTCTCCCGTTGCACTCATTCTAACGGATGCACAGATGACTTACATTGGTCTTGTCCACCTCTACCGCAAGCCGGAGGCCAGCCCAAAGGCGTGGCAAGAATATTTCGAGAAGAACGAGATCCCGATCTTGAAGGCGATCGGTGGCGAGCACTTCCCAATCTCGCACAAGCGCATATACCTGAAGCGCTCTGAGGAGGGTGAGAAGGAGCTGGTCCTTCACAGCGGCAAGCAGGAGGACTTCCCCTACGACGCCGTCGTGCTCATGGAGTTCGAGTCTAAGGAGCATGCCACCAAGTTCCTGAGCATGACTCACGAGCCCGAGCACCTCAAGGCCTTCGATCACCCGCTCATGCCTGACAGGACCAAGTCCGTTTCAGTCATTGTCGACAAGATCTATGAGACCTACCGATGAGGTACCGGCAGAGTAGGCCCCGTGGAGTGGTCGGACGGGACGGCACTGGACGATATATTCAATGTAGCCTTGCTTGGTGTGGATGATGGGCTTACAGGTCCAACATGGCACAATCTGGCCTGATCGGTATATAAATATATACATATAGCGCTGTCTTTCTCGTGCAATAATGCGATTGGAAAAAGTGCTCATTTGTGAAGGATTTGGAACCTTGAGGCTCATAGCATTACTGTACCTGTCAGGGTGTGTAGTGCCCATTCTTCCAAATGACCTAAGTATTTCTTGCACCGATGATCCCGAAGCCATAGACTGAATCATATGTAACGCCTGTTGACAGGTTGAACACAGAACATTCACGATAGGATGTGTGATCCTGACACCAGTGATACAGGCTTAGGGGCCGGACCACTCACAAGTGTCTCCCGGTGCAGACTTTGCTGAGCCCTAGACGGCTCCGGAAAAGATGTCAACGAGAAGTGACAAGACACACCGACAATATTAATATCATCTTATTCACTATTGAGGATATATTCAATTGATCTACATGTCTTGGGCACACTGCAGGGATACGTCTTGTCTCTCTGTACTAATGCGACACGGACCAGTCTGTCGAGGGCGTACGGGTTCTTCGCCCATCTCGAATGTTAGCTGCATGGCGACACATGATCAAGAGAATTAATTTCTGAGACTTGTCCTTGTTTTCAATTTTGTTTTAGCAACAATGTATAGTATTGAGTGCTCTGGCTACCTTGAGCGTGATTACCAAAAGGTTTCAACCGTCCAGATGCTGAGTCGTGAGGACTGTTCGAGATGAAGGCGTTACCATGCGCCACCCCACTGAACCACTGACGCGATTTCGAGGGGCTCAATTGAGGATTGTGACGAACAGAAAGGGTATGCCACTTGTCTTGAATCCATGAGATTGTATGGAGCTCAACGTATCGCAGTCCTAACAAAGGTGACCACTCCCAGCTAACTAAGAATGACGTGTTGTATTAGATATAGTGCTATAGAGGTTAGCCTTGCATACAACGGCTACACCTTGTATCAAAGATTGCTGACAGCTCATCTTCTTCCTTGTTCCAAGACGAGGACAGATCTCTTTGATGCTAGCAGGTAATGATTCAGAGGCTTTGTTTCACGTATCATGTGAACCAACCTCCGGGGGCCTCACACGAGGACATTAAAACGTGTAATTATTGTAAAATCACCAGCACGCTACAAGAGTACTTAAGTAGGCAGACAAGGCTCTTTCTCCGACATAAACACTTAATAAGAGCCATAAACTCAGTATTATACAGCCTGTATGCTCTGTTCATCAACCCGAATTATCGAGGTGTGGAAGTTGCGCAGATGAGCTTTAACTAACCACTCGAGATCAATGCTTTGATCTACTCTGCCTCGATAGTAAGAACTCTGCGGATAACAACACAGAATATCCATCTATATGAGTGAGAATTTTGCTGGTCCAGCATAGCGAATATATTGGTAGTATGCGTCTTCCCTATACTACTTTCAGTATTGTGGTGGGAAGTGATATAGCCTGGCAGGTGTAGGTCGTGTGAGGTATCCCCCCCCCCCCCTATAAAGAAGGATACCCTCCACGCTACATTTTTGAAGCTAGACCTAAGAATAGACTTCTTTTCTCCTCTCCGTTCCCTGTTCAGATTGTAGAAACCGTCGTGTTGCTGATTTTCTTAGCCCTCGGGCCTTTGTTGTGTCTTCTTTTCTACACCGGCACGCTAGGGCTATCCGAGTCCTCTGCTACCTCGACTTGGGTCGTCACGTCGTGCAACTACACTTGAATTCTGGTTTCATCAGCACCCAACATATCGAGATTTTCACCACTTCCTTTGAATTCTTTTATCCGGGCATTCCAAAGCTATACTTGCTGGACCCAAGTCCTGTAACAATGGTTGATCCTGATCCTCAGGTATCGCTCTCGATAGGCGTCTGCCTTGCAGCCTAGCTCGCACCTGAGCCTGCGTCGCCTACCTACTGCTGCAGCTGATTAGGCCTCCGAGCTATCCGCTCGAGGATGGATAGGCTGAGCCTCAATAGGATTATGAACTAGACCCAGCATTGCATGGCAGATCTGCGGTCATTTGTGCGCGATTACAACGACATCCTTATTGGGGAAGGCGTAGTCGCCATCTGGCTTCAGCACCCAAGAATGTCCGCTCGATTTGTGGATGTCCGGCACAGCGAGGCAGTTTTCGGCAAATCCTTAGTTGCACTGCAGTTCCTGCACATGCGCCCGCCAGAGCGGTGATCATCCCTCCCACGTTGACAATTCCCCCAGCCCTGCGAAGTAGAAGCCTTGCTACTGGACCGTGGATGGTCGGCCGCTTTGGACCCAGTTTGCCCGGGATTTGGCGAATGAGTCTGACAAAAGACGTGGACGTCAGCACCACCGCACGCCAATGACAATACGAGAGTGAGTCTGTCGAGTCTTGATGCCCGTTTCATCCAGCAAGGCAGTCATGATCAGACTGATACGAGAAGGACCAGGTATTTGAGCTGGAAGATAGCGACACCCCCGTCTCTGTTTGGCCTGGCGAATCGTATGCTTGATACGAGTCCTCGTGTTGTTGTTGTTATCGCTTAATGACTGTGACCGAGCCAGATTGATTACTGCCTCTCCTACCACACTTCCTAGGTAGAGCGGGAGGGGCCTTACCGCGTTATACATGTTAAAACACCTACTCTTACTTTGGAAACAATTATCGCTAGGCCCACCCAATACTGCACGTGGCTCTAGAATTCGGGTCCGACATCTTGACTCGCTGATAAGGAGGTCATCCTCGGCTCCAGCGCTCACAGCCCCCACGAGGTGTAGTCCGTACGTAAAAGGTGGCCTGAGTCGGATGCAGTCAGCAGCCGGCAAAAGTCCCACAAGTACCGTCTGACCTAGACACGTCCATGCCGGGTTCAGTGGGGGGCAACTCGAACCTGGGGAAACCCGCCAGATCTGCCCAAGTGGCGCCGAGACCGTTCAGGATGACACGTGCATTCCTTTCCTGTGAGCCCTGTGCGCTCATCTCGGTCCAGAAAAGACAACAAACGAGAGTCAGACTTCGTATGACAGCGGTGATACCCTTACCTCTCTGGCGGCGACAACTATGAGGCTGTACGAAGGGCGAAGGCACAGCCAAGCTACCAGGTCGAGATCTAGTAGTACCCGAGCGGCAATATGGCGGGCCTAAGCAAACACCGTAGTAGAACCAATTGAACGTATCTGGGCCCGATCGGCATCGCTTCGTCCTCAGATTTCAGCCACCGCAGCCTGCCCAGGGTATGACCAAGGTCTCGAACAACAAAGCGATACGGACAGTGGAGTAGATCATCCCCCAGTACGACTCCAAAGTATGGTCATTGATTGATCGTAAGCGGGCCCCGACGGCACCTCACGGGGGCAAAGCCCATAGCCTGATCGTCTAGGCATAGGCGGTGCCACCAGTAAAACAAGGAGCTTAAAAGGGTGAATGATTAGAACACTCATCCAAAGGCTGAATCTGATTGTGGGGAAGGACAAGCTGTCTTGGGCGCTCTCTGTAGCCACGACGGCGGGGTGGGCCCACCACGATTCATCAGGGATTATACCATACCTACTATGTATCCGGCCTCGACGGAGCCACGTGCTGGGGTTGGTCCTTAATGCGGCCCTAAAGGATGGGGAGAGGCCCAGATGTACCTCGAATGGGGCGCCCTGTGGTCAAAGATACGACCTGTATGTATCAATAACGGGAAGTCAGCTCAGTCGTATTTTACGCACTTTTGCGCGAGGCGTTCCGTCCCCCAACGCCCCCTAGCAGGCTATGCGGGCTGTGAGGAAGAAGGTCGGGAGTTGCCACACCAATGGGAGCAAGCAAATCTCCGCTTATGTTGGTCAATGACAGCGGGACCTGTCTAGGGAGATCGAGAGGCTAACCACATTTCGTTCAGTAGCAGAACCAACTGTCACTGTCTGATATGTTAGTCAAATTAAGCTGCAGCACAAGACCAGGGTTTATACGAAAGAGGGAAGCTGCATGCGACTTCGTTCACTGAATGTCTCAGCGGGATGTCTACCAAAACGAGGGTCACCGGAGCTTCTATTTGGCCGTTCAGCTCGAACATGTGAACGATCCCCCTTTGTTCGTGCCCCGCCTCACTTCAAGAACCGATCTTGCTGATCAAGCAATCGGCTCAACTTGAAGGGCGGGCATAGATGCACATCCGTGAAGCCGGGCCCAGATACTTCAAGGCACATCAGTTCCACTGCAGCCTTGTCGAAGACGCGGGCGAACTCATTCCTGTCCTAAATTGGAGCAGCCGCCGCAGCACGCGCTTTCGGAGTCTCTTCGTGTCATTTTGAAAAGCCCTCTCGACCGTCGAGCCTTACCAGAGCTTTATCAATCCTCGGCTCGCCCTGCCTGGTAATAGTTCGTCCTGGTGCCGGCAGTCGATCGCGGCCAGATCAGTCAGCCTGGCCCCTTTGTTGTCACTTACTCCAGCTTCGACTCGGACCGTCCGGTACTTTTCCAGCGCGCCAGCGCAGCCAACGAACTACACCTTTGGTCCTATTCCTGGACTTCAGAGATATAGAACAAGATGTCGACAGACGGTACGACTTCGAACACGTTGCACACGGAGGACAGGCCGCATACTGCGGGCACTGAGAAGGGCGCTTCCGATCTGGAAGCTCCCCGGACGACTCAAGAGAAAGAAGTCAAGGCCGAGGACAGCGAGAATGGTGCGGTCGCAGATGAGAAGCCAAACACCGATGAGTACCCGCACGGGCTACGCTTGGTCACCCTTGTCGGGGCGGTGATGTTGACTGTCTTCCTGACATCTCTGGATCAGGTACGTGGCTCTGCTTCTCGCGCTCGGGTACAAGCCTCCATTGACATGGTGACAGACTATCGTTGGTACAGCGATCCCCAAGATCACGGACGAGTTCCATGGCCTTAGCCAGGTGTCCTGGTACGGCTCCGCCTACTTCATGTGCTATGGAGGTTTCCAATCCTCGTGGGGCAAGGCCTACAAGTTCTTCCCCTTGAAGCTTACGTTCATGACGAGCGTCTTGCTGTTCGAGATTGGCAGTCTGATTTGTGGCGTGGCTCCGAATTCCAATGCTCTCATTACCGGCCGCGCCATCGCGGCGCTGGGGGGTGCTGGCGTTACCACCGGCGGAACTGTCATCTTTGCCTTCTGCGCCGAGCCCAAGAACCGGCCGATGCTCATGGGCTTGATGGGTTTCTCGTACACAATAGCCGCTATCCTGGGCCCGATCATTGGCGGAGCCTTCAGTCAGAATGTCACATGGAGATGGTGTTTCTACATCAACCTCCCCCTGGGCGGCTTCTCCCTGAGTTTGATCATGCTCTTCTTCCGCACACCGAGCACGGCCAAGGTGGTCCAGGCTAGCTTCACAGAGAAGCTTCGGCAATTGGACCTTATCGGCATTGGACTTGCTATGGGCGCCATCATCAGCTACATCTTGGCAGTTCAGTACGGAGGCCAGACTTACGCCTGGAACAGCAGCGGTAAGTGCCCCCCCTTCATATTACTTCCCGTACCGCCCTGCCTTAGGTGTGGTACCTGATGATCTCTTCTGTTCTCTCTGTCCGGCGAAGATACTGACTGAGACCTGTCACAGTGGTCATTGGCCTGCTCGTTGGGGCTTTTGTCATCTTCATAGCCCTGGCTGTGTGGGACTACTTTCAGGGTGACTACGCTATGCTGCCGAAGCGGTTGCTGGGACAGCGCGCGCTGTGGGCACCAAGCGCGTTTCAATTCTTCTATTCCGGCTGCTACTTCCTGCTCCTCTACTACCTGCCAATCTACTTCCAGAGTATCAAGGGCGTCGGCGCCATCCAGTCCGGTGTGGACAATTTGGCCCTTGTCATCGCTGGCTGTCTGGCCATGTTGGCGGGTGGCATACTCGTCACCTCGACCCGGCTTGCAACCCCATTCATGGTCGGCGGAGCAGCGGTCACCACAGTCGGATGCGGCCTACTCTACACTCTGAACGTAGATACTCCTTCCGCAAAGTGGATCGGCTACCAGATCCTCATCGGCGTCTCGATCGCCTTCCCATTCCAGAACGCTCTCAACATCGCTCAAGCTCACATCGCAGCCAACGATGTCTCGACCGCCACGGCTACCCTCTTCTGTACGTCTCTTCATCTTCCAGTCTCGTACATCGACCAAGAGAGCTGACAAATATGATTAGTCTTCCAGGTCGTTGGAGGGGCGTTCAGCGTCTCTGCTGCACAGTCGGCGTTCGTCAACAGGATGACCTCAAGTCTGGCTACGTACGCGCCCAGCGTGGACCCTGCGCTGGTGGTCGCGACAGGTGCCACAGAGCTCCGATCAGTCTTTCCCGCGGATCAGCTGCAGGGCATTCTCCTCGCGTACATGGAAGGTATCAAGGCCACCTTCGCAATCGCAACCGCCTTGGCTGGGGTCGCATTCATCTTTAGCTTCATGTGTCCCTGGTCCAGACTCCCTAGTGGTTCTGCCGCCAGTGCTGCTCCTGCTGCATAAGCGATATCACAAGCAGGCCTCAGAAGGCCTACTTTACAGTCTTCAAAGCACGCCGAACGGAAAATTTGGCTGTACGACGAATTCAGGAACGTCAGTGCTAGATAAGGTATTGGCAATATACCTTGAAGCTCCTAAGTTATCAGGATTCAGGTCAAGGATGTGACTCGAGTATCTGAAGAGAGTAATGATAGAGGAATTGATCTGAATGAGTGTGTATGAAGAGCTTGTACATTTGGTGTGATATGTTGTTGAACGATGTTAATTCGAAGTAATATAACAAGCAGCGGGTTCCTAGTCTCGTGTTATTTTCTTTTGGTCAGAGCTTTTGAGACGCACACATTATCTTGTACGGGAAAGATGAGAGGAATCACTACTGATTCCTCTACCTGCCCAAATGATTAGGCTAGGCATACTTGGCAGAGCTGTAGATGTTAAGCTAGCCTCCTCATCTCAAGACTCGCTGTATTCATTGCGTGCGGAAATCCATGCCGGTGAGGATAGCCTTGTTGACCTCCCACACGTACCGGGGCAACATTCCTGCAAAACTCACATTGTTCTATCGAAGATGACTCAAACTTTGTCAAGGTCAAAACTTGGACTAGAGCCGGAGGACCTTTCTAGAATCTACTGAGGACGCCTTCCTAGTACACATGCCTGACATGCCATTGGTGTGCTGAGGCAAGCCGGTGGCTTGACGGTGGATGGCGCAATCCCGGCATGTAATGGGGGACCGCCATCCAGGAAGACTGGCCACGCTAAACATAAGCTCTGAGAACCAGGCCCGCATTTAAGTTATCGTACCAGTAAGGGTGGTCAGCACAATGTGCCAATCATCTGTGACCATCAACATGCCTGGTATCGAGCGCTGACAAGCGTGTCACATATACACCAAGGTGCATTCTCCGATTAAAGACATGGCACTAACAAAAGACCTCATCACTGTCAGCCTTGGCAAAGTGTCCAGGCAGGGCCGATTTGACAATGCAGTGATCGTTGCCCTCTTACGGCAGCGCCGCACCTCGCCTTCAAGAGGCTGTGCGCTCTACATTCTAGGTAATCATGTATCCCGCCAAGGAAGCCACAGAACCGACTTTTATTTTAAACAGCGGTGGCCTAGGGCTTGGTAAGCATTTACCAAAAGGATGGAGGAGCATCATGGAGCGCGATACCCTAATATACTAAATGTTAAGCACTAAAAGACTGGGCAATGGCATGCAAGGATCGATAACATTGGTATATGTGTGCTGTTGTGCTAGAAAAAGGCAAGGGTATTATGGTATGCATCCACAAATGAGACCATGGGAAGACAGCTAATCGAAAGTCTTGCCGGTGAGCTGCTTTATCTCGCCCGTAAGGTGAGACCACACACTCTCCTCTGCGCCGTCCGCCTTCGCCTTGGCAAGGTGCTTGTCGATATCAAGCGACACATCGTCGCAATTCTCGTTGACGGAGTAAGCCCCGCTCCCCGGCTTCCCGTTGGTGCCCCTGGCGACAGTCACACCCTTTGAGAGGGGCACGCCGTCAGCACCACCCGTTGCGGGTGGGAACCGGGCGCTGGTGGCGTTGTACAGCTGCAGCGCTCCGGAGGTCTCCGGGGGGAGGTACTTGATGACAAAGTGTCCGATGAAGTTGAATATGTTCCTGGCCACGGCCATCTTGCCCTTTGCGTCCTTGCCGAAAGTGGTCTTCACCGAGCCCGGGAAGTCATGGACGAAGCTGACGTCAGGCGCCCGACGAGCCAGCACGTTGTGCGCTAGCGTGACCATGGTTGCAAGATGGCCACGGCTCTTCATGGGGTTCTTGACGGGGAATCCCGCCCAATCCTTGTCGTCATAAGCGCCTTCATACCCTGCCGTGAAGACGGAAACAACGCGCTTGAGATCTGTTGCCTTCTGCAGGGCTGGCAGGAGATTCAGGATGAAAAGAATGCGTGACGTGACTGGTAGCACGTAGGCTGGAGCAAGGCCCTCCACGGTCTCTGGGGCACGAAGTCAGCCTCGTTTTTTGGGGGGGGGGGGGGGGGTTGGGTTGGGGGGGGGGGTGGGGGGAGGGAGAAAACTGACAGACTTGGTCCCCCCCACAAGCAACACAGACACCCACAC